>ONZH01008949.1:1290000-1700278 GCA_900303285.1 Rhinella marina
CAAGAATATAACTACTATAATACTGCTCCTATGTACAAGAATATAACTACTATAATACTGCCTCCTATGTACAAGAATATAACTACTATAATACTGCTCCTATGTATAAGAATATAACTTCTATAATACTGCCTCCTATGTACAAGAATATAACTACTATAATACTGCTTCCTATGTACAAGAATATAACTACTATAATACTGCTCCTATGTACAAGAATATAACTGCTATAATACTGCCTCCTATGTACAAGAATATAACTACTATTAATACTGCTCCTATGTACAAGAATATAACTACTATAATACTGTCTCCTATTTACAAGAATATAACTACTATAATACTGCTCCTATGTACAAGAATATAACTACTATAATACTGCCTCCTATGTACAAGAATATAACTACGATAATACTGGCCTCCTATGTACAAAGAATATAACTACTATAATACTGCCTCCTATGTACAAGAATATAACTACTATAATACTGCCTCCTATGTACAAGAATATAACTACTTATAATACTGCCTCCTATGTACAAGAATATAACTACTATAATACTGCTCCTATGTACAAGAATATAACTACTATAATACTGCTCCTATGTACAAGAATATAACTACTATAATACTGCTCCTATGTACGAGAATATAACTACTATAATACTGCTCCTATGTACAAGAATATAACTACTATAATACTGCCTCCTATGTACAAGAATATAACTACTATAATACTGCTCCTATGTACAAGAATATAACTACTATAATACTACCTCCTATGTACAAGAATATAACTACTATAATACTGCTCCTATGTACAAGAATATAACTACTATAATACTGCTCCTATGTACAAGAATATAACTACTATAATACTGCCTCCTATGTACAAGAATATAACTACTATAATACTGCCTCCTATGTACAAGAATATAACTACTATAATACTGCCTCCTATGTACAAGAATATAACTACGATAATACTGCTCCTATGTACAAGAATATAACTACTATAATACTGCTCCTATGTACAAGAATATAACTACGATAATACTGCTCCTATGTAGAAGAATGTAGAATATATGCCGCACTATGCTCTGGGATTAGTTGTGGTTCGGTTATTTACCGCTGGTCCGGCTAATATGATGATCTTCTGCATCTCCTGAAGGACTGATTGCGGTGAAATACGTCGTATCTTCTGTATACATCCTGCGGTGTCTGGATCTGGCTCAGTCTTTCCGTCTCTGGCAACAATACTCGTCCCTTCCCGGTTTGTGTCTTCTTCCTCCTCCTTGTCCATTACTGTTGAGATATTACAGTGTTATATCTTAGACATAAGACATTCAACAAGAGCAAACAACCTGTGGAACTACAACTCCTCGCATGCTCCTTATAACACACCCTTCAGAATCCTGGGAAAGCTGAGTGCCAATACCTAATCTGTTCTGTAGTTACTTGTGAAATTGGTTCCTTCCCCTTTAATCGTAGCCGGGGGATGATAAAATGTCATTTCAAGGCCTCTTTTTTCCGTAGAACTGCATGATGACATAAATCCAGCTCCCGTCTGAGCCGCACTGCTGAATATTCTTCATATGCGGCAATGATGGGATCTATAGTCAATGGTGTTATTTGATTTCATTATATCAATGAAGAAAGGCAGGGAGTCGCCTAGTCAGGGCGCCTAAGGGAAGGGATGGATCCGAACCCTACTGCAGAGAGCCATGTAAATGAATTAAAACATGAGATAGCCCTGACTTCTGGGCGAGGAGCGTTCTGCTGCATAACCGTAAAAACTTTAAAGACCAACACCCCAATCTCAGATAATATACGGAAGATGAATATTCTGTTGTGTCCCCTTAAAAAAAATATATGATATATAGAAAATTAAATAATAACTTCTCTCATTATTATTATTAACTTGGCAGCAGAATTATGCTGCTTCAGAGCTGACCTTCATATACACACACAACAAACTGGAGCTGTTTAGGACCTGCCTCTCCCTGGAGGACCCAGCACACATGTGCCTTAGTAGACACTGTGTAATTCTCCGCTTCACCTGTGGTGGCGCTGCAGGAGAATTGAGCACTTATCGCCAGGGTCCCTCACTGATTGCAGCTGATCACTAAGGGTCCCAGGAGCAGGATGCTCTTTCATCATATCTTTCGAACTAAAATGGTTTGTCCAAATCGGAGGACCCCTTTAAGTGACACCTATTATATGCCAGGGTTTCAGGGCAGGGACGGATTAGATCAGCCATAGTATTATGAAATCACTACAGGCTATAGATTTCAAGAGCGGAAGTAAATTGGGGGGGAATTGCCGGGAGAGCGGTTCCCTAAGGGCATGCCCACACAGTCAGGTTTCTACGTGCAGTTTTTGGAAGCCAAAAATCGGGCGTGAATTGTAAAAAGGAAAGAAAGTATAAAAAGCAAAACTGCATCAAAAAACCTGGCAGTGTGGTCGTACCCCGAGGGCAGAAGAGACAGGGAGAGGGCAGAGACGGGCAGGGGCAGTGACAGGCTCTTACTTCTCAGCCGGTCCCTCGGCACGCCAAGCAGAGGATCTGTCTGGTCTTAATGCAGGGTAGAGGTTGTGCAGGATTTTCTCCTTGCTGGGAGGAGAGTCCCCTCCCCCGTATATTTTTAAGGTCTACCCATGCCCCTCCTACGCTCTCCCCATGCCAAGCTGCAGAGCTGCCTTATGTGAACCTCATAGACAATGCGTTCGGGAAGTCTTCAGCCCCTTTCACTTTTTTAAAAGTTTGTTATCTGCTCTCAGTCACTATAGTGACAAAGAATTTTAGACATTTATGCCAATCTATTAAAAAACTAAAATCTTGCATTGACATAAGTATTCACACAGTTTCCTCAGGACATAAGTCTTCAGCCCCTTTCCTCAGGACATAAGTCTTCATCCCCTTTACTCAGGACATAAGTCTTCATCCCCTTTACTCAGGACATAAGTCTTCAGCCCCTTTCCTCAGGACATAAGTCTTCAGCCCCTTTACTCAGGACATAAGTCTTCAGCCCCTTTCCTCAGGACATAAGTCTTCAGCCCCTTTACTCCGGACATAAGTCTTAAGCCCCTTTACTCCAGACATAAGTCTTCAGCCCCTTTACTCAGGACATAAGTCTTCAGCCCCTTTACTCAGGACATAAGTCTTCATCCCCTTTACTCCGGACATAAGTCTTCAGCCCCTTTACTCCGGACATAAGTCTTCGGCCCCTTTCCTCGGGACATAAGTCTTCAGCCCCTTCACTCGGGACATAAGTCTTCAGCCCCTTTACTCAGGACATAAGTCTTCGGCCCCTTTACTCGGGATATAAGTCTTCGGCCCCTTTACTCAGGACATAAGTCTTCAGCCCCTTTACTCGGGACATAAGTCTTCAGCCCCTTTACTCCGGACATAAGTCTTCGGCCCCTTTACTCAGGACATAAGTCTTCAGCCCCTTTACTCGGGACATAAGTCTTCAGCCCCTTTACTCCGGACATAAGTCTTCAGCCCCTTTACTCAGGACATAAGTCTTCATCCCCTTTACTCCGGACATAAGTCTTCAGCCCCTTTACTCCGGACATAAGTCTTCGGCCCCTTTCCTCGGGACATAAGTCTTCAGCCCCTTCACTCGGGACATAAGTCTTCAGCCCCTTTACTCAGGACATAAGTCTTCGGCCCCTTTACTCGGGATATAAGTCTTCAGCCCCTTTACTCGGGACATAAGTCTTCGGCCCCTTTACTCAGGACATAAGTCTTCAGCCCCTTTACTCGGGACATAAGTCTTCAGCCCCTTTACTCCGGACATAAGTCTTCAGCCCCTTTACTCGGGACATAAGTTTTCAGCCCCCTTCCTCGGGACATAAGTCTTCGGCCCCTTTCCTCGGGACATAAGTCTTCAGCCCCTTTACTCGGGACATAAGTCTTCAGCCCCTTTACTCAGGACATAAGTCTTCAGCCCCTTTACTCAGGACATAAGTCTTCAGCCCCTTTACTCAGGACATAAGTCTTCAGCCCCTTTACTCGGGACATAAGTCTTCATCCCCTTTACTCAGGACATAAGTCTTCAGCCCCTTTCCTCAGGACATAAGTCTTCAGCCCCTTTACTCAGGACATAAGTCTTCAGCCCCTTTCCTCAGGACATAAGTCTTCAGCCCCTTTACTCAGGACATAAGTCTTCATCCCCTTTACTCAGGACATAAGTCTTCAGCCCCTTTCCTCAGGACATAAGTCTTCAGCCCCTTTCCTCAGGACATAAGTCTTCAGCCCTTTCCTCAGGACATAAGTCTTCAGCCCTTTACTCCGGACATAAGTCTTAAGCCCCTTTACTCCAGACATAAGTCTTCAGCCCCTTTACTCAGGACATAAGTCTTCAGCCCCTTTACTCAGGACATAAGTCTTCATCCCCTTTACTCCGGACATAAGTCTTCAGCCCCTTTACTCCGGACATAAGTCTTCGGCCCCTTTCCTCGGGACATAAGTCTTCAGCCCCTTCACTCGGGACATAAGTCTTCAGCCCCTTTACTCAGGACATAAGTCTTCGGCCCCTTACTCGGATATAAGTCTTCGGCCCCTTACTCGGGATAAGTCTTCAGCCCCTTTACTCAGGACATAAGTCTTCAGCCCCTTTACTCGGGAACATAAGTCTTCAGCCCCTTTACTTCAGGACATAAGTCTTCAGCCCCTTTACTCAGGACATAAGTCTTCAGCCCCTTTACTCCGGACATAAGTCTTCAGCCCTTTACTCAGGACATAAGTCTTCAGCCCCTTTACTCGGGACATAAGTCTTCAGCCCCTTTAGCTCGGACATAAGTCTTCAGCCCTTTACTCGGGACATAAGTCTTCAGCCCCCTTACTCGGGACATAAGTCTTCAGCCCCTTTACTCCGGACATAAGTCTTCGGCCCCCTTTACTCGGGACATAAGTCTTCAGCCCCTTTACTCGGGACATAAGTCTTCAGCCCCTTTACTCAGGACATAAGTCTTCAGCCCTTTACTCGGGAAATAAGTTTTCAGCCCTTCTCGGGCATAAGTCTTCGGCCCCTTTCACTCGGGACATAAGTCTTCAGCCCCTTTACTCGGGACATAAGTCTTCAGCCCCTTTACTCAGGACATAAGTCTTCAGCCCCTTTACTCAGGACATAAGTCTTCAGCCCCTTTACTCAGGACATAAGTCTTCAGCCCCTTTACTCGGGACATAAGTCTTTCAATCCCCTTTACTCAGGACATAAGTATTCAGCCCCTTTACTCAGGACATAAGTATTCAGCCCCTTTACTCAGGACATAAGTATTCAGCTCCTTTACTCAGGACATAAGTCTTCATCCCCTTTCCTCAGGATATAAGTCTTCAGCCCCTTTACTTGGGACAAAAGTCTTCAGCCCCTTTCCTCAGGACATAAGTCTTCAGCACCTTTACTCGGGACATAAGTCTTCAGCCCCTTTACTCAGGACATAAGTCTTCAGCCCCTTTACTCAGGACATAAGTATTCAGCCCCTTTACTCAGGACATAAGTCTTCATCCCCTTTCCTCAGGATATAAGTCTTCAGCCCCTTTACTTGGGACAAAAGTCTTCAGCCCCTATCCTCAGGACATAAGTCTTCAGCCCCTTTCCTCAGGACATAAGTCTTCAGCCCCTTTACTCGGGACAGAAGTATTCAGCCCCTTTACTCGGGACATAAGTATTCAGCCCCTTTCCTCAGGACATAAGTCTTCAGCCCCTTTCCTCAGGATATAAGTCTTCAGCCCCTTTACCTGGGACATAAGTCTTCAGCCCCTTTCCTCAGGACATAAGTCTTCACCTCCTTTCCTCAGGACATAAGTCTTCAGCCCCTTTCCTCAGGACATAAGTCTTCAGCCCCTTTCCTCAGGATATAAGTCTTCAGCCCCTTTCCTCAGGACATAAGTCTTCAGCCCCTTTCCTCAGGACATAAGTCTTCAGCCCCTTTCCTCAGGACATGAGGCTTGCGCCCCTTTACTTGGTGATTCCAGCCTCCAGTCTTCTTGGAGATGATGCCACAAGGTTTACACTCCTGGACTTGGGGATTTTCCGCCATTCTTCTCTGCAGACAGGGACAGACTGGGAACTTAAAGTGGCTCTGGAAAAAATACTAAAAGTGGCCCAGTTTTATAGTCGGGTCCAAACTGATGGAAGGCAGGGTCAGTAATACCATATTGTGGCACATTATACCGCCCCAACAGAGCCAAATACCACAGTCCATCACAAAATACATCCCCAAAAACTTCAAGAGGCCGGTCGTGAGGAGGACTCAGGCAGATCCCTGGGCAGCAGCCCACAGCGGAATTTCCCTGTAAGGTCTATGGCCAATCCGCCCCTGTTTGCAGATCCTCTCCAGCTCTGTCAGGTTGGATGGGTGACCATTGGTGGACAGCCAATGTCAGGTCTCTCCAGAGATGTTGGGTTCATTGCTCTGGGTCGGCCCCTCAAGGACATTCACAGAGTTGTCCCTAAGTCTCTCCTGTGCTGTCCTGGCTGTGCTGCAGACATTTTTTGTCCTCTTCTCTAGACCCGAGCCTCCACACAATCCTGTCTCTGAGCTCTACAGGCAGTCCTTTCCTTTTCATTGTTTCTGCTCTGACGCATGGTCATCTGTGAGATCTAATACAGACAGGGCTGAGTCTTTCCAAATCATCTCCAATCACCGGAATCTACCACAGAAGACTCCAAACAAGATGTACAAACATCTTGGAGGCCCCAGAGCGAAATGCCAAGTGTCAGAGCAAAGGGGCTGAATACTTATGTCCATGTGAAACTATAGCTGTTCTATTTTAATACATTTTCAAAAATTTATCAAATTCTGTTTTCACTTTATCATTATTGGGAAAACGTGTTTTTTTTCCCCATTTTTTATTTTAGCACAAGGAGCAACAAAAGAAACAAAATGTGAAAAAAGTGAAAGGGTGTGAAGACTTTCTGGATGTTTTGTAGATGTTGTAATGAAGGGCCCATGACTATAGATTTCTCAGGTGAATTTTAAGGTCCATTTGGGTCTTTAGGTGAGAAAGAAATTCTATAAGATAAATTCTTATTGTCGGATGGGAAATGTGAGTCAGAACCCAAGGAGAAGAGAGCGGTGACTACTGACTACTTGTAGGAGGCTGAATGAATGGGCAAATGGACCTGTGTCTATCCTGACTGAGCACCCCTCCCCGACTCTGCCCCAAACAGAAACCAGATACAAATTAACCTGTTAGTGACCACCAATGTGCCGCTTTACGGCGGCCTAGTCTAAGGGCGGCACAGGTTGTCACAAAGTCGGCTCGTGACCGATGAAAGTGAAGTCCTTTATTCCCATAAGGCTTCATTCACACGACCGTATGTGTTTTGCGGTCCGCAAACTGCGGATCTGCAAAAAAAACGGATGACGTTCCGTATGGCATCCGTGTTTCCGTTTTTTTTGCGGATCCATTGTAACAATGCCTATCCTTGTCAGCAAAACGGACAAGAATAGGACATGTTCTATCTTTTTTGCGGAACGGAAATACGGACATACGGAAACAGAATACACACAGAGTACCTTCCGTTTTTTTGCGGACCCATTGAAATGAATGGTTCCGCATACGGTCCGCAAAAAAAACGGAACGGACACGGAAACAAAATACGGTCGTGTGAATGAAGCCTAAGATGGATGGGTCACCCATATCCGATACACAGGAGCATGCTGGAAGATCCCAATTCCCAGTATCACCGCAGCCGCAGCTTGTTCTCACAACCCCCAACAATAACTACTACCCCCAGTCTCTGTGATATCCAGAAACACTCACATCTGCCCCTCCCCTGCCTGTACTATCACACAGAGGAATGCTGTGAAGCTCGGCCAGATCACTGTGACCCCTTTATAGGAAATGTGTCACCAAAAATTGTATTTGCCAATTAAAACCAGATAGTGACACGTCTCCTTTTTTTCTAATCTGTTTTTATTTTCAGATTATAGATTTTTTTTTTTTAAATTCTATCTCCTTAACAGGATTACGGGGGCGGCCATGTTGCCTGAGCTGTTCTTAACAGCATTAAAAAAATTTGCTTTACGGCAGCCCCAAGGTCCATAGACACAATGGTCAGGAGGAGACCTCATCGTCTTCTATGGGAGAGTTTTCTGGGCATGCTCTGTGACCTGTGCAGAGGTCATTGTACAGGGAAGGAATAGATAAGCTCTGACAATTACCTATTGTGAATGGTGGATCCTGTCTTATCTGTACAGAGAGGTGAAATCAGGCAGCATTAGAATGACATATAAGCAGATAACTGCAAAAGTTAAAGCGATCTGTAAAAACCAAGAAGCGGCACCAATTATCAGGCTTAGTGGCCAGTGTGAAACCTGCAGGATTTTATGGCTTTTTTTTTTTTAAAATATAGATAATTAACATGGAAAATAATATATAAAAGTAACATAATCAAAATTATGTTAAAAAAAACTTGATTTAAACAATAGGTCATTTTCTGATGACACATTCCCTTTAAAGCGTCAAGTTCCCAAAACTAGAGGTCATCAGATGTGAAGACGATCAATACTTATCTATTATAACAAACGTTAACGTAATAAGGAGTAATAAAAGGAGCGCATTAATCGGGCGTGTACAAGGTGACGACACAGTCCACTGTGACACAGGTCTTCTGGCTCGCTCATGACTGCCGGGCTCCTGCAATAAGGGTCTGGATCGGCAGAAGCGCAGTGCTGGACTGGGATGTCTTGGGTCCACCAGTTAAATTTGTTCTGTGGCTCACCGTAAAGCTACATCCAAATATTATCTGATCATTCAGCGGCAGACGGCAGCGAGACGCTAATAGATGATACCCTATGGGGGTCCCTGGGGTCCACTTTGAGAAGGAAGGTCTCTGATGAAAGGTGTCTCTGTACCTAGAAGTCATCTCAGCCGCCTGATGCGTCTCAGTCTAGAATAATAAACTGGGTACGACGTGTTAATATTAACACAAGCAGGTGGTGATGCTGTATGCTGCTTAACTATATGTGGTACAGCCAGGGGAGGCGATCGCCTCAGGCAGCACCAGGTAGGGGCAAAAGGAGAGCAGCGGAAGGGCCATGGGCAAAGAGCGCTTTCATTGTGGTGAAGGGGTTAAGGGCACCGTTTCAGTTTTCGCCACAGGCAGCAGAAAGGCTAGGTGCACCCCTGAGTACAGCGTTCTGTGCCATGTGCCACTTGTGCACTTCTAGGGGCCCACCTTGTTCCAAGGTGGGCCAATCCAAACCTGGATGCAGGTCTATTAACTACTTAAAGGGGTTCTCCTGGAATTAAGAAAATGAAAATACATAAATATTACTTCATTATAAATATATTCCCAAATACTTTTCATTAGTTATAACGGCTCGTTTTGTCTAGGGAGCAATGATCAGGAGAAGCAAAATGGCCGCCGTCCTATTAGTTCATACAAAATATGTCCTAATCACACAGGACAAGTTACTTCAAAACACTGAGGTAAAGAGCTGCCTCAATCCTCCTCTCTGCTCTGCTTGTCAAGGATTATGATCCTGACTACAGCTGATAAGATCTTCAGCTGATAAGAGGAAGATGAGGCAGCTCTTTACCTCAGTGTTGTGAAGTAACTTGTCCTCCTGTGTGATTAGGACAGGTTTTGTGTGTACTAATAGGACAGCAGCCATTTTGTTTCTCCTAATGACTGATCCCCAGACAAAACGAGCCATTATAACTAATGTAAAGTATTTGGGAATATATTTATAATGACGTAATATTTAAGTATTTTTCATTTTCTGAATTCCTGGAGAACCCCTTTAAGTGGTTTAAAAAGAGGAGGCTTCCTTCATGCCGATGTCTTGGTAAAGCAGCAGGGGACCCAATGAATGCCCCCAGATACTGTACTGACTGTTTATAACACACTTTACTACATAAGGACTGCACATCAAAGTCACCTTTGTGGGACTGATAAATTGTAAAAATAAAACTTCAATAAAGTTTTATTAAATAAAAAAATAACCTTTTTTGATTGGAAATAATTGCTAAAATAAAAAACCCCTCCATATATTCAGTAGCGCCGCTTCTGTAACGACCTGAACAATACAATTATCGCATAAAGGCTGTAGAAAAATGCCAGTTACTGTTTTTTGTTTTTTTTTGCTTATTCACCACAAAAACTAAAATAAAAAGTGATCAAAAAGTGTTATGTATCCCAATCTGATAGCAGTGAAAACAATGTCTGACAGAAAGCAAGGCCTCACACAGATCTGTAGGAAGAAAAATAAAAACGTTATGGGTCTTGGATGCTTTTTTTTAACAAAAAAAACAACGTAATAAAATATGTATTGGGCCGCTATCATTGTACTGGCCCAGAGAGCAAACGTATCATGTTGTTTAGGCCAAAAAATGAATGCTGCAAAAAGCCCTTACTGACTTTTTATGCTCCTGTTATTCCTACTTGCAGCCACAAGAGGGTGCCCTCATCCCATCCGTACTCACAGTCACAGGCCGTTCCTGCACGGGCTAATGGCTGACGCTGCAGCCGACCAGGTCCCCACGTCAGAACTAAAACAATTCTACATAAAAAGTATCAGGGAGGAGGCAGAATTTATCATGTTGCCTGAGGATGATAGAAATGATATTTTACCACTCGCTGCTTTTACTTCCTGGCTCCTGGATAAAATGGAGATGTCGGAGGGGTCTATTCAGGCTGCTGAAAGATGGAGAGGGCTTAGAAATAGAGCAGCCATCCTCCTGACTTGTAGGCTGCTTCTCTGGCCCTCAGTCAGTCACTAGTGACATCCCGCTCGGTGACTGGTGATGGTGCCGTCTATTCACTCACCGCTGGATTGGCTCAGCAGCGACTAAATAGGGGCCCGGGGCTCTAGACTGTGTGGGAGAGCCAGAGAAATGGATGACTCTCCAGGGGTCCACCCAGGCCTTGCAGTGGATGGAGGAGCGGGAGCCAGGAAGCCGAACTGCCCGGCCTAAAGCCAGATGTTTGGCCAGCCTACATTAACATACCACCTAACTGTCCCGAATCCGGCGGGACAGTCCTGGATTTCGGTGACTGTCCTGGAATGGCTGAGGTATGTCCCACTCTCAGCTGTCACACCTGGCCCTGTCAATCAAACTGCAAAGGGGGTAGAAGTTGCAGAGAGAGCAGAGCCTCTAGGTGTAATGGTAACGCCCCCGTTGCTCCTAGTGGCTCATTTGCATATAATAAAACATCATTTTTCTCAGCAATGCGGGCACATATGAACATGGGACCAACACAGATGTCTTCAGCTGCCAAGTGCACATGGAACAGGTAAGCCAGTGTCATAGGGACAAAACTGCTGACCGCTGCGTTTTAATGCCCCCGTACAGTAGTTATACCCCCTTAGTACCTTTATACAGTAGCTAACACTCACCTTGCCCCATTCCTTCGCAGCTGGCACAATGCGGTGATGTCATCTTTCCTGCAGAGCTGAAGAGCACACAAGCCGATTCCCTGGCCAGGTAATGATCCTCAGCCCCTGTGCTTTCCAGCTGAGCTCTGCAGGTGCACTGACTTCAGGGCGTTGCACCTGCTCTGGGGGACAGCACCGTCAGGTGAATAGTGAAGGTAGGAACTGACGACTCCATGCTTCACATTCAACTGTCCTTAGCACAGCGCCACCCATCCTATAGTGGCCACGCTTGGTATTGCAGATCAGCTGAATCGGACCGAGCAGCTCCTAGGTCATGTGACCAATGAACGTAACGCCACTGGCCTAAAAATAATTTATTGGCGGGGGAGTCGGACCCTCGTCAATCTGATATTGATGACCGATCCTGGGGATAGATCATCAATATTAGGCTTCATCTACATGACCGTATTTGTTTTGCGGTCCGCAAAATTTGGCAGCACTAGGAAAGGGGGCGGAGCTGTGACAACCCCTCAGATAAAATTTCACTAAGGGCTTATTCACACGATCGTATGTATTTTGCGGTCCGCAAAAAATACGGATGACGTCTGTGTGCATTCCGTATTTCGTGGAACGGAACAGCTGGCCCCTAATAGAACAGTCCTATCCTTGTCCGTGATGCAGACAATAATCGGACATGACTCATAATCTTGCGGAACGGAAATACGGACATACGGAAACGGAATGCACACGGAGTACCTTCCTTGTTTTTTGCGGACCCATTGAGATGAATGGTTCCGCATACGGTCCGCAAAAGAAACGGAACAGATACGGAAAGAAAAATACGGCCGTGTGAATGAGCCCTTATCCAGACTAATTCCTGTGGAGATCAGTAATACCTGTGCCACCTTCTTGGAGGTTTCCCCTTTCACTCATCTCTCCTTGAAGGTGAATTTTCGAAGGTTCACTGTTGCTTAGTGCGTCTCGGAAGAGTCATTATCTCCTCGTCCAGTCCCTTGGTGACGTCTCTGAGCAACGCAGACTCCTGGGGATCGCACTGTTCACAGGGATCTCATATTTTTTCTATATTTTAGTTCCTCACCATTTCCAAATCTCTGCTTGCTGTCAATGACAGGGAACATACTTTACATCCAGAGGTTGAACCTGTTGTTCTCACAGCTGATGGTTTGCTACAATGTAGCCAGTGTGGACGATCACGTAGAACTCCAGATGGATACATTGTAATAATCAATGAGGATGTCATGGAGACCAGAGAGGAGAGCTGCTGCAATTAACAACCACCATCAGCAGCAGCTCATCCCCCTGGAGATGGGGGTTGTAGTGCTCCTGTACAGGGGTATCTGTCAATAGGACAGACTCATTCAAAGCTGTATACAGCATGGAAGTGTTTACCCATAAACCCACGTGGAGCCTCTGCTTGGTGGATGGTGGGCGTTACACTTGTCCCAAGCCCAGGTTCTGAGGTAATGATGAGGTACCTCCAGTACTGAGGTAATGATAGGGTACCTCTAGTACTGAGGTAATGATAGGGTACCTCTAGTACTGAGGTAATGATAGGGTACCTCTAGTACTGAGGTAATGATAGGGTACCTCTGGTACTGAGGTAATGATGGGGTACCTCTGGTACTGAGGTAATGATGGGGTACCTCTGGTACTGAGGTAATGATGGGGTACCTCTGGTACTGAGGTAATGATAAGGGCACTATCAGTGGCGTAGCTACCGGGGGGCAGGGGGGGCGACGGCTCCGGGCCCAGTGAGTCGGGGGGGCCCAGCAAGGATCACTATCAGGCAAATACAAGTGAGCGCTTCCATTATGGAAGCGCTCACTTGTATTTAGCGATCCCCATCAGACCTCAGATCAGCCCACCCAGCCTCATAAAATTAAAATAAAAAACCTTTCTTACCTGTCCCGCACTGCGGCAGCCCTCCAGTCCGGCGTGCCACTGTCTTCCCTGGCCGGCGCGCACTATGACCTGACGCTGCACGCAGCGTCAGGTCATAGTGCGCCCCGGCCAGGGAAGACAGTGGAGCGCCGGACCAGAGGGCAGCCGCAGCGCGGAACAGGTAAGAAAGGTTTTTTTATTTTAATCTTATGTGGCTGGGTGGGCTGATCTGAGGTCTGATGGGGGCACAATACGCTGATCTGAGGTCTGATGGGGGCACAATACGCTGATCTGAGGTCTGATGGAGGCACAATACGCTGATCTGAGGTCTGATGGGGGCACAGTAGGGTGATGTGAGGTCTGATTAGGGCACAATACTCTGATCTTAGGTCTGATGGATGGGCACAATACGCTGATCTGAGGTCTGATGGGGCACAATACGCTGATCTGAGGTCTGATGGGGCACATACGCTGATCTGAGGTCTGATGGGGGCACAGTAAGGGTGATGTGAGGTCTGATTAGGGCACAATACTCTGATCTTAGGTCTGATGGGGCACAATACGCTGATCTGAGGTCTGATGGGGCACAATAACGCTGATCTGAGGTCTGATGGGGGCACAGTACGGTGATGTGAGGTCTGATTAGGGCACAATACTCTGATCTTAGGTCTGATGGGGGCACAATACGCTGATCTTGAGGTCTGATGGGGCACAATACGCTGATCTGAGTCTGATGGGGGCACAATACGCTGATCTGAGGTCTGATGAGGCACAATACGCTGATCTGAGGTCTGATGGGGGCACAGTAGGGTGATGTGAGGTCTGATTAGGGCACAATACTCTGATCTTAGGTCTGATGGGCGGCACAATACGCTGATCTGAGGTCTGATGGGGGCACAGTAGGTGATGTGAGGTCTGATTAGGGCACAATACTCTAATCTGAGGTCTGATGGGGGCACAATACGCTGATCTGAGGTCTGATGGGGGCACAATACGCTGATCTGAGGTCTGATGGGGGCACAGTAGGGTGATGTGAGGACTCATGAGGGCACATTCTGCTGATCTGAGGTCTGATGGGGCACAATACGCTGATCTGAGGTCTGATGGGGCACAGTAGGCTGATGTGAGATCTGATGGGGGCACCAATACGCTGATCTGAGGTCTGATGGGGCACAATACGCTGATCTGAGGTCTGATGGGCACAGTAGGCTGATGTGAGGTCTGATGGGGCCAATACGCTGATCTGAGGTCTGATGGGGACAATACACTGATCTGAGGTCTGATGGGGCATACGCTGATCTGAGGTCTGATGGGGGCACAATACACTGATCTGGTCTGATGGGGCCATTCTGCTGATTGGGGGGCACAATACGCTGATCTGAGGTCTGATGGGGGCACAATACGCTGATCTGAGGTCTGATGGAGGCACAATACACTGATCTGAGGTCTGATGGGGGCACAGTAGGGTGATGTGAGGACTAATGGGGGCACATTCTGCTGATCTGAGGTCTGATGGGGGTACAATACGCTGATCTGAGGTCTGATGGGGCACAGTAGGCTGATGTGAGGTCTGATGGGGGCACAATACGCTGATCTGAGGTCTGATGGGGGCACAATACACTGATCTGAGGTCTGATGGGGGCACAATACACTGATCTGAGGTCTGATGGGGGCACAGTAGGCTGATGTGAGGTCTGATGGGGCAGAATACGCTGATCTGAGGTCTGATGGGGGCACAATACGCTGATCTGAGGTCTGATGGGGCACAGTAGGCTGATCTGAGGTCTGATGGGGGCACAGTAGGGTGATGTGAGGACTAATGGGGGCACATTCTGCTGATCTGAGGTCTGATGGGGTACAATACGCTGATCTGAGGTCTGATGGGGCACAGTAGGCTGATGTGAGGTCTGATGGGGGCACAATACACTGATCTGAGGTCTGATGGGGGCACAATACACTGATCTGAGGTCTGATGGGGGCACAGTAGGCTGATGTGAGGTCTGATGGGGGCACATTCTGCTGATCTGAGGTCTGATGGGGGCACAATATGCTGATCTGAGGTCTGATGGGGCACAATACGCTGATCTGAGGTCTGATGGGGCACAATACGCTGATCTGAGGTCTGATGGGGCACAATACGCTGATCTGAGGTCTGATGAGGCACAATACACTGATCTGAGGTCTGATGGGGGCACATTCTGCTGATGTGTGGTCTGATGGGGGCACAATACGCTGATCTGAGGTCTGATGGGGGCACAGTGGGCTGATCTGAGGTCTGATGGGGGCACAGTAGGCTGATGTGAGGTCTGATGGGGCACAGTACGCTGATCTGAGATCTGATGGGGCACAATACGCTGATCTGAGGTCTGATGGGGGCAAAGTAGGCTGATCTGAGGTCTGATGGGGGCACAATACGCTGATCTATGGTCTGATGGGGCACAATACTCTGATCTGAGGTCTGATGGGGGCAGGGGACTGTTAGTTTAGTGATGTAAAAACTGGGGACAGGTTTCCTTTAACATAGGAGTCCCCTTGTTTTTTACTCCTATTACTCCTATATTTTACTGCATTATATGGTAGAGTATTAACACTAGGGTATGTAGAAAGTCTATTGTACTGTACTTAACAGCATAGATGATCTAGCGGTTTATACAGTCATCTTTCTAATACAATATTATAACCACAACTAGTAGTATGTGCCTGTGAAGTTGGAAACGTGCGTTTGGGAAGCCACTAAGTGGGGGGCCCACTCAAGTATGTTTCGCCCCCCCTGTGCTGAACCTCTAGCTACGCCTCTGGGCACTATGGTACAGAGGTAAATATGGGACAGTGTCATACTGAGGTAAAGATGGAGGCATTGTGATGCTAAAGTAATGATGGGGTATCTGTGATACTGAGATGATGGGGCACTGTGGTACTGAGGTAATTATGGAGTTTCTAGGGTACTGAAGTAATGATAGGGTACCTCTAGTACTGAGGTAATGATGAGGTACCTCTGGTACTAAGGTAATGATGAGGTACCTCTAGTACTGAGGTAATGATGAGGTACCTCTAGTACTGAGGTAATGATGGGGTACCTCTGGTACTGAGGTAATGATGAGGGCACAAAGATACCAAGGTAAATATGGGACAGTGTCATACTGAGGTAAAGATGGGGGCATTCTGATTCTAAAGTAATGATGGGGTATCTGTGGTACTGAGGTAATGATGGAGTTTCTAGGGTACTGAAGTAATGATAGGGCACTGTGGTACTGAGGTAATGATGGAGTACCTATGGTACTGAGGTAACAATGGGGTATCTGTGGTACTGAGGTAATGATACGGGCAGCATTGTACTGATGCAGTGATGGAGGCAGTGTTGTATTGAAGTAATAATGGGGGCACTGTGATATTGAGATAATTAAAGGTGCAGTGTGGTGCTGATGTGAGTATAGAAGGAATGATTGGGGCACTCTTGCTCTCATTATCGACTACTGGAGGACCCCCGAACCGCCCGACACCCGATGTATACACCCAGAGGCAGTGCAGCTCTAAGAAACAATTCTTATCACCTATATGAGGGAAATAGTCAGCAGTGTCCTCCAGGTGGCGCCTTCCTCTGCACATCTTCTACCACTAGGGGTCGCTGCTTGTAAAGAAGATGAAGTCTACAGGATCAGTGGTGGGAAGGGAAAGGTGAGAGGTTCCTGAGGGAATCGCTGGGGATCCACGGCAAATAATATCTCGCCTCCGAATTCATGTGGTGTCCCTATACTCATCTACTGTACACATGGGAGGGATTCATCTCATTTCCAGGAAGAGAAAGGGATGTTGGGAGTTGCTGTCCGCAGGTCCAGTACTACTACTGGAGTACAGTGTGTATGATGTGTAAGATGATGGGAACAACTGTAAAGAGCGGCACATGGGGAGCAGTGTGTACGGCCTGCCAGCCATCAGGAGAGCCAGTGTATCCGAGCCCATGTGATACTGTCTGCTGAGCTGTGTATCTAATCCTATCCTGTGTGATACTGCCTGCTGAGCTGTGTATCTAATCCTATACTGTGTGATACTGCCTGCTGAGCTGTGTATCTAACCCTGTCCTGTGTGATACTGTGTGCTAAGCTGTGTATCTAATCCTATCCTGTGTGATACTGTCTGCTGAGCTGTGTATCTAATCCTGTACTGGGTGATACTGTCTGCTGAGCCCGTATCTAATCCTATCCTGTGTGATACTGTCTGCTGAGCTGAGTATCTAATCCTATCTTGTGTGATAATGTTTGATGAGCTGTGTATCTAATCCTATCCTGTGTGTTACTGTCTGCTGAGCTGTGTATCTAATCCTATCATGTGTGATACTGTCTGCTTAGCCGCTGTATCTAATCCTATCATGTGTGATACTTCCTGCTTAGCCACTGTATCTAAACCTGTCGTGTGTGATACTGCCTTCTGAGCTGTCTATCTAATTCTATCATGTGTGATACTGTCTGCTGAGCTGTGTATCTAATCCTATTGTGTGATACTGTCTGCTGAGCTGTGTATCTAATCCTATCCTTTATGATATCGCCTGCTTAGCCTCTGTATCTAAACCTGTTGCGTGTGATACAGCCTCCTAATCTTATTGTGTGTGATACTGCCTGCTGAGCTGTATATCTAATCCTATTCTGTGTGATACTGTCTGCTGAGCTGGGTATCTAATCCTATCATGTGTGATACTGCCTGCTGAGCTGTGTATCTAAGCCTGCTATACCTAGGTGTGATATTCTCTGCTCTCCTATTCACTGCTGATGTGACTAGAATGATGTATTATATGGGGTGTTCCTTTAAGGGGCGTGACCCCATGAACATGAACCTTGTGTAGCTGTTCCTCGGAAGGGGCGTGTCCCAGGTATACACATGCAAATACAGGTCTGTGATCCAGAGGGGAAGTCCTAAGAAGGTGATAGGGGGCGGGTCTTTTCATGACGGACGTGTAGTGGGCTGACTTTAGCGCAGGATTTCTATAGCCATCCAATGGGAATAGCCTTATTTAACGATGTACAAAGAGGAGGCGTGGTTCGCTGTGACATTACCCGCCCCGGACACCTGCTGGAGTGTTTGGTGTTATGACATCAGGGAGGAGGGGCGGGGTTATCGGTGACAGGACCAGCTCCCGGATCCCGGCTCTGGTCAGTCAGTCAGTCAGTAGCTGCGGGGCTGCGCGGCCGGTTATCAGGAGGTTCCCCCACCTCACCGGAAATGGCGGTGAGCGGCGGCGGCAGCAGCGCGAAGAGCTGGGCTCGGCTGGAGCCGCACTCCCACAAGATACCGGCATGGAAGCTGGAGGTGCTGGAGAGGAAGCGGGCGAAGATGGCGAGCGCTGCCCTGTCCCGGGGGAAGGACTCGTCTCCTAGCCGCAAGACCCGCTCCCCGTCGCGGCAGGGCGGCAGCCCGGAGCGCCTGGTGCTGCAGGACAGCCTGGGGCCGCTCCATGAGAACCCGTTCATCAAGCAGGAGAAGGAGCGGCGGCGGCACCGGCGGCCCCAGCAGCGGCAGCACTCCCCGGGCAGAGCCACCTCCCCCATCCGGCACCTGCTGGACATGTACAGCCACGTCCCGGGTATGAGGACCATCCGAGCCGAGAACATCATCATCATCGAGTCCGATCCCGGCTACTTTACCCACTCCAGCGGCCAGGGAGACCCCGTGGAGGAGCTGCTGGCTAAGAGGGGCAGCAAGGTGGCCGAGATCAGGGCATCAGAGGTGGTCATCTACGAGCCAGAGGTCCCCAACAAGGAACCATCCAAGAAAGTCAAGGAGCCCCCCAAGAAGGAGCCGCTGGAGCACTCCGAGGTTCTGGAAGAAGCCGGGAGGGTGAGCCGGTTGCTGGAGAAGTTTGACCATGGCCATAGTAGACCCGTGAGGTCCAGGAGCTTGGAGAACTTATTGGATCGAGATAGCAAACCCACCATATTGCCAAAGCCTCCGATCCTTCAGCATCAAGACCAAGCCTCCCGGAACAGGTCGCCTAAGCGGTCCGGAGAGGTCTCCCCATCATCCGCCTCCATCTTCGAGGAAGACAGTAAGAGGTTTCCCCTCAACAACCCATCTTGGCTCCCTTCCAAGGTCCCCACTTCCCATTCTCTACCCTACCCCGACCTGTTTCATAAAAGACCCTCAAGTCCCATGACCTCGCCTGTGACGGTCGCTCCTCTGTCTCCTTCCTCACCCCTGTCCCCTCATGGTGACAAGCCTCTGTCGCCCATCGTGGCCACAGTTAGGGAGAAATTCGAAGCCGGGCATACGACCAACAACGTTCCTCCATTACCAAAACCGGTCAATGTTACCCAGAAGGTTGGCAACAATACCATTCTGGTCAACCCCAAAGCTGTGCCCTCTGATAAGGTGAAGTCTCCCACCGCAGGGCCTGAGATGGACTGTCCACCGCTTACCAACGGTCATGTTGATCACGTGGAGAAAACCATAAAGACGTCTAGTTCAAGTATCAGTATTCAAGATCTCCTGTCCAAGAGCAAACGGCCCAAAGGTACCGCTGCTCAGAGGGCACCCGGGGAAAGTGGTCCAGTGCCATCCAATGATTCCATTAACGAGATTCCCAACGGCGCCAACACTTGGAGGCCAAAACCTGAGGTGGACCCACCAAAATCTAGCAGCATCCCTCCCAAATCCAGTGCCACTTACTTGGAGCACCCATCCATCAACCACCACTGTGACCAGGTCTTCACCAGTGCCACTCCAAGCCAGCAGCTGAAGGTGTCCTCTTCCACCAGCGGTAATGACTCTTTCGAGATCAGACCTGCCCCAAAGCCGGATCTTAGCAGCATCCCAGACGATGACGTTCAGGCAAAGGCGCTGGCGAATATTCGAATGCAGTCCAAAAATTCTTTTGTCTTTATCCCAAAGAAGAGGCAGGTCCCTTCTGTAACCCATCAAGATGGTATGGTCCAGTCCAACGATAAGCCAAAAGTGCAAAACAGCGCTTCTGCCGTAAACGGCCCCAAATTAGATGTCGTGGACTCTTCTAGAAAACATGGCGCCCGGTCGAATGACGTCCACGTTCCGGCAGTTAACCAACAAGTTAGGATGAATGGGGTTGCCAGTTTGGGTAAGACCGTCAGTTCAGAGACCTTTAAAGCCTCCGGCGTACCCCCAGATTTTGACTGGAAGAGTGGACTTTTGCCGTCCCGATCGTCCACCGAAGGTCAGTCGTTTACCGATCTGGGGGCAGAGCTTGAATATTTAAGTAGCGTGCAGGAAGGACATATGGTGGGTGTATCGGCTGACGTCCCGGTGACAAAAATACACGAGGACGTGGCGAAACATGACATACCGGTCACCAACATAGATGATGTGGTCACGGTAGAAGACAAGGTGGTCAACAAGGAGACCAAACCGGCCTTGAAAGTAGAGGAGCCTCCCTATAGGCCGCCACATTCTGCCGCGTCCTCCATCCGCAGTAGAGGAGGCAACACCTTCACCGTGGTACCTAAGAGGAAACCGGTCACAGAGCAGGAGGCTTTCCGGACCCCCGTGGTGGAGGAAGATGAGGAGGATGATCCTAGGTCTAAAAGAAAGTCTTCAGATGGATCGGAGGCTCCTTACTCCGAACTGGGAGCTTTGCTGAAGAAACGCTATCCGACTGTGGACGAAATCAAGGTCATTGGTGGATATCAGTCCCTGTCCAAGTCCTGTCTGTCCAAGATCGGCTCCACGAGGAAAAAGGTAAATAATTGATAACTGTGTGGTAAAGAACAACATCAGCGCTGAGCTATCAACCCCTCCGATCAATGATTATTACACAAAGTCAAACATTGTCCAAGCGCAAGGTCTCCTGACCCCGGCCATTACCATCAGGTGCTTTATAGGCCGAGTACCATTTCATTTATTTTTAAGTTTTTATTATGTGTATTTATACATAATTACTATATTATAATCGGTTCTATTCAGAATGATTTTTATTTTATTCTGTTTATCTATTTTTTTCTAATATTTATTTTTATTTTATTCTATACTTTTTATATTGTATTTTTTGTTTCTACTTTTTTCCATTTTACTGTCTAATTTTATTTTTTAATTTCTAATTTTTATTAGTTCTAACACTAAAACTTTAATTTTAATATAGTTGTTTTTTACTAATTTGTTTTCATTTTCTAATAGTTATAACATTCTTCTGTTTCATTTTAACACTTTTCTCACTTTAATTTTAATATAGTTGTTTTTTTACTAATTGTTTTATTTTGTTTTCATTTTCTAATAGTTGTAACATTTTTCAGTTTTATTTATTTTTTTTTCATTTTTTTTTACATTTATTTTTTTTTTTTTTAGTGTTTTTCTTTCTTTTTTTATTCTTAAAGGGGTTATCCAACACTATTAAATGTCCACCATAGGCCTGGGCCCCTCACAATGAATATACTTACCCCACTTCCCGGTCCGCTCGTGGTACCCGCACCGCCGCTGCTGCTTCTTGCCGTGCGCGGATGAAAACATCCGGTGTCGGGGTGGAGCAGCCAATGGCAGACGGGGACGAGCCTCCCCAGCATTGCGGGTGATTTTTAGGGAGGCTCGTCCCTATTCCCGTCTGCCATTGGCCGCTCCACCCTGACACCGGATGTTTTCATCCGCGCACGGCAAGAAGCAGCAGCGGCGGTGCGGGTACCACGAGCGGACCGGGAAGTGGGGTAAGTATATTCATTGTGAGGGGCCCGGGCCTATGGGGGGTAGCCTCTTTCACATGTCAGTGAATTGTGGACACGTGCTGTCATTGGTGTCCACGGACCATTTACCAATCCACACATCCGTGGTCTTTAAGGAACCATGAGTCCGTGGTGGCAGTGCGGAAGCATGCCCTATTTTTGTGCGTGGGTCCCTATTGCACATAATACTTTATGGGTTCGTGAAAACCACAAATGCAACACTGGCGACGTCCGTGTTGGGTCCGTGGTTTTAATAGATTGCGGTAGGAGATGCTTTGGAAACTAATTTTCAGCCTAGCAGTGTCCGTGGAATACAGATGACACGACCATCCTTCTGTCATCGTGGACGTGTGATCGAGGCCTTAGAACTTCTCCATTGTTTTTTTTCCCCCTCATTTTATTGTGTTTTTTATTTGCCGTATTTCAGGGGTTCGAAGGAAATAGGCTTTGTGTGTTGACTTCCTTGTAGATTGGTTTCGACTCTTGTCCTTTAGGCACGTGTTCTGTCAACCTGAGAGTTCAGTTTATCCATTAATGTATTTTTACTGGGAGTAATTGGGTATCGGCTTCCTCAGCCTGAAGGTGAACTTCTGGTTTAACTATTAACTTCCAACATGTTGCAAAGGTCAGAAAAGTAACAATAAGACGAAACGCGGCGTCTGCGCTGGATTAGTGGAAATGGTTACGTTTTTATAGGCAGGAATATCTAAGAATGAGACAGACTCCTCTACTGATGCTCCAGGACGTGGTCGTTCTAGGACTGGACGCCAGGTCTATGTTGTATTTACCGACCATGGCTCAGATGCAGCCAGACAGGCGCAGGAGGGAGCTCCGGGTTATTTCCAGTCAGTCTTAAACCCTGTCATTACCGTGTGTTATGAGAAATGGAAATTTACTGCTGACTTGTAGATTGTGTTTTTAATAATCCCTGTAAAAACCGTGCAGACAACTGGGCACGTGAGACTAGAGAGGACGGGGACTCTCACCATGTAATGCTTTGTATTGTACTCCAGAGCTGCACTCACTATTCTGCTGGTGCAGTCACTGTGTACATACATTACTTATCCTGTACTGATCCTGAGTTACATCCTGTATTATACTCCAGAGCTGCACTCACTATTCTGCTGGTGCAGTCACTGTGTACATACATTACTTATCCTGTACTGATCCTGAGTTACATCCTGTATTATACTCCAGAGCTGCACTCACTATTCTGCTGGTGGAGTCACTGTGTACATACATTACTTATCCTGTACTGATCCTGAGTTACATCCTGTATTATACTCCAGAGCTGCACTCACTATTCTGCTGGTGCAGTCACTGTGTACATACATTACTTATCCTGTACTGATCCTGAGTTACATCCTGCATTATACTCCAGAGCTGCACTCACTATTCTGCTGGTGGAGACAATATATACATACATTACTTATCCTGTACTGATCCTGAGTTACATCCTGTATTATACTCCAGAGCTGCACTCACTATTCTGCTGGTGGAGACAATGTATACATACATTACTTATCCTGTACTGATCTTGAGTTACATCCTGCATTATACTCCAGAGCTGCACTCACTATTCTGCTGGTGCAGTCACTGTGTACATACATTACTTATCCTGTACTGATCCTGAGTTACATCCTGTATTATACTCCAGAGCTGCACTCACTATTCTGCTGGTGCAGTCACTGTGTACATACATTACTTATCCTGTACTGATCCTGAGTTACATCCTGTATTATACTCCAGAGCTGCACTCACTATTCTGCTGGTGGAGACAATGTATACATACATTACTTATCCTGTACTGATCTTGAGTTACATCCTGCATTATACTCCAGAGCTGCACTCACTATTCTGCTAGTGCAGTCACTGTAGCAGTGCTCTCCCAAAATGAAAAGATTTATTAATTCTATGGGGAAAAAAAACGATAAAATCCTAGACCGCCTGCTCGTCTCCTTGCCTGTAGCGCTGGCAGGTCCTGGCAGGCAGCAGGCTGGCACCAGCTTGGCTTTTAGCGTTCACAGCCCTGGGGATGATGAATTATAGAGGTGTACAGCAGGTCCCGCCGTTCCAGCACAGTGTGTTCTGTCGCCGATCGTAACCTGTTCTGTAATTATTGCTCCCAGCATTGTGTTTTCATGGGGAGGGGGGGCAGTGCCCTAGCGTGAAAGGGTTAAATGGAGCCGAAGAAATTATTGGGCAGCGATTGCTAGGCCGTGCAGGTGATCTGCATAGACCACGTGACGTCACATGAGTGACATTTGCGGGATTTTTGTCTTACTCAAAGTCAAATAATGAATTTTTCCGGTCGGACAGGTTGGCCGCCTCCGTTTTCTCGCAGAGCCGGACGGGCATTGACTGCGTCATGACAGGCAGGCAGATTAATATGATTTATATGCAACTTTAAGCGATATATAGACATAGCAGAATGCATAGAGGAAACGCTTACGTTACAAGTCCCCAACATGTCAAGCCGGGGTTCCCTACCCTCTCCTCCAGACATTCCGCATCTCCGTCTCCACCCTTCACAAGGGGGAGATACTTTTAAAATTCTGGTTAATCCAGATGAAGCATTTCATGTGAAAAAGGCTCTTCTTAGGAAACAGGCTGCCAAAAATAGCAAGGGAATCGCTCATAGTGCAATTCCCTTGAACGATAAGTGTTCACCAAAAGTCAGGCTCCTATTAATTAGCTATGCTAATAATAAGGGCGGGGCTGTGACAACTTTTTTGCTTTTTTTTTTTTTTTAGTACACTAATAATGGTGTCACAGGAAATATTCACATGTGGCCTTAAAGGGACTGTCCATAGGCCCTGTAGAATTCAGAGGGACCCTCGCCCACCAGAGCTGAGAGGAAAAAGCTCAGAAACTCTCTGTGCCTCCAATATGGCCGCCACGCGTGCAGTGTGAGGTATAGAGGTCATTGGGTTTCCAGCAGCAAAAAAAAAAAGTTCTAATAAATTCCTCACTCTGCTTGCTGTCAGTGAATGGACACATTCTTTCAGCCTAGACCCCACTCTGATGACATCCAGCTGACGTAGGTGCAGATCACCTGTGTTCACTGACAACAAGTGGAGGTCTTAAACTCTGAGAAGTCGTGGTCTGCAACCTGTAGCGAAGCAGAGGTGGTGAAACTACAATCCTCAGCATGCCCTGACAGCGGTTGGCCATCAGGGCACTGTGGGAGTTGTAGTTGCCGCAGATTTCAGACCGCTGGTGTGGCTTTCATTGCTGTGGGGCAACGATAGCACCCAGAGGTACAACCTGTCACAAATATTTGAACAGCTAGGAAAATATGGTGCACGCCCAGGACTACAACCACTGTCGGATATTAATAGACGTTCTCATGAGATACAGCACCAGTGATTGTGTGGGAGCGGTCCTGCAAGCCTCAGAGCCTTCATCTTACTGTAACCACCGTGGAAACAACAGGACAGGGCGCTTATAATGAACGGCACGTTATAAAACTCTTCTTAAAGGGACATGCGCACTAAAACCAGGCCTTATTATGTCCAATGCGTTCTAAGGGGCTGAGATCAGAAAGGAGGAGGTTTCCATTGCTGGAGATTAATACATTTGTGGGCATAACCCATTAAGGAGACTGGGAAAGCTGGGTGGTCAGAATCTGTAATAAACACTGGGCACCAGTTTAGGGCCAGGAGGTTAGTGCTGCCAAGATGGGGATGATCAACTGACCGAATGTACCGCTTCCTTCGTTTTATGTAGGCTTTCAGAGAACAAGTAGGCCTCGTCACCCATAGCAACCAATCGGCTGCCTCCTCTTATCTGTCCAGTGCAGGTTACAAAATGAAAGCTTATTTTTGATTGGTTGCCATGGGAAACAAGGCCTAGTGATAAGGCTCTTGCTCTGGTTCACAAAGCCTTGAAAATGAAAGCAGATTTTTGATTGGTTGCCATGGGTGACGAGGCCTAGTAGGGTTAGGGTGGGAGGCTTGTGGGTTAAAAGTGAAGGGGAGGCGGCCATTTTGCGGTGTATCGGGCACATTTGTGAATGCATTTTAAACCCCAGGGGTAGCGTCCTGCCGACAGTAATTGAAACAAAAAGCCGCAAGTGGCGGAAAACCGTTCAAGCCGCCATTCGTTTGATGCCTGTCAATTCTGTGTGGGGAAAAAAAAAAAATCAGCAGATTCACTTTGTCCACAATGGGGCATGGATTTTGGCGCAGAATCCGTGCCCCAATATGGCTTCCTCTACTGATATGTCTTCCATAAACAGCGCCACTCTTGTCTGAAGACTATTTTTGGTATTGTAGCTTGGAGCTGCTATACCGGAGACGGCTGTTGACCAAGGTTGATGCTGATTCAGGAGAAAGGCAGCCATTTTTTCCAATCTACAGCCTTCCTGGTCAGAGAGAACAAGATGGCAGCCAGAATGCAGCAGGCGGAGTTCTCCTTTAACGGAACTCGTTTCTAGTCTTTCTGCTCGGTAGACCTAGTGAAAGGGAAAGTCGTGAAAAGGAAACTCTAGGAAAACGTCGCTCGCCAGCTGTCACTGGCACGCAAGCGCCATTGGATTTGCAGAGCATGCTGGGAGTTGTAGTCTTAGACAGCTGGTTCCCCATCCTCCTTTCAGTGGTGACTTCTCGCAGCCTCACCCCCTCAGCAGGTATCAGAGAAACCGGATCTGGTGTTGTCAGCGCCTGCAGCACAATATTTTCACTCCAGATAAGAATCTGACCGTGAAAGCAGATCCTGAGGCAGCAAGTGTGCTGCTGCTGCAGAGCGGGGTGTAGCGGGCTCCTGTGGTGAAGGGGGGCACATACTTATACGTCTGTTACCCATAATGGAGAGACAGATCTGTACTGGGCAGTGTCAGTCATATTTGTCTTCTGGTTATGAATAGAATGCCAGAATAGCAGTAAAGACTGACATATATAGGCAAAAGACTAGTAGGGGTGTTAACTCAATATTACATCTGGGTGACAACACCCATGAGCCATTTTTACTGACCAGACCCTTGATAATGACCCCCCCCCCCCCACCATGTTTATCTCGTCTGTTGCCCTTTAACCTTTCGTTCCCCGTCTCACTGACCAGGCGACATTCTTGGAATTAGCCACTTAGACAAGACAAAGCCTTTAATCGGCTCGTACCAAGCAGGGCAGGAGTGCAGTGCCGGCCTAGTTCCGGAATTACAAGTTTTTTTTTTTACAAACCTGTTATAAACCGCGCAGATTACAACATCTATATATAGAGACTATAAAGTAGTCGCCGATACTGACCCTGAAGGTGCCAAGTGTAGAGGGTAGTGGGTAAAAGACCGATTCCAGCAGCACCCGCCTCCCCTGTGCCGCCATCTTTGGACTAATGGGTGACCACTTCTTTCACACTGTAATAAGGCGCTCTATGGTGGTCACCAATGTCCAGCTCTGCCTGTTGCTAGGTGACACAAAAGTTGTTGTTTTTTGTAATATACTTTGGGGGACATTTACTAAGACCTGTGATTTTTTCAAATCTGCGACTCTTAATATGCCTATACTGTGGCGTACATCATATATATATGTGTGTTTTATTTCCTGCTACCATCTCTGCTTGCTGTCACTGAATTTAGCTGTGTAAGAGATTTTTTTTTTCCACTCACTGACTGCAAGCAGAGAACATAAAACACTAGATTTATTTGTGATGTTCCTGCTCTGAGGACGGAGGCGCGGGTATTCGTTCCTGGAGGTTGCCGGTGCCTCAGGCGAGGCCGCAGTGACAGGAGGAGCGGCATTGGTTGCATCAGCAGAGGCGGGGGTGACACACGCCAAATTACTTAATCCCTCTACAATGGCTGCAATCCCATGTCACTAAGGAAACAATTAGGCGGAGGCGCCGGCAGCCACTGTGTCAGTCCCGGGGCCCGACCGTAATGATGAATTCTAGTACAATTTTCTTAATCTGGCACCAAAATTCCAGATTATCGGAAGCGACAGAATTCCTTGGATGCGGCATGTTTTGCAGCCGATTCTAGATTTTTGAATGTCTGTCCCTTTAAAGAACCTGCAAAAAATTCTCTCCCTGATCGGAGCCGGCGGCGAATGCTTCCGTGTTTAGGTAATTACTGTGAGGCTGGAGGCAAAGAGTGAGTGTTTATCCTGGGCAGCCTGTTTCATGAAGAGAATGACAAGGTCAGTGATGACTGACACGAATGTGAAATACATTTGCTTATAGATCGATCACCCTCACCCCCTCCCAAAAATCCGACGCCTTCCTGCCCCTAAACATGTGACCTCCTTCCAGGATAAGCCCCTTGAGAACCGTTCTCGGGACGTAATCCGCTGGATTTTCCTGTCGCGGGATTTAGACTGGTACGCGGCACATGCCGACCTGGCACGTGGGGTCTGCCCGGGTAACCGGGGCGCCGCGCCGTAATTAACTTGACTCCTGTCCAGGATGATTTAGGTTGAAAGAGAAACCCCGACCTCAGGAACCTCAAGCACTTCTGTCCATATCTGTTCCTGGGAAAGCTGGGTGACCGTCAATATGGCTGCCTAAAGAGGGCGCCACGCGTCTCTCCCTAAATTGCAGAAGAGTCTCAGCTGACCCATACATGCCTCGATGGCGGCCATGTTGGTGGTCACTCAGCTTTCCCAGACACAGATATAACTAGACCTGGAATGGTCTGAGCACTGGGCTGTGATGGTTTATACTGGATACGATATTGACTGGCCCCAGCCAGCTGTGACCCATGGGGGATGGGATGTCGCCCCTCTATGTGGTCACTGCCCCTCCCCCTCAGTTCCTGTGAGCCTGGCGTGGTTGCCTGGCATCCAGGTCATGGGAACATGGCGGGGCTGGCACATTCCTCTCATTCCACTGATTTTCCATTAAATGGGTCAAGAAACTCAGCGTGAGGCCGATGCCTAATTAATATGAATGGGGCCCTAAAGCCGGAGCTGTCTCCTAGTTATCTGCTCCTGGGAAAGCTGGGTGACAACTCCAATACAACCAAAGTTACAGCGGTTGTCACCCAGCTTTTCCAAATGCTTGGATTGCCATAGTTGCTAGTTATGTGCTGGTGAGTTCCCCACTTTCCTGCAGTCCTGAATGGCACGCCCCCAGCTTTCCTGCAGTCCTGAATGGCACGCCCCCAGCTTTCCTGCAGTCCTGAATGGCACGCCCCCAGCTTTCCTGCAGTCCTGAATGGCACGCCCCCAGCTTTCCTGCAGTCGTGAACGGAGTGGTACGTGAGTATTCCCAGTCCTCTGCTTGCTGGCTGTGACAGGCTGTTAGCTGGAGAATAGGGAGACACGCTTGCTTGAACAGAACGAAAGAGCTTATTGTGAAGAAGATGGCAGGACGCTTGTTAGAGAAAGGGGATGCCTTTACAGAATGTGCCAGCAGGGGGGCAGCAGTTTAGAAAGTGCAGCTCTGGAGTATAAGATAAGTCATGTATGTACACAGTGACTGCACCAGCAGAATAGTGAGTGCAGCTCTGGAGTATAATACAGGATGTAACTCAGGATCAGTACAGGATAAGTAATGTATGTATACAGTGACTGCAACAGCAGAATAGTGAGTGCAGCTCTGGAGTATAATACAGGATGTAACTCAGGATCAGTACAGGATAAGTAATGTATGTATACAGTGACTACACCAGCAGAATAGTGAGTGCAGCTCTGGAGTATAATACAGGATGTAACTCAGGATCAGTACAGGATAAGTAATGTATGTACACAGTGACTGCACCAGCAGAATAGTGAGTGCAGCTCTGGAGTATAATACAAGATGTAACTCGGGATCAGTACAGGATAAGTAATGTATGTACACAGTGACTGCACCAGCAGAATAGTGAGTGCAGCTCTGGAGTATAATACAGGATGTAACTCAGGATCAGTACAGGATAAGTAATGTATGTACACAGTGACTGCACCAGCAGAATAGTGAGTGCAGCTCTGGAGTATAATACAGGATATAACTAAGGATCAGAACAGGATAAGTAATGTATGTACACAGTGACTTCACCAGCAGAATAGTGAGTGCAGCTCTGGAGTATAATACAGGATATAACTCAGGATCAGTACAGGATAAGTAATGTATGTACACAGTGACTGCACCAGCAGAATAGTGAGTGCAGCTCTGGAGTATAATACAGGATGTAACTCAGGATCAGTACAGGATGAGTAATGTATGTACACAGTGACTCCACCAGCAGAATAGTGAGTGCAGCTCTGGAGTATAATACAGGATGTAACTCAGGATCAGTACAGAAGTATGTCTGTAGCGCTCACACTTTGGCTTCTAGAAGATTAGACTCTGTTCACATCTGCACGTTGTCTTTGTAGTATCCACCAGGCAGTGTCTTCTCTCTTTCACTATGTACACCGGTGGCCCCCACCAGACATTATATCTGATTCCGCCATGGAACTTTTTAATGTGGAAAAGTATAGTTCTTCGTACTGCAGTATTTTTTTTCCGTAAAATGTGACGGACGCTCTGACAGCAGTTTGTGGCGGCCCCTCCCGTGCAGATGCAAGCCTTGCTCCGCTATAACTCGCTGACCTCCTGACTTTGGGCGGAGGACCCTTTGATGCGGGGGTTTTCTATGAAGCAGGAGGACAGATGTGGTGTGGTTGTGAGATCAGACGTCACCGCCATGAACCCTGTTACTTTGAGCAGCGGTCTGGGAATATGTCGCTCGTTAGCCACAGCTTCATGAAGGGTTAATTCCGAGAATTAGAACTGTATCAATGCATTAGAAAACTGCTCAACAAGCAACTACCTAAACTGGGATCGCCAGGCAGAATACAGGCTGCTTTATAGAGAAGTACCGTATTTAAAGGGATCTTCCATTCTTGTATAAAAAGCTCTACAACTCTTACAATACTTCTTCTTTGCTTCTATTTTTTGTCAGCAATTTCACAGTCTGTGCTGTCTGTCAGTGAATAGAGAACATTCTTTACCACCAGAGGATGAAGCCCGTGTCCCGCTCGCACAGCTGCTGGGTTGTTACAGTGTAGACGGTGCTCTGTGAGCAGCAGGACCGCTCTTACCTGCGCTGACACATTGTAACACAGAACTGTGTCTGATGGTAGATTTACACAGCGGAAATTCACGTTGGAAAATTCCACCACGTATTTTCTCCGTGGAAACAAATCTGTCTGCGGACGTTGAGTTAGTTGACACATCAGATCTTTTTTTTAATAGAAAACGTGCTGAAATTTGCGTAAAAAAAAAACAGGTTTTCTGTTTCTTGGTGTAAACCGGATTGTTTGCATTCTCTGACAGCAAGCAGAGATCTTATGGAAAGCTCTATTTCCAAAGAACTGGGTCCCTATTGTAAAGTCTCGTTAGGACTTGAGCTCATTTGCATATCTGAATGGTGGTGCGGAGCCGCCGGTGTGAATCCTGCGCTGCTCTCGCTTTCAGTATCTGGCGGCGGGCGGATAATGTGGCTCGCGCGGGTTTCATTTGCAGACCAACCAGCAATAATTGATAAGCTGGGGTGAAAGGTCACGGTGCCAGACACGGCCCCGGTGAGATGTGATTCCTGCTCAATAATTCAGCACGTGGAGCCGGGAAAGGGAGGGGGGGCACAAGATGGTGGATACCCCCAGAAATAAGAAGGGAAAAAAAGTGCCCATCACCCTTGTATTGGTGTGACAACCACTAATGGCTGCCACGGTAGTGCCCACGAGGGTCAGCACCCAGACCCCGACATGTGATTGACCTGTGCCCAAGAGGAACCTGTCACCCATGACCCATCGCAGGCCGGGGCTCTGGGACATGATTGGAGCAGCTGAGAACTGTATCTGAGCTCAACATGTGTGATACTACCTGCTGAGCTCTGTATCTAAGCCTTTTGTTTGTCATACTGTCTGCTGAGCGCTGTGTCTAAGTTCGCTATGGGATATCGTCTCATGAGCTGTGTGTATCTAAGCTTGTCATGGGTGATGCTACCTGCCGAATGGTGCATCTAAGCCTATCATTTGTGATACTGTCTGCTGAGCGCTGTATCTAAGCCTGTTTTGTGATAGTCTCCTGAGCTATGTGTATCCAAACTGATCACTTGTGAACCTGTCTGCTGAGCCTGCAGTATCTAAGCCCGTGTGACGCTGACTGGTATATCTAAACCTATCCTGTGTGATACTGCCTGCTGAGCTGTGTATCTAATCCTATCCGGTTTAATACTGTCTGCTGAGCTGTGTATCTAATCCTATACTGTGTGATACTGCCTGCTGAGCTGTGTATCTAATCCTATCCTGTGTGATACTGTCTGCTGAGCTGTGTATCTAATCCTATCCTGTGTGATACTGTCTGCTGAGCTGTGTATCTAATCCTATCCTGTGTGATACTGTCTGCTGAGCTGTGTATCTTATCCTGTCATGTGTGATACTGACTGCTGAGCTGCTGTATCTAATTCTATCCTGTGTGATACTGACTGCTGAGCTGTGTATCTAATCCTATCCTGTTTGATACTGTCTGCTGAGCTGTGTATCTAATCCTGTCCTGTGTGATACTGTCTGCTGAGCTGTGTATCTAATCCTATCCTGTGTGATACTGACTGCTGAGCTGTGTATCTAATCTTATCCTGTGTGATACTGTCTGCTGAGCTGTGTATCTAATCCTATCCTGTGTGATACTGACTGCTGAGCTGTGTATCTAATCCTATCCTGTGTGATACTGTCTGCTGAGCTGTGTATCTAATCTTATCCTGTGTGATACTGTCTGCTGAGGTGTATCTAATCCTATCCTGTGTGATACTGTCTGCTTAGCTGTGTATCTAATCCTATCATGTTTGATACCATCTGCTGAGCTGTGTATCTAATCCTATCCTGTGTGATACTGTCTGCTTAGCTGTGTATCTAATCCTATCATGTGTGATACAGTCTGCTGAGCTATGTATCTATTCCTATCCTGTGTGATACTGTCTGCTGAGCTGTGTATCTAATCCTATCCTGTGTGATACAGTCTGCTGAGCTGTGTATCTAATCCTATCCTGTGTGATACCGTCTGCTGAGCTGTGTATCTAATCTTATCCTGTGTGATACTGTCTGCTGAGCTGTGTATCTAAGCCTGTCATGTGACGTCACCATGTGACTCTATCTCTCTTACCGGCTGTGATTGGCTCATGTTGTTGCTGATGTTAAAGGGCCACTGACCCTAAATCTTCACGGTGGGGTCGGTCCGTGTGAATGTCCTGATCCTGGGGGTTTCCTTCCCATTGAAGAGGAAGCCTCTAATGGCTGATAACAGAGAACCATAGATCGGATGCAGATGGAGTTCAGGGTTAGTATCACTTTAAGAGGCCAGGGATGGCAGCAGCAGTGTCGGTGCATTGTCCTGCTGTGAGTCACCTTTGTGTTTATAGCACTAAGCCTCCTGTCAGTCCCACGGGTGTGAACGTCACTGGGCCTACGTGGCGTCCTGGGCGCTGTGTGCCCCTAGGGGATCACATTCATATTGGATGACTGTCACCCGTGGGAAAGCTGGGTGACGCCCTTAGGGCTCTCACGGGGGCGATCACCCAGCTTTCACAGACCTCTCTGCCCAATGATGCACCCACCTGCCTTCCCCTGTAGGTGCCCTCTTTGCCATTCAGCAGAGCTGTAACAGATCCTATGACTCCCAGGAAGTGTCATTGAGTCAGGAGGGCGGAGCTTCACTGTTTCTGGCCTTCTGATTGGCCCTTTAAGGGAAATTAACAGAAGTTATTGTGCCCACTTTGTCTACTGTGATAGGGAAATCAGACCCTAAGAAAATTAGTCTAAAGACAGATTCCCTTGAAGGGGTTGTCCAGCTTGGTCATGAGGAGTGCGGACCCTGTAATCCACTGTCTGTTAGGTTCAGGGCCCCTTTAAGGGGGTGTGTCCTTCTCACCTGTCAGCTGGAGGCGGGGCTCCATGTTGTTACCTGCAGCAGAATTTATTGCCGCTCCTCTCTGATCGCAGCGGGTTTGACACTAATCTCTTTGTGTTTTACAATGTGTCACCGCTGGTTTGTGCTGGCGGTCTTGTAGCCTGCGGTTATGGCTGCCGTTACCATGGCCGCATTGTTTGTTGCTACAGCAGGAGATGAATAATCGCCGCTTTTGGGGAAGTTGCGATTGGAAAGTTCTGCCCTGTGTTTACTAAACCCTCAGCGGCGGCAACTGGTTTTGCATTGGCAGCGGACGGGCGGAGGTCGTCTGTGATTCGAACAGCACGCTCATGCACCAGGTGGATCAGGATGAACAATGGTCCTAGGGATCAGCCCCGGCTGCGGTAACCTCTGGGTGTATGGAACATGGTGACCCGGCCGCCGCCGCACTTCCCTTATCAACACTGGAAAGTTTGCTGAGGGTGGAGGCGGGAGGCCGCGGCGATGGAAACGGGCGGCAGGTCATTTTCCCGGCTCATTTCCTGCAGTAAACAATGCAGGATAAGTACTGAGGACGCGTGCAGACTTCTGCAGTATGCTCTGTGTAGGTCCAGGGGCTTGTAGACTTTACCAGGTCAGTACGCCAGTATGAAGAGAGAGGGGCCCAAAAATCCAGGAGCCCCTTACTATAGCCCCCTGTTTCTTCACCGTAAAGAATGGAATTTGTGTACTACTACTACTACTACCACCCACCTCCAACAACAACTACTCCTCCTCATCGCTGCTGTGACTGCTACTACTCACATCACCAACCACTGATCCTCTTCCTTAGGGCTCATGTACACGACCGTTGGATGTTTTGCGGTCTGCAATTTGCGGATCCGCTAAACACGGATATCGGTCAAGTACATTCCGTATTTTGCGGAACAGAAGATCCGGCCCCTGATAGAACAGTCCTGTCCTTGTCCGTATTGTGGACAATAATGGGACATGTTCTATTTTTTTTGTGGAACAGCCATGCGGACGTACGGACACGGAACACACATGGAGTCATTTCCATTTTTTTGTGGCCCCATTGAAATGAATGGTTCTGCATACAGGCTGCAAAACGTGGAACAGACTCAAAAAACAAAAATACTCGTGCATAAGACTTTACTACTGCTACAAACTACAACTACTACCCAGAGGGGTAGCTTAAGGCTCATGGGCCCTGGTGTAAGAGTTCAGCTTGGGCCCCCCTTCCCTTAGTGCTTTCTGTGTCTTCTTATGTGGCACAAGGGTCTTTGGGCCCCCTCAGGCTCCTGGGCCCGGTAGCGACTGCTACCTCTGCACCCCCTATAGCTACGCCCCTGCTACTACCCACCAACCCCTTCCCCTTCTCTCACTACCACCCACTATTACTATCACCACTACCAGCAGCTACTCCTCACTACTGCCACCCAATACTAACCACCACCAACTACTACTACACCTCCTCACTACTGCTATTACCCACCAACAACAACAACTACTACTCACTAGTGTTACCCACTACTACTACTACTGATAACAGCTACCCTTTTCATTTTAATAGAGAAGTACCCAGAAATTTAGGTGTCTTCCCACCCCCCCTACAGCTGCAAAGTACTTCTGTCTTTTCCAGCGTTGTCTTTTTTTTCCACCATGTAAATGGGAATGATGCACTACTAATACTACTGCCCCGCCCCCCCATTACCCCTCTAGCCATGTCAATATGTCCAAACATTTAGGCACCCCTAGCCGCAGCCCTTAGAGTTATGAACCCCTTGCATGTTATCATGTTCTCCTGTTCACCTTGTGAGCAGAAATTATACATTTCTACCACAACTACTACTTACTACTACCCATCATCCAACACTACTACTCTGGCCATATCTAAAGAGGAGGGCCCAGAAATGTAGCACAACCTTTATATTATCGTGACCCATGTTATTGTTGGCCATCTTGTTTTTTTCATCATGGGAATGGATTTTGTACATTCTGAGGGAGAAAACTACTACTACTAATACCCCTACTACTAATACCCCTACTACTATTAATACCCCTACTACCCTTACTACTACTACCCTTACTACTACTACCCCCACTGCTACCATTACCCCTACTACTACCTCTACTACTACTACTACTACCCATACTACTTATACTACTACTACCCATACTACTACCCCTACTACTATCTCTACCCCTACTACTACTGCCTCTACTACTACTACTACCCCTACTACTACTGCCTCTACTACTACCCCTACTACTGCTACCTCTACTACTACTACTACTACTACCCATACTACTACCCCTACTACTATCTCTACCCCTACTACTACTATCTCTACTACTACTGCCTCTACTACTACTACTACCCCTACTACTACTACTACTACCCATACTACTACTGCCTCTACTACTATAACTACTACTACTACTACATACACTGCTAAATGAGACCACAGTGGTTGCGTCCAGTGCGACTTTCCTTCCATTGCTGTTTATTGTCCATTAGAGGTAGACACTTTCACTCACATCTCCATCTGAATGGGATACTATCCGAAGATTGTCTTCCTCTTTGGGAGCTCCATCTTGCAGTAAGGACTTCACCTCTGGGACCGAGACGTTCCAACACTGCATTGGTCAAAAAGAGGAACAGTAGTCGAGGCTTCTTTTGGCCACCATGATTGTCCTAGCTGACATGATCACTCACGGTGCAATGAAGCGATGGATGATGGATCCACACCGCCTGGTTTCTCGTCAGTCTGGGAAGGCATTCACAAAAACAACAAATCTGAGCTGATGAAAACACCTGTCGATGTGCATGACGTATGTGGTCACAAAGGCTGACGCCTCTGGCTTCACGTGTGGGGAATGCCAATGAGGTCTGAGCTCCTTACATTTAGGGAACGTCTCACAGCCCCAATTCTGGACGGTCCTCAATGCTGAAGGTACTTTTGCCTTTGTCTTTGGTCTGTGGAGCAAGGAGAGCGTCCAGCCATCTCCTCTCCATAAAATGGTGCAAAAAATTGGTTGTCTCGACTGACTGTGGTGGTGTGCATGGGTTTGCTCCCACTTGGAAGAGTCAGGACACCTCTCGAACACATTAGGTGGTCGGCAGGTTTAAGTGACGTCTGTCTGATGCGTTGGCCACCTTGAGAACATCATGATCCCTTCTGCAAGGTGTGTTTAGCCTTCAGATGTAAAAAAAATGGGTGAAGAGGCTCCTCAAATGTGCAGGCTCTGGTGGGGCTCCTTGAGCTTTGGACCATACAGGTGGCCATACCCATTAGATTACCTCTCCGATTTCGGTGGGACCAGCCGAACACCTTATTTGTATGGGGGCGTCCCAACCCTCCTCCAAAAGCAGATGTCGAGTGAGAGAAGAAAGAGGCCGTTGCAGATCTTACTCTCCTCATTTAGAACACATGCACTCCTGGCCGAGCCCAGCATGCATGTGTACAGGGTAGGGGGGGATTGGTTGATGGACTGGTTCGTGTCCAGCCGATGTCAGTCTAATATGCGTGGCCGTCTTAAGGGGCCAGTACTGAATCTCCGTCACCATGTGTATGATTTCAGCCAGGGATTCTCATCAGAAGATCTCGTTTAGGTGGAACCCCCCTTTTAATTCGAGGGCATACACACAGCTTGGTCATATTTTCCAATAATGCACTTATGATGAAGGCTGCGGCCATTGTGCACCATCAGGTCCCCTCCTCATCCCTATGCGTGCAGGTGCCCTGGTACCAGCATTGTGTCCCTGCCCCTTTAAGCAATGTGTGGAGTGATGTCAGACATGTGTATGGTCACTGACGGCCCTTTATACCTGGCGTACAGCGCTCCAAACAGGCGGAACGGCGGACAAAAGCTGCGTTTCTGTCGCCTTGCCTTTTATAAAGGTCACACAGGTGTGCAGCTAAGCTTAGAAGAATGGCCGTCCTGCTCGGCCCATGTCTATAAACGCCTCTCATTGTCATAATGTTTTAGGAGAGTATCACTTCTGTGAAAAAATAAAAATAGATCTTTTGTGGACCTTAGAAATGCACCATTTATAGCACAGCATTGTTATATACATTTCTGTTTATCCCCTGCAGTACCACTTTCCACCACTGTCTCTCACATAGACTTCAATGCAACAGCGCCACCGTTTTTCAAATCAGATAACCTTTGAATGAAACTTTACCCCAGAAATGCTGTAAGGTGATTCCTCCTGCTGGAATGAAGCTGTTTGCACCGTCCGTATTCAAAGATCATTTGCTGCTACACCTTTAAGCGCCTATTGCTGTTCACACCTCATACAGACGTCTGGAGACCTGTGATATTACACCCACTCACTTATGTAACACCCGGCGCAGTCTCATCGGGCTTTCACCGCTCTGGGTTGGGCAGCGCCTGGGTGTGATCACTTTAATTCAACCCTATTATTATCATCTTATTGTGCAACTTTGGTTTCCAAAGAACAGGGACAGCGAGTGCAACGTTTGGCTTTAGTGTTGCAATCGTGCTTTGCAACAATGTATCACTGAGTAAATGACAACAATAGCTTGCCAGAATAGGGTGATTTGGAGGAAACACAATGTTGTACTGATAACGGAGAGCAATAGCTTAAAGGGGTTCTGCCACCACTGGCAGCTCAGGGGGCGTGTTCTTTGCCATGGGTGGGGCTGGAACGTGTCCTCTCTGCTGCACTCAGGGCCTTGTCCTTTCACAGGGACATCGCCTTTCTGCTGCAGCTCTCTGTATTATAGCTCAGGAGGAAAATCCTTTCTGCTGCACCTCGGGGGCTGTGTCCTTTCTGCTGCACCTCGGGGGCTGTGTCCTTTCACAGGGACATTTCCTTTCTGCTGCAGCTCTCTGTATTATAGCTCAGGAGGCAAATCCTTTCTGCTGCACCTCAGGGGCGGTGTCCTTTCTGCTGCACCTCGGGGGCTGTGTCCTTTCTGCTGCACCTCGGGGGCTGTGTCCTTTCTGCTGCACCTCAGGGGCTGTGTCCTTTCACAGGGACATTTCCTTTCTGCTGCAGCTTTCTGTATTATAGCTCAGGAGGCAAATCCTTTCTGCTGCACCTCAGGGGCGGTGTCCTTTCTGCTGCACCTCAGGGGCGGTGTCCTTTCTGCTGCACCTCAGGGGCGTTGTCCTTTCTGCTGCACCTCAGGGGGCGGTGTCCTTTCTGCTGCACCTCAGGGCCTTGTCCTTTCACAGGGACATCGCCTTTCTGCTGCAGCTCTCTGTATTATAGCTCAGGAGGCAAATTCTTTCTGCTGCACCTCGGGGGCTGTGTCCTTTCTGCTGCACCTCAGGGGCGGTGTCCTTTCTGCTGCACCTCAGGGCCTTGTCCTTTCACAGGGACATCGTCTTTCTGCTGCAGCTCTATGTATTATAGCTCAGGAGGCAAATTCTTTCTGCTGCACCTCGGGGGCTGTGTCCTTTCTGCTGCACCTCAGGGCCATGACCTTTTACAGGGATATCTCCTTTCTGCTGCAGCTCTCGTTATTAAAGCTCAGGAGGCGTGTCCTTTCTGCTGCAGTTCTGATCCCACCTCTGGCACCTGCACCTATCCTTAGAACGGAGCCTGTAAAGTGCAGGAGAGTGAATGCGCGACCGCCCTACATTCATTTCTATGGGACTGCCGAAAATAGCTGAGTGGAGCACTTGGCTAATTTTGGAAGTCCCATTGAAATGAAGGAAGGGGGCCCTGCAGCGCAGGATAGGTGCAGGTGCCAGAGGTGGGGCCTGCACCTATCAGGTACTGAGAGCATATCCTAGCAGTATGCCCAAGATTTTACAACCCCTTTAAAGGATGGGACTGAGTATATGCGACCACCTTAGTGAGGTGGACGGAAAAGTACAAACAGCAGGTGGCGCTGTACAGATGCATTTTATTGAATATCTCAGCAGCTATACAAAATTTTTAATTACATGCAATTACAAAAGTATCCAGATCCAGGGGGTGGTTAAAAAAAAAAGTAGAATATTATTTGTGGGACGACCTCATATTGTCCATATCCAGTCCAGCATGGCCGCCCCCCCCTCCCCCTGAGCCGAGCGTAGCGTCCTTGAGGTAGTTCTGGAACATCTTGAATTCATCTCCAATCCCCAAGAGCTCACGTTCTGTCTGAGGTTGAGCCGCGGCTCGGTAGAGACGGTGCCCACTCTAATCCCCCTAATCGCTGCTATTTGCAGATGAACCAGTAATTGGGTCTATTAAAAGTTGGAAGTCGGGTGTAATCCGTGGCCAGGTCCTGACGTGACTGCAGAAGGTTCAGTGATCCTAACGCTGTCCCTAATGCTGGGGATTCTGCCTTTTAATGTGTGTGTATAATTAAAAAAAAAAAAACTATATATAGATTTTTTTTTATTTTGCTAATTTAATAATATTTGTTGAGCTTTTTTCACTGATACAGATCTCCAAATCCTCTGCATATCTCTAAAGTTCCATGATGCTAAAATTCTGCCTGTAGCCACCACTAGGGGGAGCTCACTGCATACAGTGATATTATTTAGCTCTATGTATAAGATGGGTGCCGTAAGCTCCCCCTAGTGGTGGCTGCAGGCAGACAAATTATGATAGTTCTCCTCTGTGCGTGTGCAGGAAATTCCAGCTTTTTATATAAGAATAAGAAATCTGACACCGCAATCGTCAGTAAAGCAGTCTCACCATACGCTAAGGCTACCATTTTCCCCCATACTTTACACTGCAGCTGAAGAAGAAGCCAAGAGATCTACACACAAGTTTCATTTCATGACCTTTTTAAAGGGCAGTTCTTTTTGGGCTACAATATCTGGGAAGCCCTGAACATTGCTTTAAATTACACACCAGTCGCTGTACAGCGATCTAGATGCTGACAACACCAGTCCCACTGGAGCGGTACTCTCCAGAGTTGTCACCCGCTTTCTGCATTGCCTGCCCAATACATGATGGGTAGTCTAATCAATGGGACGTTGTATTCATTGTCCTATTCCATGTTCATCTATATTCTGGTCATTGTGAGGCTGAGGATCGATGTCCCTGCAGGACATCACAGGCTTATAAATCTCTGTCCTTCATTTTTAAGAAGCCTCTGTGGCTGCCCGATAAAACACACTCTGCAAAGAAAGGCCCCGGCCCGTAGATTATCTGCTGTGTACAGTACCAGGAACAGCCCTGCACCTGGGAGATAGAGGCGGCTGCTGAAGCCAGCACTGATTAATCGTATAGACAGCGGTAAATCATTGCTGCAGTGTATACCTGGAAAACTACAACTCCCAGCATGCCGTGATGAAGGTGCTAGAAGGGGTGCATTTACAATTCTTGCAGATTAATGACCTGTGAGCCTATGTACAAGAATATAATTACTATAATACTGCTCCTATGTACAAGAATATAACTACTACAATACTGCTCCTATGTACAAGAATATAACTACTATAATACTGCTTCCTATGTACAAGAATATAACTACTATAATACTGCTCCTATGTACAAGAATATAACTACTATAATACTGCTCCTATGTACAAGAATATAACTACTATAATACTGCTCCTATGTACAGAAATATAACTACTAAAATACTGCTCCTATGTACAGAAATATAACTACTAAAATACTGCCTCCTATGTACAAGAATATAACTACTATAATACTGCTCCTATGTACAGAAATATAACTACTAAAATACTGCCTCCTATGTACAAGAATATAACTACTATAATACTGCTCCTATGTACAAGAATATAACTACTATAATACTGCTCCTATATACAAGAATATAACTACTATAATACTGCTCCTATGTACAAGAATATAACTACTATAATACTACCTCCTATGTACAAGAATATAACTACTATAATACTACCTCCTATGTACAAGAATATAACTACTATAATACTGCTCACATGTACAAGAATATAACTACTATAATACTGCTCCTGTGTACAAGAATATAACTACTATAATACTGCTCCTATGTACAGGAATATAACTACTATAATACTGCTCCTATGTACAAGAATATAACTACTATAATACTGCTCCTATGTACAAAAAATATAACTACTATAATACTGCTCCTATGTACAAGAATATAACTACTATAATACTGCTCCTATGTACAAGAATATAACTACTATAATACTGCTCCTATGTACAAAAATATACCTACTATAATACTGCTCCTATGTACAAGAATATAACTACTATAATACTGCCTCCTATGTACAAGAATATAACTACTATAATACTGCTCCTATGTACAAGAATATAACTACTATAATGCTGCCTCCTATGTACAAGAATAGAACTACTATAATACTGCTCCTATGTACAAGAATAGAACTACTATAATACTGCCTCCTATGTACAAGAATAGAACTACTATAATACTGCCTCCTATGTACAAGAATAGAACTACTATAATACTGCCTCATATGTACAAGAATATAATTACTATAATACTGCTCCTATGTACAAGAATATAACTACTATAATACTGCTCCTATGTACAAGAATATAATTACTATAATACTGCTCTTATGTACAAGAATATAACTACTATAATACTGCTCCTATGTACAAGAATATAATTACTATAATACTGCTCCTATGTACAGGAATATAACTACTATAATACTGCTCCTATGTACAAGAATATAATTACTATAATACTGCTCCTATGTACAAGAATATAACTACTATAATACTGCCTCCTATGTACAAGAATATAACTACTATAATACTGCTCCTATGTACAAGAATATAACTACTATAATGCTGCCTCCTATGTACAGGAATATAACTACTATAATACTGCCTCCTATGTACAAGAATATAACTACTATAATACTGCCGCTTATATGTATGATTATTATAGCGGTTGGCCATGTTGTCTCAGTCGTATAGTTGACGGTCTTCTCTCTTTCTCCTGCAGATGAAGATCTCCTTCAATGAGCAGAAGATCCACACCATGTTTGAGTACCCGTCTGAGACCTCTGTGGCTGAGGAGATGGGAGGTGACGAGGTCAATGACGTCTCCGGCTCGGAATCTGAGGAAGATGATAAACCCTCCGGTCTGTTTCTCCCTCGGGCAAAGTTTGTGAGCGCCGGTGCAGCTAGCAACTCTGCAAACTCAGGTAACGCCCCCGGATGAGGAGGTTCTGCCCCAGATTTCATATTAGTTATCTTGTGGTCACATCTGTTTCTGGGAAAGCTGGGTTATGACCTGTATAACTTCCTTTGCGGCTTCCTTGTGGGTTATCACCCAGCTTTCCTGGTTTTCAGAATGGCAAAGCCTTCCGAAAGAGAGATGGCCGCAGAAGAGGACGACACATAGAACAGTGGTTTGCTGCCTGTGGCTGTCAGGGCATGCTGGGAGTTGTGGTCCTGCAGCCACTGGTTGGAGACCATTGCTCCAGAGCAGTTTCAGCCATGACCCCTTCCACCGGAGTGTCGGGCGTGGACTCTGCGATCACTGCGGCTGTTATTAAATGAAATATTATATAACCGGTTGTGACATGTTTGGTCGCATTTCTCCGCCGTGGCGCTGCATACGGCTCACGTGTCGGAAACCCTTAATCACCCATATTTATTATTGTCCTCGGTGCGGTGAGTCATGGCGTAGGGGCAGTGACGTGAATATCAGGCAGTCTTATCACCAGCAGTCACTTCTTAAAGGGACAGTACACCTGAAGTTTTCACGTGTTGACATGATGGCGGTGCTCCTCAAGACGATGCCTGAGAGGAAGTGTGACCCCCCACCGGATCCACTCATATCTTCACTGCTCCCTCCAGAAATATCATCAGAGGAGCAGCTGTGACATGTATGGATGATGAGGGTCACAGTACAGGAGATATGTGATATAATGGAGGAAACCTAGAGGAAAGACGTTTTCTGAACTTCCTGTTATTTATCCATTAAAGAAGACACCAGGCCGACAATAGAGTGACGGTTATAATTTACATATAGAAATAATGTACATAGATAGCGGAGTCACTGTATACATGCATTACTGATCCCGAGTTACATCCTGTATTATACTCCAGAGCTGCACTCACTATTCTGCTGGTGCAGTCACTGTGTACATACATTACTTATCCTGTACTGATCCTGAGTTACATCCTGTATTATACTCCAGAGCTGCACTCACTATTCTGCTGGTGCAGTCACTGTGTACATACATTACTTATCCTATACTGATCCTCAGTTACATCCTGTATTATACTCCAGAGCTGCACTCACTATTCTGCTGGTGGAGTCACTGTGTACATACATTACTTATCCTGTATTACACTCCAGAGCTGCACTCACTATTCTGCTGGTGCAGTCACTGTGTACATACATTATATTACTTATCCTGTACTGATCCTGAGTTACATCCTGTATTATACTCCAGAGCTGCACTCACTATTCTGCTGGTGGAGTCACTGTGTACATACATTACTTATCCTGTACTGATCCTGAGTTACATCCTGTATTATACTCCAGAGATGCACTCACTATTCTGCTGGTGCAGTCACTGTATACATACATTACTTATCCTGTACTGATCCTGAGTTACATCCTGTATTATACTCCAGAGCTGCACTCACTATTCTCTTGGTGGAGTAAATTCTACTGTAATCCATTGTGTCTTTAACAAACCCTGTGTTTTCCTCTGAGGTCTGTCTGTCCGTACTTTCCCCCCTCTTCCCGATGTCTTGTGGTCCGGCCCCTCATTATCTCCATAGACTTTGAATGGAATGTTCTTTATTGTTTTATTCTATGGGTGACATGTGGGGAAAGTCCAGACGAGTGACGTAAGTGAAAGTGAGAAGGATGAGAGTATTCACACCCAGGCAGGGTCACTTATAGAAACATATGGAGACTGGCAGCCAATCAGATCACTGTTCTCATGCATCACATGACTGTTAAAAATGAAAGCCGGCATTTGATTGGACGCTGTAGGTTCCATCCTATCACAGCCTGAATGTCACCCTTAAAGTGCCAAATTATCAAATATTCCAGATTACTGGACTGGCCAACTGATGTTCTGGACTATGAGATGGAATATTATACCAATTAATTTTATATTTTTTTTCATCTTTAGGTCTTTCTAATTACACCCCGAAGCACTCGGTGGAGTACAGCACATGGCAGGACGAGACGTCTCAGGGAGACTCCACAACTGAAGACCTCAACACACCGAGCCAAGACATGGTGAGCCCCAAGACCATTCCAATCTTATTGTGCAATTTCTTCTAAGCTCCGCCCAGTGTCTTCGAGGGGATTTCCAGCAAAAAGCACAAAGTTTCCTTTATCTTTTTAAGTTCCTCCTTCAGTTTCTTTTAATGTTTTAACTTCTCCTTGGACATTGGATTATTTCTTGGTTAATTGTAGGCTGTTTCCTAGAAACCAGGGCCAGGAGGAGGAGGCGGGTGACTACAGCAAATCCCCTCATGATCGGCCTACAGAGGGGCGGAGGCCTCATCGCTTTAAGAATGTGAAAACTGTTTTCTAATATCTGTTTTCTGTGCTAATATATAAACCTTTGAAGTTACAGTTCCAAAGCCTGAGGCTGCACTACTGAGTGTTTCTCATGTTTCTTTTTGATTTTTAGTGCTGTTGTCATGGAGACCTTATCGGAATGTAGATATGCTGGTCTCCATGACAGCACTGCAGCTAACATATGGAGAGGTGATGATGTTATTAGACTCCTCAGTAGTGCAGCCTAAGGCTTTGGGTCTGTAACTTCAAATGATCGTATCTTGGCCTAGAAGTAAGATGATAAAAAACAGTTTTCATATTTGGAACGTTCTCTAGTCTAAAGGCTCTCCTGTATGCTATGGCATCTTATAGGAGCCCCCGGTGGTTCACCCAATTGTTGGCCTGTTGTTAAAGGGGACGTCCAGGATTAGAAGAGCATGGCTGCTATCTATGAGAAGTAACGCCACAGCTGCCAGCAGGCTGTGTGTGGTATTACATCTCCATGCTTTATAATGTAGGTGAGTTGCAATACCACACACAGCCTGTGGACGGGTGGTGCTGTTTTTGGAAGTAGGCTGCCATGTTTTTGTAATCCTCGACAACCCCTTTAAATACCCCCCCCATTTAATACACACGGGCCTATCCAGGGTCTGTCAGTCCCGATTAGCTACATCTAAGGGATAGAGTGCTCCTTTAACATTTGGAGTTATCAACTACTGAAGGTCCGTGACAATCTCCTCTCTCCCACAGCTCACACCAGCCGACAGCAACTCTCACACGGGCTTCCGAAGTGAGCCGGCCCTCTACTTCTAACCGCGGCGGACGGTCAGATATAACCGGACTGTGGTCACTGCCCTGACGTCTGTCCTCAGCAATGGTGCCGCAAAGCATCCTGGGAACGGACTTCGGAATCGCTGTGGGGCTACCAAAAAAAATTTTAAAAAATTGCGCGCTTACAATATTGGCTGATCTATGAAATACGCCATGTACGTAATACGTAAGTGTAGCAGCTTGTGTGCTGCCTGCAGGGGGCGCTCTCTTAATTATATTAATTAAAGAGCCTTCCAAGAGTTTAACCCTGTGTCCCCGCACCTCTTGAGGTGGACGGAATTGGGTGTGTCTTGAAGACGTCTTGGTTGTCTGCGTATGTAAGTATAACCCATGCCTTAAGGCAGTGGCTGGATAACTACAACTCCCAGCATGCTGTGAACGCTGCAAGCTGTCAGGGCCTGCTGGGAGTTGTGGTTTTGCATCAGCCACAGGTTGGGGCGGTGTGTGTGATCGAAAATGATGACTGGTGGACTTTTTTGTAAATTTTTTTGGGGAGAGTTCGGTGTCGATTCTGGGGTTCAAAGGCTAAAACTGTCAAATGATGAAAACGTTATCGATCTGGTTTAATCAATATTTCCACCTTAAAAAAAAATATTCCACCTTAAAAAAACAAAAACATTCCACCTTAAAAAACAAACAAACAAACAAACAAAAAACCTTTAAAAAAAGGCTTATTTTGGGAGGGAGGATATCTGCTTTGTCACACGCAGCCACCTGATTGGTTAAAGGATTGGATGTTTAAAGCTGTGGTTGTCAAGCTCCGCCCCCTTCTATCAGTCATGCTCTGAGCTGTCACATTTCCACTCCAGGACCTGCGGGGAGGTGACGATGGCAGGTATGTACTCTGTGTACAAACAAGTCGCACCTGTCCGTCTGAGAAATGCTGCAATTATGACGCACATTTGCATACCGTGATGTCACAGGGGGCGGAGTCACGCACTGTGTAAGCAGCTCACTGTTGGATGTACATACCGCTTCCCTTTGTGCACTCTTCATATGTTATTTGCACTCTGTTTTGGTCATAGGTGTAATTAGGCCTAGGAAATAAGGATGATCTCTTAAAGGGATAGTCCACTTTAAGGGGGAGGGGGGTAATAAAGACATTGCATTATAAAAAATTTTCCATGGGTGTACAAGTGGACATCCCCTTTAAATACCCTCTCAGAAGGGGTGTTCCCTTATTTGCTTTATGTAAGTGGCAGATTTTAGTACTCCCCAGTAGACATGCCCTTTAATTTGTGTCCTCGGCCTCTAACCTGAGACAGAAATACTGTGATTTCATCCCTGCATGCGTTTTCCTCTGATGATTTGCATGAGGTAACGCCCCCTTTTTTCGATTTTTGGTTCAGTCCGTCTCCCCATGCATATCTAGGAACCAGAAGACGTGATACACGCTCCACTGCTATGCAACAATGGCGACGCTCCAGTGTCGCTGAGGTGAGACTACAAGTCCCAGCATGCTTTGCCAGCCTCTGGTAGAGCCTTCTGAGACTTGTAGTTCTTACCGCTTACCCCACTGTGTCCTCCATCATCTGTGGTGCATTCACACACTCCGGTATCCAGTCCACTCCTCCATTGTCTCGTTTTGTGTGCGTCCGTCCTGTCGTGTATATAAGATGAAATGTAAGAAGTCACAAGAAGAGTCTTTGCACTTGATTTTCGTAAAAGTTTATAAGATATAATGAATATATTAGAATATATAATAATCTTCAGATGTTCCTGTCACAGCCAGGAGTGCTCACCGTGGCCAAAGTCTCCGTGTCTGTCCAGTCTTATTCTGTAAAGTTGGATTTAATTCCTGACTATGGATAATATTATTATTACGTTTTGTAATGATTGTAGATTCATCCCAGGACTTTACCTGATGAAATATCCGAGCTGATTGAATAAATATTTTCACTGGAACAAAGACTTGTCTCATTTATTAAGAACTTCTATAACACTGCTCCTATGTACAAGAATATAACTACTATAATACTGCTCCTATGTACAAGAATATAACTACTATAATACTGCTCCTATGTACAAGAATATAACTACTATAATACTGCTCCTATGTACAAGAATATAACTACTATAATACTGCTCCTATGTACAAGAATATAACTACTATAATACTGCTCCTATGTACAAGAATATAACTACTATAATACTGCTCCTATGTACAAGAATATAACTACTATAATACTGCTCCTATGTACAAGAATATAACTACTATAATACTGCTTCTATGTACAAGAATATAACTACTATAATACTGCTTCTATGTACAAGAATATAACTACTATAATACTGCTCCTATGTACAAGAATATAACTACTATAATACTGCTCCTATGTACAAGAATATAACTACTATAATACTGCTCCTATGTACAAGAATTTAACTACTATAATACTGCTCCTATGTACAAGAATATCACTACTATAACACTGGTCGTATGTACAAGAATATAACTACTATAATACCGCTCCTATGTACAAGAATAAAACTACTATAATACTGCTCCTATGTACAAGAATATAACTACTATAATACCGCTCCTATGTACAAGAATATAACTACTATAATACTGCTTCCTATGTACAAGAATATAACTACTATAATACTGCCTCCTATGTACAAGAATATAACTACTATAATACTGCCTCCTATGTACAAGAATATAACTACTATAATACTGCTCCTATGTACAAGAATATAACTACTATAATACTGCTCCTATGTATAAGAATATAACTACTATAATACTGGTCCTATGTACAAGAATATAACTACTATAATACTGCTCCTATGTACAAGAATATAACTACTATAATACTGCTCCTATGTATAAGAATATAACTACTATAATACTGCTCCTGTGTACAAGAATATAACTACGATAATACTGCCTCCTATGTACAAGAATATAACTACTATAATACTGCTCCTATTTACAAGAATATAACTACTATAATACTGCTCCTATGTATAAGAATATAACTACTATAATACTGCTCCTGTGTACAAGAATATAACTACGATAATACTGCCTCCTATGTACAAGAATATAACTACTATAATACTGCTCCTATTTACAAGAATATAACTACTATAATACTGCTCCTATTTACAAGAATATAACTACTATAATACTGCTCCTATGTATAAGAATATAACTACTATAATACTGCTCCTATGTATAAGAATATAACTACTATAATACTGCCTCCTATGTACAAGAATATAACTACTATAATACTGCCTCCTATGTACAAGAATATAACTACTATAATACTGCTCCTATGTACAAGAATATAACTACTATAATACTGCTCCTATGTACAAGAATATAACTACTATAATACTGCTCCTATGTACAAGAATATAACTACTATAATACTGCCTCCTATGTACAAGAATATAACTACTATAATACTGCTCCTATGTACAAGAATATAACTATTGTACCACTTGGCTGGATGTATATGGTTATATGGTGCTGGCAGTCATCACTCCTGTTCGGGGTTTCACATTTGTATAATGATGGGAGTTGTCGCTCTCTGTTCCTCATTCTGATGGAGCGTGTGGTGCAGACCGCTCCTCTGCATTGTTTCCACTGAGTATAGAAGTTGATATCCTCTTGTACTTTGGCGGTACTATTTAATATTACTATTCGTTTGTCGTGTATTTCCCTCCACTGTTCTGACGGTCTGTGTTATCTGGTTGTCAGAACCTGGAGCTGTTGTCGGTGTCAGATTAGAACTCCCTGCAGAGGTCTAATCCAGAAGAGCGGCTGCTGACGTGTTCATGTATCCATCACCTGCCGGAGGGGATGGAGCGTGTCCCCAAAGAGAATCGGCACAGCAGCAGCACAGAGTATTTCAGGAATATTTTGGGCCCCCACCGACCTATCCAGAGGAGGGGTCATCAGTATTTAAGTCTCAGAAATTCCCTTTAATTATTTGAAAAATCAAAGACTGATGGTAGAAGGAGCAGGTTCCAGCAGCACAGAGTATTTCAGAAGAGTGTGTTGATCTTGTGGGAGGCAGTGACCTGTCTGCTTCTACAGTGAGGTTATGGAGGACAAGACACCTGTAGTGGGGGCTATTTCATGATATGTGGAAAATCATAGACTGACGGTAGAAGGAGTGGGTCCCTGCAGCGCAGAGTATTTCAGGGGAGGAGTGTGTTGATTTTGTGGGAAGCAGTGACCGATGCCATCATGAACGACCAGATATATATAATGGGGGCGGTTTAATAATCTGAGGGAGGGGGTCAGAGATAAGTGGGAAATCACAGACTGGAGAAGCGGTGTCCCTGCAGCACAGAGTATTTCAGGGGAGGAGTGTGTTGATCTTGTGGGAGGCAGTGACCTGTCTGCTTCTACAATGACGTTATGAATTAAAAGATGCATGTAATGGGGTCAGTTATAAGTCATAAATCATAGACTGATGGTTAAAGGAGCAGGTCCCTGCAGCACAGAGTATTTCAGGGGAAGAGTGTGTTGATTTTGACGGAGGCAGTGACCTCTCTGCTTCTACAATGACATTATGGATTAAAAGATGCATGTAATGGGGTCAGAGATAAGTCATAAATCACAGACTGATGGTTAAAGGAGCAGGTCCCTGCAGCACAGAGTATTTCAGGGGAGGAGTGTGTTGATTTTGTAGGAGGCAGTGACCTGTCTGCTTCTACGATGACATTATGGATTAAAAGATGCATGTAATGGGGGCTGATTAATAATCTGAGGTGGGGGTCGGCTATAAGTCATAAATCACAGACTGATGGTTAAGGAGTGGGGTCCCTGCAGCACAGAGTATTTCAGGAGAGGATCGTGCCCACTGTGTGGGGAGGGCAGCGTCCTGTCCACTCATGTCGTGATGTGTCTGTGGTTACAACATGGCTATAAATGAAGCCTCAGACTGATGGTGGAAGGGAAGCTGCAGGGCTCCCCCCACATTGCTCCAGCAGCACAGAGCATTTCAGGACACAACTGCTAAGTTACATACAGGTCTGATACAGTTTGATGTGGATCCTATCATATCAGTCACAAGGTCACGCCCCCCTCGTTACGGGCGCTGTTTACACAATCATAAAAATCTGCTGCATTAAACTTCAGCATTTCCTGGAACGCCACAAAGGTCGTATCGCGGAAATCACACAGGAATGTGACTCGGTCATAAAACGCTGCGCGGGACGTCGGTATTGTGGCTGATTAAGCCGGTGTAAGGTCGAAATGTTCTTGAATTGCGTCATGTTTTTATACTCCGGTCACCTCCAAAGCTGCACCTTACAGCACACCCTGTCCAAGCGGCAGGGGAAGGTATGAATGGCGCTGTGCAGTACTGATGGCTCACGTGTCAGTTATGTGTCCCGTGCAGCCTCTCATTCAGTAGAATGTCATGTATATATGTATACAGCCTGGGGCTGGCTGTGTATAATAGGACGTGATGATGTCACACATACAAAACACGGAGATGCACCTGTCCGGTAAACCATGACACGTGATATCGGACGACAAGGGTGACATCTGCTGGCCGTACAGTATATGGCGCTTCATAGACAATGGTGTAATGTTGGACCAGTAGATTTTTAGGAGCCTCATCTATGACACAGAACTGAGAAAGAGCGTCTCTGTCTCTGGAGGACCCGGCGCGTCCATACATGACATGGTCAACCCAAGAGGAATGGTGTAATGCTTCATTTTCCTGTGGTGGCGCTGCAGTAAAAGTCAGCACTTACTGCAAGGTTTCATTACAGATCACAACTGATTGCGGGATGTCCTGGCACTGGATTATCTAAAGCAGGCTTCCCCAACTCCAGTCCTCAGAGCCCTCCTGCCAGTCAGAATCTGGAAATATCCCACAGAATGAATACCTGTCGTAAGTCCTGATGCATTGACACTAATTATATCACCTGCTGAATACTAAGTAAACCCTGAAAACATGACTGGCAGGTGGGCCCTGAGGACTGGAGTTGGGGACCACTGATCTAAGGGACCCCTCTAAAAAGGAGGGCCTGTGCTAAATGAAGAATCTTGAATCCAGCAGATAGGGCCTAAACATCTGTGGTGGGAATCCCTATCATAGAAATGGTTAATAAATTCTACTGTGACTTGTAAACCTCAACCCTTGTGCTCAGGTGTCACCTCCGCAATGTAATACTTGAAGGAGGAAATAGGAATTCCCACAATTTTGTTTCCTGTTATTTCTAATGTATTCTGCAATGTAATAAACTGTGCACGGAGCTCCCCCTGGTGGACACACACGGCTCCTACAGCTTACACATCACTCAGGATTATGAAGGAGTGCAGTCACTGTGTACATACATTACTCATCCTATATTATACTCCAGAGCTGCACTCACTATTCTACTGGAGGAGTCACTGCGGAAATACATTACTTATCCTGTACTGATCCTGAGTTACATCCTGTATTATACTCCAGAGCTGCACTCACTATTGTGCTGGTGCAGTCACTGTGTACATACATTACTTATCCTGTACTGATCCTGAGTTACATCCTGTATTATACTCCAGAGCTGCACTCACTATTCTGCTGGTGCAGTCACTGTGTACATACATTACTTATCCTGTACTGATCCAGAGCTGCACTCACTATTCTGCTGGTGGAGTCACTGTGTACATACATTACTTATCCTGTACTGATCCTGAGTTACATCCTGTATTATACCCCAGAGCTGTACTCACTATTCTGCTGGTGGAGTCACTGTGTACATACATTACTTATCCTGTACTGATCCTGAGTTACATCCTGTATTATACTCCACAGCTGCACTCACTATTCTGCTGGTGCAGTCACTGTGTACATACATTACTTATCCTGTACTGATCCTGAGTTACATCCTGTATTATACTCCAGAGCTGCACTCACTATTCTGCTGGTGCAGTCACTGTGTACATACATCACTTATCCTGTACTGATCCAGAGCTGCACTCACTATTCTGCTGGTGGAGTCACTGTGTACATACATTACTTATCCTGTACTTATCCTGAGTTACATCCTGTATTATACTCCAGAGCTGCACTCACTATTCTGCTGGTGCAGTCACTGTGTACATACATTACTTATCCTGTACTGATCCTGAGTTATATCCTGTATTGTACTCCAGAGCTGCACTCACTATTCTGCTGGTGCAGTCACTGTGTACATACATTACTTATCCTGTACTGATCCTGAGTTACATCCTGTATTATACTCCAGAGCTGCACTCACTATTGTGCTGGTGCAGTCACTGTGTACATACATTACTTATCCTGTACTGATCCTGAGTTACATCCTGTATTATACTCCAGAGCTGCACTCACTATTCTGCTGGTGGAGTCACTGTGTACATACATTACTTATCCTGTACTGATCCTGAGTTACATCCTGTATTATACTCCAGAGCTGCACTCACTATTCTGCTGGTGGAGAATTTTGCTGACTGTTTCCAGTGACAACCGGCAGAATTGTGAGTGCAGGGGTTTCTCGTTGCTGTGGATGAATTTGAAGAACACAAGAAAAGTCTGTTATTTCCGTTGATAAATGTCTGGTGATAACCCAGCTTTCCCAGGACTCTGAATGATAAATCTCCCCTGTTATGCAGTACACGGGGGTTGCGGTGACTCATTACATACAGAAGATGTAGAACACTATCTGTGAGACCAGTAATGGCGGCCATATTGGCGATCACCCAGCTTTCCCTGTATACAGAACAGACTTGGTCGACCTCCCATATAAAGCTTTAATAAATAGACATGCTCGCGGGGTGACGCTCGCCGTCATGGCCGCCTCCTAGTTCACTCTGCAGGCCCTGATCATCAGCAGCTGCAGCAGGATGAACATGGGCGACATGATGAGTCCGAACCACAGCCCCTTGGTCTGCTCCTCCAGCTTCTGGCACAGCAGCATCTCGAAGACGAACTTCAGGCTGAGGATGGTGAGGATCCAGAAGAGGCGCAGCACCGCCTGACGCTTCTCGCCGTCCTGGAAGAGCCGCACCGTCACGATGGCCGTGAAGTAGGTGCTCAGTCCGTCCGACGCAAAGAAGGGGATGAAGACGCTCCACCAGCCCAGGCCCGTCACCAGGTGGTCCACCTTGATGGCCACGAGGATGGTGAAGATCAGCAGCGCCAAGATGTGGATGAAGATCTCAAACTGGGCAAAGCCCAGCCACTGGACCAGCTCCCGCAAGGAGAACAGCATGGCGGCAGCGGGGGGCGTCTCAGGGTGCCGGGGTCAGCATCGGGCGAGGTTCACACTGCGGAGACAGGAATACATGGAGATGAGTAACTGCAGATGTGATTAGAAAGAATACTGCCAATAATGTCGGCACATCAGTATGACGTGTGTCCTAAGGTCCCGTACTGTGTCAGTTGTGCGGTTCTTTTTACTCCCTGCTACCGTACGTTGCTTAGGATTACGACCCAGATGAGGCCGTCGCCCTGTTGGGTTCCCAGAGGCTCTCCCTTCCTACAAGCAGAGCACCCGCCCCCAAGGATTTTCTGCACTTAGGCCTTAGGGGACATTTGAAATCGCAGGACGACATATGACAGAATACCACAGAGGTGACAGTAACTCTCGGCGCTCACCGGTCATCACCAAGAGAGGGCGACTGGGACAGGAGAATAAGACGTCTGGAGACGATGATTCCCTTTATTTGATGATTGTCCTCATTAGAATAATGTTTCTTCCTTCTCCGTCACACATACAATGGGGTCTATGTCACTACGGGCCATTATTTGGGCACTGTGTGGCGGTGTTATGTAAGCACATCTTGGCCTTATTATTACAACACTATGACAGGATTACTTCTGCTCTACATGGTAACATTACTAGGGCACAATACAATGGTATTATATGGCCATGGTACAGCAGTATAATATGGGTGATGTATGGCGGTATTATATGAACACAGCATAGTAGTATTATTTGAGCATAATGTAGTATTATACAGGCACTGGATGACGGTACTATATGGACACAGTATGGTGGTATATGGGTGCTGTATGGCAGTATTGTATGGCCATGGTACAGCAGTATAATATGGGCAATGTAGGTTTTATATGAAAACAGTATAGCAGTATTATATTGGGAATAGTATAGTGGTATATGGACTTGGTATTATATGGGTGCTACATGGTAGTTGTCACGAGTGGTCTTGCGTCTGGAATCAGACGTTCTGCGCGGCTTTCTAAGTGACAGGTTTGACAGGCTATTCCCTGTGGTTTGGGTGCTGTTCTCCACACCCCTTTCCCTCAGCTGTTGCCGCTGGGCAATTAGCTGTCTCCTACTTACCTCTTCCTCTCCCAGTATCCCTTGCGGTTTATATCTGCTACATCCCTGATTGAGAGTGGTGTGGATCTCGGCTGAGATCCTGTTGCTGAGTTCTACTTAAAGTTAAGTGTTTTCCCTTCCTTTGGTTATTCCTGTTTGAGTCTCCTGTTCCTCCTTACGCTTGGAGGAACAGGTTACTCTCTTGTGTCATTAGACTGCAGGGTGTTCTAGGGTTTACTCAGATTAGGTTCCTGTGTATGAACATTCCTACCACCCGGGTTAGTTCATACTGGTAGCCAGCTAGGGCCTAGTCTTAGGGTCCCCTGCAGGAGGTGACCAGTTCCCTGGTTTTGTCTGTTCCCATCCCTCATACGCTCGGTGTGGCTTTTCCCCCCACACCCGAGCGTGACATTATAAACCGCCAATAACAAAAATTTATGTCATTTTTGTGCTGACATGGATGCTATTGCTACACTGGCTGAACGGCTGCAGGGACTCAGCTTGGAGGTGGCAGACATCCGCAACCAGATTCAGAGACCACAGGCTGGTGGTTCTGGGGGTGCTGATGTCAGGCCTGTTTGGAGCCTAAGGTCCCCCTCCCGGATAGATTTTCTGGGGAATGTGATAATTTTGTTCTATTTAGGGAGGCGTGCAAATTGTATTTCAGACTGCGTCCACGTTCTTCTGGTAATGAGGAACAGAAGGTTGGTGTGGTCATCTCGCTGCTTAAAGGGGATGCGCAGTCATGGGCCTTTTCTCTACCGGCTGGATCGCTGTCTCTCCGGTCGGTAGATGAATTTTTCAAGACCCTAGGGATTATCTATGATGACCCGGATCGTATCTCCCTGCCGGAGACCCAGATACGTAACCTTTGTCAGGGTGAGCGGCCGGTTGAGACTTATTGCTCTGAGTTTCGGAGGTGGGCGACCAATACTGAATGGAATGATCCGGCTTTACGTAGCCAATTCTGTCAAGGTTTGTCTGAAAGGCTGAAGGACGCTTTGGCCTTTCAGGAAACCCCTGTGTCTTTGGAAGCCGCTATGTCTCTGGCTGTACGCATGGATAGGCGCCTGAGAGAGCGATCTAGGGGCCCCCGCTCTCAGGACGTACTATCACATAGTGTACCGGCTTCCTATGACACTTTGGGTGAATATTCCCCTAGGTTGATGTCTGGGGATGAACCTATGCAATTAGGGGGAGCCACTCCTGTAGCCACCCGCAATCATCTTGGTAATAAAAAGGGTGTGTGTTTTTTCTGTGGTCAGAAAGGACACTTTATCAATGTATGTCCATGCTTCCTATCTCTAAAGGAGAGAAAAGAAAAGGGGGCGTTGAATTCTCATCTCACTCTTGGTGGAGTGGGTAGGGAGACTGAAAATGTGCATTTGTCTTCATCCTGCAGTACCCGTTTTCTCCTGACTGCCGAGGTGGCGCTAGAATCAAAGGTTGTGAAAATTGAGGTGTTTATTGACAGCGGGGCAGGGGTGAACTTGATTGATGCTCAGTTTGTCCGTATGCATGGATTGTCACCAAGTTCTTTGGATAAGAGGATTTCTGTGTTTGCCATTGATTCTGCACCTCTCTCTCAGAAGTGTTTGTCTCAGATGGTGTATGATATCAAATTAAGAGTGGGTGAATTTCATCAGGAGCTTATTTCATGTTTTGTGTTGGAAGGTCTTCCTGCTCCTGTGGTTCTAGGTTTACCGTGGTTAAGCAAACATAATCCGTCCATTGACTGGCATACTAGACAGATTGTGGATTGGGGCGATTATTGTGTTGACAATTGCCTTAATACATCTTTTTCTGCTTTAACCACTAAGACTCTTCCTTCTTTTATATCGGATTTCTCTGATGTATTTTCTGAAGGTGGATGTCAGGATTTACCCCCTCACCGGGAATACGATTGTCCTATCAATCTTATCCCTGGAACAAGATTGCCTAAATCTAGGCTGTATAACCTTTCTGGACCTGAGAGAACGGCCATGAAGGAATATATTGCGGAGAGTTTGGCCAAAGGACATATTAGGCCTTCCAAATCTCCTGTGGCAGCAGGGTTCTTTTTTGTTAAAAAAAAGGACGGATCCCTTAGGCCATGTCTGGATTTCCGTGAACTCAATAGGATTACTGTCCGTGATCCGTACCCCTTCCTTTGATTCCTGACTTGTTTAAACCAGATTGTGGATGCCAAGGTGTTCTCCAAGTTGGACTTAAGGGGGGCATATAATCTGGTCAGGATCAAGGAAGGGGATGAATGGAAGACGGCCTTTAACACTCCTGAGGGCCACTTTGAGAACCTGGTCATGCCTTTTGGGTTGACCAATGCTCCTGCTGTCTTCCAGCATTTTGTTAATGACATTTTTCATCATCTTGTGGGGAGGTTTGTAGTCGTGTATTTGGATGACATACTAATCTATTCTCCAGATATTGTGACACATCAGGATCACGTGAGGCAGGTGTTGCAAATCTTAAGAGATAACAAGTTGTATGCAAAATTAGAGAAATGTGCTTTTGCGGTACATGAGGTGCAATTCTTAGGATACCTGCTTTCATCTTCAGGTTTTCGTATGGATTCTGAGAAAGTCTGTGCTGTTCTGAACTGGGACCGACCTGAAAATCTGAAGGCTCTTATGCGATTTTTGGGGTTCACCAACTATTACCGAAAATTTATTAAGAACTATTCGACTATAGTTAAACCCTTAACTGACATGACTAAGAAAGGGACGGATGTCTCTGTGTGGTCTGAGGCAGCATTGCAAGCCTTCTCCGCTGTGAAGGAGTGCTTTTCTTCTGCCCCTATATTGGTGCAGCCAGATGTGTCACAACCTTTCATTGTGGAGGTTGACGCATCCGATGTGGGGGTAGGAGCTGTGTTATCACAAGGCCCGTCACCTGGTAAATGGCGCCCATGTGCTTTTTTTTCGAAGAAACTCTCTGTGGCGGAGAGAAATTATGATGTGGGTAACCGAGAGTTACTGGCCATTAAGTTGGCTTTTGAGGAATGGCGTCATTGGTTGGAAGGGGCGAATCATCCAATCACGGTATTCACCGATCACAAAAATCTGGCTTACCTGGAGTCGGCTAGACGACTTAATCCGAGGCAGGCCAGATGGTCTTTGTTCTTCACCAGATTCAATTTCATTGTCACATATCATCCTGGGGTTAAGAATGTGAAGGCGGATGCCTTGTCACGTAGTTTTCCCGGGGGTGGTGATTTTGAAGATCCAAGCCCTATACTGTCTGAAGGAGTGGTGATATCCGCTCTTTACCCTGATCTTGAGGCTAAAGTGCTTGAGGCCCAGGGAGATGCGCCGGAGTCTTGCCCTCCCGGGAAGTTGTTTGTTCCTTCTGATTTGCGTTATAAGGTTTTTGAGGAGCATCATTCTTCGGTGCTTGCGGGACACCCTGGGAGTAAATCCACTGTCGACCTCATCTCTCGTAGATTCTGGTGGCCAGGTCTGCGTAAGTGTGTTGAGGAATATGTGTCAGCCTGTAGTGTCTGCGCACGCTCTAAGGTGACACATACTCGACCCTCTGGACCCCTACTTCCATTACCCATCCCGTCCAGACCATGGACTCACCTATCCATGGACTTCATTACTGATCTGCCTGAGTCGTCTGGTAAGACAGTTATTCTGGTGGTTGTAGATCGTTTTAGTAAAATGGCGCACTTTATTGCATTACCCGGACTCCCCAATGCTAAAACTCTTGCACAAGTGTTTGACAACATTGTGAAACTTCATGGCATTCCCACTGACGTGGTCTCTGATCGTGGGACTCAGTTTGTGTCCAGATTCTGGAGGGCGTTCTGTACTCGGCTCGGGGTACAACTGTCTTTCTCCTCTGCCTTTCATCCCCAGACGAATGGACAGACTGAGCGTACCAATCAGAATCTGGAGACTTACTTGAGATGCTTTGTCTCTGAGAACCAGGAGGAGTGGTTCTCGTTTTTGTCTCTGGCTGAGTTTGCCATAAATAATCGCAGACAGGACTCCACTGGTAAGTCACCATTTTTTGGTGCATATGGCTTTCACCCGCAGTTTGGCACATTTTGTGGTTCTGATACTTCTGGTATTCCTGAGGAAGAACGTTTTTCGTCATCATTGTCTTCCATATGGCGAAAAATTCAAAGTAACTTGATAAATATGGGTAACAAGTACAAACGTGTGGCTGACAGGAGACGCATGAATGGTCCGGACCTAAATGTGGGTGATTCTGTGTGGCTGTCTACTAGGAACATTAAGTTGAAAGTTCCTTCATGGAAGTTGGGTCCAAGATTTATTGGCCCATATAAAATCACGGCCATTATTAATCCTGTAGCATTTCGTCTTGAACTTCCGCAGGCCCTGAAAATCCATAATGTGTTTCACAGATCTTTGTTGAAGAGGTATGTTGAACCTCTGGAGCCATCTCCCTTGCCACCCGTGCCTGTCTTGGTGGATGGTAATTTGGAATTTCAGATTGTCAAGATCATTGATTCTCGAGTTCTTCGTGGGACCCTTCAATATCTGGTTCATTGGAAGGGTTATGGTCCTGAGGAGAGGTCATGGGTACCGGCATCTGACGTGAATGCCAGTCGTTTGGTAAAAGCCTTTCACAGATGTCACCCTGATAAAGTTGGTCCTGGGTGCCCGGAGGTCACCCGTAAAAGGGGGGGTAATGTCACGAGTGGTCTTGCGTCTGGAATCAGACGTTCTGCGCGGCTTTCTAAGTGACAGGTTTGACAGGCTATTCCCTGTGGTTTGGGTGCTGTTCTCCACACCCCTTTCCCTCAGCTGTTGCCGCTGGGCAATTAGCTGTCTCCTACTTACCTCTTCCTCTCCCAGTATCCCTTGCGGTTTATATCTGCTTCATACCTGGTTGAGAGTGGTGTGGATCTCGGCTGAGATCCTGTTGCTGAGTTCTACTTAAAGTTAAGTGTTTTCCCTTCCTTTGGTTATTCCTGTTTGAGTCTCCTGTTCCTCCTTACGCTTGGAGGAACAGGTTACTCTCTTGTGTCATTAGACTGCAGGGTGTTCTAGGGTTTACTCAGATTAGGTTCCTGTGTATGAGCTTTCCTACCACCCGGGTTAGTTCATACTGGTAGCCAGCTAGGGCCTAGTCTTAGGGTCCCCTGCAGGAGGTGACCAGTTCCCTGGTTTTGTCTGTTCCCATCCCTCATACGCTCGGTGTGGCTTTTCCCCCCACACCCGAGCGTGACAGTAGTATTATATGGGAACTCAATGGTGGTATATGGGTGCAGTATAGCAGTGTTATATGGGCACTGGATGGTGGTATATGGGTACGGTATGGCAGTATTATATGGGCGCAGTATAGTGGTATATGGGTACGGTATGGCAGTATTATATAGGTGCAGTATGGTGGTATATGGGTACGGTATGGCAGTATTATATAGGTGCAGTATGGTGGTATATGGGTATGGTATGGCAGTATTATATGGGCGCAGTATGGTGGTATATGGGTACGGTATGGCAGTATTATATGGGCGCAGTATGGTGGTATATGGGTACGGTATGGCAGTATTATATGGGTGCAGTATGGTGGTATATGGGTACGGTATGGCAGTATATGGCGCAGTATGGGTATGGGTACGGTATGGCAGTATTATATGGGCGCAGTATGGTGGTATATGGGTACGGTATGGCAGTATTATATGGGCGCAGTATGGTGGTATATGGGTACGGTATGGCAGTATTATATGGGTGCAGTATGGTGGTATATGGGTACGGTATGGCAGTATTATATGGGCACAGTATGGTGGTATATGGGTACGGTATGGCAGTATTATATGGGCACAGTATGGTGGTATATGGGTACGGTATGGCAGTATCATATGTTTGCTGTACAGTTGTATCATATAGGTTGTATATAGGTTACATATGGCAGATTTATATGGGCACAATATGGCGATATCATATTAGTACAGTACAGGGTTTTGCCAACAAGAATTTTTCTTTTTTCTGGACAACTTATCCCAAAATCATGGACAGCCAAATAGGAAAACCTTAATGAATGATAAAAACTACAAGTTATGCATGTCTATAGTTCAATATATCGTTAACACCCCATTACCATTATTTACTGTGAGCTGTAAAATGCTAATAATTACCACCAAAATAGTTTAGTTAAGTACCACCTGCCTCAAAAAAATCACGGACACATCTATTTTTCTTCATGGACACAGGAAAAAAGTTGCCTATTTTTACGGACTGCCCAGAAATTTTTGGATGGTTGGCGACCCTGGTACAGTATCATACCTCCCAACTTTTGAAAATTGCAAAGAGGGACAATATGTGTGGTGCGCATCACGGCAGTTTTTTTTATACTAGGCCACGCCTCTAACTCCGCCCAAATCATAATTACTAGAGCCTTTTTTTTTCGTGTGCTTCAATGTCCATATAAATATTAGCACATAAATAATCAGATTATAGATACTTTAAGGTCCAAATTGCACCAAATAATGAAGTTATTGTCTAATATACAGGTAGAAACCATAGAGATAGTTTAGTAAGGAGACATTTTGTAAATGTATTAATGCACATTTATGCATTAATTCTCTAGGTCAAAAAGAGGGACATTTAAGGATCAAAGAGGGACTTAGGTCAAAAAGAGGGACACTTGGGAGGTATGCAGTATGGTGGTGTTATGGGGGCAGGAGGGTCTTGTATCTAGTCCTGTACATCACAATGACAGTTCCGCACCTGTATGAGAACAGCCGGCACCGGAGAGATCACCATTACATCGTCCCTTCCGTTCTCACCGAGCTCCGGCCGCTTCTCCCTCTGCTCTCACTTCCGCCATCACTGGCCTTTGACGTCAATAGGAGGCGCGGCGCTGCGCGGTGACGTCAATGGCCAAGGGGCGGGGCGAGGTCACTGTGTCACTGTCTCTCAACTCTGGGCATGGAAGGGGACACGCAGGTGACCGGAGGGGGTCATGGGGCGCTGGGGGTCCGGAGTGTGGCCGAGGGGTGGTGACTGTAGAACTGGGGGTGTCCCAGCGAATGAATGGGTGTGAGTATTGGGGTGTCATGGAGACTGAGGTGTTATAGACAGGGGAGTCTAAGTGTATGGGGGTGTGGAACACGTGACTGTTGTGGAATTGGGGTGCCATAGAGAATGAATGGGCTCGGTGAGTATAACTATTGGGGTGTCATAGAGCATAGGGGCTCAATGTATGTTAAACAGTGTGTCACAGCTTATAATCGGGGGTCTGGGGGGGGGGACGAGTATAGGGGTGTTATATATAAAAGTCAGGCTGCAGGTTATGAGATGAATATTGGGGTACCCTAAGGAATAATGACCAGTATATATTGGGGCTGTCACAGTGAACGGTGATCAGTGGGTATAACAGTTATAGGGGTCTTATAATAAAATGGGGGGGGGGGGGGGGTGTTTCTTCACTGACTCCCCAATACTTCTACCCGCTGCCACCACTTTCTACTGTGGAGCCCCCTGAAATTCATCCTTCCTGCCCCCCATGTAGATACTGTGATATATATTTTACTATAACACCCTCTTGGTTCCTATTCATATTGCACCCCTATATTTATACACCATTCCATTAAGTCCTGCACCTACTGATCCCCACTTTATTCCATAACCCCCTGTACTGATTCTCACCCCCTTTATTACCTGTGATGTCCATTGTTATGATGGTATCCACATCCTTATAGTCTCTGACCCCCCATTTATTATGGGGGTGCTATAGTCTGTATGTGACCATCAGCATGTTGATGAGGGCTGGTGGGTATTATTTTTGGGGTGCTATGTAGTATAAGAGGATATCAGTGGGTGTTACGTGTATGACTCCCCATACGCCCGGGCGCCTCACAGAGGTTGTACTTACCCGGCACGCGTGTTGCTTCGGACGGCCGCTGCTGCATGTGCCCATCGGCGGGATGGGTGGTCGAACCATCCAATAGCAGACCACAACGTGAATGAGCCTCCCTAGCATCGCGAGAACCGGTCAGTGGATCACCTGTAGCTGGACCTCTGGCTTGTAGCCCAGTCTTTTATGCTCCTCCCACATGTCTCAGATTGGAGCTAGGTGCTGGAAAATATCTCCATCTGCAGATCTTGGTGACACTTGCTCGATTTACATAATCTTACGTCTTGGCCTTCCAGGTGTTGCATTGTCAATATTGAAGAGTGTAATATTTAATTGGGGGTCAGTGGTTATAAATATAGGGGTGATATAGGATAAAGTGGGGGTCAGTGGGTATAAATATAGGGGGGACATAGGCTAAAGTGGGGGTCAGTGGGTATAAATATAGGGGGGACATAGGCTAAAGTGGGGGTCAGTGGGTATAAATATAGGGGGGACATAGGCTAAAGTGGGGGTCAGTGGGTATAAATATAGGGGGGACATAGGCTAAAGTGGGGTCAGTGGGTATAAATATAGGGGGGACATAGGATAAAGTGGGGGTCAGTGGGTATAAATATAGTGGTGACATAGGATAAAGTGGGGGTCAGTGGGTATAAATATAGGGAGGACATAGGATAAAGTGGGGGTCAGTGGGTATAAATATAGGGAGGACATAGGATAAAGTGGGGGTCAGTGGGTATAAATATAGTGGTGACATAGGATAAAGTGGGGGTCAGTGGGTATAAATATAGGGGGGGACATAGGATAAAGTGGGGGTCAGTAGGTATAAATATAGGGGGACATAGGCTAAAGTGGGGGTCAGTGGGTATAAATATAGGGGGGACAGGATAAAGTGGGGGTCAGTGGGTATAAATATAGGGGTGACATAGGCTAAAGTGGGGGTCAGTGGTATAAATATAGGGGGGACATAGGATAAAGTGGGGGTCAGTGGGTATAAATATAGGGGGGACATAGGATAAAGTGGGGGTCAGTGGGTATAAATATAGGGGTGACATAGGATAAAGTGGGGGTCAGTGGGTATAAATATAGGGGGGACATAGGCTAAAGTGGGGTCAGTGGGTATAAATATAGGGGGGACATAGGATAAAGTGGGGGTCAGTGGGTATAAATATAGGGGGGACATAGGATAAAGTGGGGGTCAGTGGGTATAAATATAGGGGGGACATAGGCTAAAGTGGGGGTCAGTGGGTATAAATATAGGGGGACATAGGATAAAGTGGGGGTCAGTGGGTATAAATATAGGGAGGACATAGGATAAAGTGGGGGTCAGTGGGTATAAATATAGTGGTGACATAGGATAAAGTGGGGGTCAGTGGGTATAAATATAGGGGGGACATAGGATAAAGTGGGGGTCAGTAGGTATAAATATAGGGGGGACATAGGCTAAAGTGGGGGTCAGTGGGTATAAATATAGGGGGGACAGGATAAAGTGGGGGTCAGTGGGTATAAATATAGGGGTGACATAGGCTAAAGTGGGGGTCAGTGGGTATAAATATAGGGGGGACATAGGATAAAGTGGGGGTCAGTGGGTATAAATATAGGGGGGACATAGGATAAAGTGGGGGTCAGTGGGTATAAATATAGGGGTGACATAGGATAAAGTGGGGGTCAGTGGGTATAAATATAGGGGGGACATAGGCTAAAGTGGGGGTCAGTGGGTATAAATATAGGGGGGACATAGGATAAAGTGGGGGTCAGTGGGTATAAATATAGGGGGGACATAGGATAAAGTGGGGGTCAGTGGGTATAAATATAGGAGGGACATAGGCTAAAGTGGGGGTCAGTGGGTATAAATATAGGGGGGACATAGGATAAAGTGGGGGTCAGTGGGTATAAATATAGTGGTGACATAGGATAAAGTGGGGGTCAGTGGGTATAAATATAGGGGTGACATAGGATAAAGTGGGGGTCAGTGGGTATAAATATAGGGGGGACATAGGATAAAGTGGGGGTCAGTGGGTATAAATATAGGGGGGACATAGGATAAAGTGGGGGTCAGTGGGTATAAATATAGGGGGACATAGGATAAAGTGGGGGTCAGTGGGTATAAATATAGGGGGACATAGGATAAAGTGGGGTCAGTGGGTATAAATATAGGGGGACATAGATAAAGTGGGGGTCAGTGGGTATAAATATAGGGGGGACATAGGATAAAGTGGGGGTCAGTGGGTATAAATATAGGGGGGACATAGGATAAAGTGGGGGTCAGTGGGTATAAATATAGGGGGACATAGGATAAAGTGGGGGTCAGTGGGTATAAATATAGGGGGACATAGGATAAAGTGGGGGGTCAGTGGGTATAAATATAGGGGGACATAGGATAAAGTGGGGGTCAGTGGGTATAAATATAGGGGGGACATAGGATAAAGTGGGGTCAGTGGGTATAAATATAGGGGGACATAGGATAAAGTGGGGGTCAGTGGGTATAAATATAGGGGGGACATAGGATAAAGTGGGGGTCAGTGGGTATAAATATAGGGGGGACATAGGATAAAGTGGGGGTAAGTGGGTATAAATATAGGGGGACATAGGATAAAGTGGGGGTCAGTGGGTATAAATATAGGGGGGACATAGGCTAAAGTGGGGGTCAGTGGGTATAAATATAGGGGGGACATAGGCTAAAGTGGGGGTCAGTGGGTATAAATATAGGGGGGACGTAGGATAAAGTGGGGGTCAGTGGGTATAAATATAGTGGTGACGTAGGATAAAGTGGGGGTCAGTGGGTATAAATATAGGGGGGATGTAGGATAAAGTGGGGGTCAGTGGGTATAAAATATAGGGGGGACATAGGATAAAGTGGGGGTCAGTGGGTATAAATATAGGGGGGACATAGGATAAAGTGGGGGTCAGTGGGTATAAATATAGGGGGGACATAGGATAAAGTGGGGGTCAGTGGGTATAATATAGGGGGGACATAGGATAAAGTGGGGGTCAGTGGGTATAATATAGGGGGGACATAGGATAAAGTGGGGGTCAGTGGGTATAAATATAGGGGGGACATAGGATAAAGTGGGGGTCAGTGGGTATAAATATAGGGGGGACATAGGATAAAGTGGGGGTCAGTGGGTATAATATAGGGGGGACATAGATAAAGTGGGGGTCAGTGGTATAAATATAGGGGGGACATAGGATAAAGTGGGGGTCAGTGGGTATAAATATAGGGGGGACATAGATAAAGTGGGGGGGCAGCTGGTGTAGAATTTGGGGGTGTTGTAGGATATAAGTCACTGCAGATATTTATTCTTCTGTTCCTGTTCTTCTCTAGACGGCCGCGAGAAAGATCCTGATTCTGTATGGCAGTCAGACGGGGACGGCGGAGGACATGGCGGAGAGACTGGCGAGAGACGCCCGCCGCAGGCACTTCACCTGCAGGGTGCACTCCTTAGACAGCTACAATATTGTGAGTCTTGCAGGGTGTTCCTTGAAGCCCACGATATTCGAGCTGCAGTATAAAGCATGGGGGAAAGCACAGCAGCCTAAGCCTGTAATAGGACAGGAGGTGGGGAATGTTGGGACCGGTATAACAATTTCTATTCCTGCCCTACAGGCCGGTCTCGTCCATGAACCCCTGGTGATATTTGTCTGCGCTACAACTGGACAAGGTGACCCCCCGGATAACATGAAGGTAAATCTGATGGCTACACAGCGCCACCTAGTGATGAGAATAAGAAATGCGAAGAATGGAATCACAAAAACGAATATTTTTTCTTCTTTTTTTTCCCAGAACTTTTGGAGATTCATCTTCCGCAGGAACCTGCCCCATAATTCCCTGTGTCTGATGGACTACGCTGTTCTCGGTCTGGGAGACTCTTCTTATCCAAAGTAAGAGCAGCAGCGACAGTGTATGACCTACAGATGTGGTGGCATGGACAGGGTTAAAGGGGTTGGGCCACGAAAAAATATTCTACATTTTTCAAACCAGCCCCTGGATCTGAATACTTTTGCAATTGCATGTAATCAAAAATGTAATATAGCCACTGAACTAGTCACTGAAATCTATCTGTACAGCGCCAACTGCTGTTTATTCTTTGCCTCATTTCTTGTCCACACGCTGAAATCGCACACGCTGAAATCTTCCACTGCCGCCAGCCATATCGTCTGTTAGAAGCTGTTGTAGCTACAAGTAGAGAGCAGCAACAGGTAGAGAGCAGCAGAAAAAAAGACACACACCCTGAGCTGTGATAGGGAGAGAGCTGCAGCAGAAAGGACACGCCCTCAAGCAGTGATAGGGAGAGCTGCTGCTGAAAGGCCAACCTCCCCCTGAGTTGCAATAGGGAGAGAGCTGCAGCTGAAAGGATATGCCTCCCTGAGCTGCGATATGGAGAGAAAGGTCACACTCCCTGAGAACAGACGCCCCCGAGCTGTGATAGGGAGAGAGCTGTAGCTGGAAGGACATGTCCCCTGAGCTGTGATAGGGAGAGAGCTGTAGCAGAAAAGATACACTCCCTGAGAAAGGACACTCCCAAGCTGTGATAGGGGGAGGGCTGCAGCTGAAAGTACAGGTCCGCTAAGCTGTGATATGGAGAGAAAGGACACCCCCCAAGCGGTGATAGGGGGAGCGCAGCAACAGAAAGTGCTTGCCCCTGGACTGTGATAGGGAGAGAGCTGAATGCAGCAGAAAGGACACCCCTCTAAGCTGTGATAAGGAGAGAGCTGCAGCTGAAAGACATGCCCCTTGAGCTGCAGCAGAAAGGACACACTCCCTGAGCTGCCAGCCTGACATAAATCTAGCAGAGTAATTGGAGCAATGAATATGGAGATGTCTGTGAGGTACAGGACTGGTTCTAGCTTTGTCGTGTCCTATATGATGTCTGATTTCCATTTTTACATCAGTTATGGGATCACACCTTTAAACATTCAAATCTGCGTTTAGTAACTTTGCAAACACTTATTTTTTTTTGCCTATTACTGATAATGAATCACGTCCTGTCTTGTACTCCAGAGCTGCATTCAGAATTCTGCTTTGCTGCTAGCTTTCAGGCTTCTGCCTTATAGAGCAGTGTATCACAATCTACTACTGCCCCTCCCCCCAAGACAGTGGGGTTTCTTGGAGTGTGGTAGAACATTTTGGGTTGTCTATGTTGGGGGTCTTCACCTATGACATCATTCTAGGCCGTCATGTGATATCATTACCCAGGATCCTATTTTTCTTCACCAGGTTTAACTTTATCGCTAAAAAACTGCACAAGCGCCTGCTGCAGCTCGGAGCGAATCCTCTCCAGTCACCGGCCCTGGGGGACGACCAGCACGATCTGGGGTAACCACCATTCTTGTGTCTTTGTGGTTCAGCCTGGTCCTGTGGGCTCCTTCTTGCTGGACAACAACCCTCACCATTCACCGGTGATATCAGGGTCACAGACCGGCACTGCAGGGGTTATTGCACTCTGTATTGTACACACACTGTGAGAGTCGTCTTCTTCTTGTAGCCCTGACGCCGTGGTGGATCCATGGCTGAACAACCTGTGGGATAGGGTCCTCTCCTTATATCCGCTCCCTCCTGGTCTCAGTGTCATCAGTGACCTCATCATGTAAGCACATTGCCTTTTATTCCTGTATTAGGAAGCTTTAATATGCACCTGCTGTCAGTGTGTGAGTGCCCAATACACTTGATAAGGCTCCATTGCTCCATTTCTTTAGCACAGAGTGCCATTACTCTTTCCACCACTAGAGGGCGACCTGTATACAGCTGTATATGGCTCCTATTAATCTAAACAGTCTGTATAGAGATTGCCCTCTAGTGGCAGAAAGTGGTACAGTAGCTGTTATTTGCACTGCTGGCTGTTCCTTCCAGTGTTTCTTCCTGCTTCTCCTATAAATCTGGAATTTAAGAAATCCCTGTTCCATTATATTTTCAGGTTACCTCCAAAGTTCTCTCTCCGGTTCCTGGATAAACAGGAGACTACGTGTGACACTGCAGAGAGGGAGGGCAGCGGGGACCCCCCGACAGAGCTGCAGCCGCACCATGCTCCACTGGTGACCAACACGCGTGTGACCGCACAGGAGCATTTCCAGGATGTGCGGCTCATCGAGTTTGATATCTCCGGATCCGGCATTCAGTGAGTTCAGTTCAGCAGCCGATAGACAGGAGGCCATTGTCTATCCGAATACAAGGGGAGGGGGCTGAAACCTGTCTGTCTCATATCTATCTGTCTCATATCTATCTGTCTCATATCTGTCTGTCTCATATCTGTCTGTCTCATATCTGTCTGTCTCATATCTATCTGTCTCATATCTATCTGTCTCATATCTATCTGTCTCATATCTATCTGTCTCATATCTATCTGTCTGTCTATCTATCTATCTATCTATCTATCTATCTATCTAGTATAAAGGACAAAAGAGCAGCAGCACAAGTCTTGAATGGAGATGGTGGTTAATCCCTCACGACTAAGGATATTAAGCCTGATGCATAGAATAACGGAGATGCGTTGTCTGGAATAAAGGTCCACTATTTTCACCACATCCGAGTGCTGCCTCGTTCTCCGTTATTCTATCTATCTATCTATCTATCTATCTATCTATCTATCTATCTATCTTTCTGTGTATCCCTCTATCTCTTTATCTATCTATCTATCTATCTATCTATCTATCTATCTATCTACCGCACAGATACTCCCCCGGTGATGTAGTGATGATCCAGCCTCAGAATCCCCCTGAGGACGTTCAGAAGTTCTGTTCCCTTCTCCGTCTGGACCCGGGCAGTGCCTTTGTCTTGGAGCCCCATGATCCAGGTGAATAGATATTTCTATGGCTATTTACAATGTGTTTTCTTTCTTCTGGTATCTATTAATCCAGAAAGTCTTCCAGCTAACTTGCCTTATCACTACCCTAAGGGTTGTCCCCCAGCTTTCCTAGAGTCTTTATAGGGTGTAGTATAGCGTTGATGTTCAGGAGTCTTGGAAAGCTGGGTGACATTGGATAATGTCGTTATCCCGGGTCTGATGTGTTCTTTACATTTATTCCAGACACCCTGGTTCCCTCACATCTTCCTCAGCCTTGCTCGGTGCAGCATCTGGTAGAGAGATATCTAGATATCCGCTGTGTCCCTCGCCGCTCCTTCTTCCAGCTCCTCGCCTACTTCTCTCCAGATGAACAGGAGAGAGAGAAGCTGCAGGAGTTCAGCTCAGCCGCTGGTCAGGAGGAGCTGTACACTTACTGCAACCGGCCCCGGCGGACCACCCTGGAGGTGAATACTGTCAGCTGCCACCACTAGAGGGAGCTTACTGCAGGCGCCAGTAGTTCCTAAGCTCCCCCTAGTGGTGGCTGCAGGAAGATCGTCTCATTGCTGATTGGAAATACCTAAAGTTTATCAAAAGGGGGCATTATGTGCCTCGTGCCTCTGTGAGGTATCAGTTATGAAAAGGATATTTTTTGGTTCTTCCAGGTTCTCATTGATTTTCCTCATACAACCTCAAGCATCCCCGCAGATTATCTCCTGGAACTTATTCCTCGCATCCGTCCCCGAGCGTTCTCCATTGCCTCATCTATGCAGGTAAGTGCCCTAGAGCAGGCTGTCATCTGCTGTAAACGAGATCTCCACCTGTTGTCTTAAAGTCTCACCTCACCCCTCCCCCCACCTTATTTTCTAGGCACACCCCAACAGGCTTCAGATCCTCATGGCCGTGGTGCAGTACAAAACGAGGCTGCACGAGGACCGCCGAGGTCTGTGCTCATCATGGCTGGCATCCATCAGTCCGGAGGATGGTAACTATTCTGCCGCCATCTTTAAGGCGTGACCTTCCTGCAGCCATTCTGACTTCTAAGCAGAATTGCACTTTATTCCATTGCATTGTTCCCTTCTACAGGTAAGCGGGTTCCACTGTGGGTGAAAAAGGGGAGTCTGAAGTTCCCCAGTGACCCCGATACCCCTCTGGTTCTGGTAGGACCAGGCACTGGAGTGGCCCCGTTCCATTCCGCCATACAGGAGAGAGCGGCACTTGGTAAACCCGGTAGGTAATACTGAGCTTTAGCTACCACAGTGACCCCTGCTGGAGAAAATGCAGATGACACCCTGTCTCCTTTATCCTTAGGAAGCAATTTGTTTTTTGGCTGCAGAGGAAAAAACAAAGATTTCTATTACGAGGAAGAGTGGGAGGATCTGGAGAAGAGGGACCTCCTCAGGTTATTCACGGCTTTCAGCCGGGATCAGGTCTGTGCCTATTTATTGGATGTGATTTGGGTTTAAGGTATATATGATATATATCACTCACCAGGTGCCTGCAGGTTCAGCAAGGAAATATCCATGTAAAGGGGTCTATATACCTAGGTGCCACTAGATGAGCTGCCGCTAGAGATGTCTGGCAGTTACTTGTTCCCCTTTAATCCCTGAAAACACATGCATGCTTGCCAAGCATGCATGTGCATGTGGGAGTCGGAAGCAACAGTTGTTGGCTGAATGAGCACTAATGCAGAGATCCACTACTGGGAATAGGCCGGGGCTGACCGAAAGAGGCTTGTTCATGTTAAGTAATTCTCCTCAGGACAAGTTCTTTAGACAGTAAGGAAAACATACTACAGTGCCTCCATGATGTAAGTAGTGCAGTATCATCCCCCATGTTTTCCAAATACAACAGCTCCCCACGGTGCCCCCCACGAGTTCCAGCCACAGTGCGCCCATTGAATTCCACCCACAGTGCCCCCATTAAATTCCACCCACAGTGCCCCCAGTGAGTTCCAGCCACAGTGCCCCTAGTGAGTTCCAGCCACAGTGCCCCTAGTGAGTTCCAGCCACAGTGCCCCCAGTGAGTTCCAGCCACAGTGCCCCCATTGAATTCCACCCACAGTGCCCCCATTGAATTCCACCCACAGTGCCCCCCACAAGTTCCACCCACAGTGCCCCATTAGTTCAATCCACGGTGCCCCCTGTGAGTTTGTTATAGCCCCCCTCTAAAGGTCCAACCTCTGCCCCCCCCATTGAACACCAGCTATTGTACTACCAGGGCCTCATGTGTCATCTTCTATTGCTACCCTGTCTACAGTGATCAGCGCAGGGCACAGAGAACATGGCCGCTGTCAGTGGACTCATTCATGTCTTGGTAATAACCGGTTTCTTATTTTACAGGAGGATAAAATTTACGTTCAGCATCGGATAACGGAGAATGGCGCCCGTCTGTGGGAACTGATCAGCAATAAGCAAGCCTACGTCTACATAGCCGGGTAATGCTAATTGGCGGGTGCCTGAGCGTCGGGGCCCCCACTTGTAGGACAGGAGAGCTCAGTGGACCCTTCATTCACAGGTTCACGTCTGTTCTGATCGTTACCTTCTTGTCCGTAGAAATGCAAAATCGATGCCAACCCAAGTGACTGACGCCTTGAAATCCGTCTTCCAATCTGAGGGTCAGATGTCCGCCCTGGAGGCCGAGCAGTACCTGGTCATGCTGGAGAAATGTGGCCGGTTCCAGAGCGAGACCTGGTCCTAACCTTGGACCCCCGGAGCTGAGGACTCTGAAACCTGTGACTCTTACCTCATTCTGACCACTGCAGTAGTGACCCACACTGCTTACATCCTGCTGGAGAGAAGGTGCTGGGGTTGGACCACTCTATGCTACATTTGGGTGGGCAATATTGTGGCATGCTGGCGCCACCAGGACAGCCGTGAGGCTCCAAACCTGATAACAATTGTAGTTACCTGCAGTCACCACTAGGGGAAGCACAGGAACTTTCTCTTTGAAGTCGCATATGAGGTAAGCTCCCCCTAGTGGTGGCTGTGGAAACCCTGAATTTTACAATTTCCTTCTGCCCATGGAGGAGATTTGGAGCTTTGTATCAGGAAGATGACATTCCGACTGCTAAAAAGATATATTAATAAATTAATGATTTAGAAGTAGTGAAGATTTGCTTTTGAAAAACATGGCCAACAGCGCCCCACCTGTCCATGGGTTGTGTCAGGTATTGCAGCTTGGCTCCATTGAAGTGAACGGGGCTGGACTGCTATACTGCACACAACCTGCAAACAGGTATGGCGCTATTTTTACCCATTTAATGCTTGTAAAAGGGTTGCGCCAAAATATAATCTAATATTACCCCCTATCCTAAGGGGGTGGAACCACTGGGATCCCTACAATCTTGAGAGCAGGGGCCCGATTTTAACGCAGTGGCATTCAATGTGGAAATGCCAAAGTTTGCTGCGCGCAGTGCTCGACACTCCCATAGAGTTATATGGAGCATCAGTGCACGCTCTCGACCGCCGCTCCATTCAAACATAGGACCCCCATTCTCATGATCGGTGGGGGCCACAGCTGTCAGACCCCACTTATGCCCTATACTAGGACTGGACCCCCGACCTGTGGAGCCAATATTATATCACTAAAAGGAGGACCCTAACCCTAGTGTCCACTGTACTGTATGAGGGCTCTACAAACAGCTCCCCATATCTCAGCTTCCAGGACCCTTTAAGGAGTTTTCCGAGATTTTCATACTGATGACCTGTGTTCAGGATAGGTCATCAGTATCTGATCGGTGGGGGTCCAACACCTAGGACCCCCCCCGCCGATCAGCTTCTGTGAGCGCCGCAGCCTTCTTGCATCTGTACATAGTATATCGGCTGTGCTTGGTATCGCGCTCAGCTTCATTTAACAGCTGATCGGTGAGGGTCCAGGGCCCCCACCAATCAGATACCAATGACCTATCCTGAGGATAGCTCGTCAGTATCAAATTCTCTGAAAACCCCTTTAAGGGTCCTAGAAGCTGAGCTATGGGGAGCTGTTTGTAGAGTCCTCATACAGTACAGTGGTCACTAGGGTTAGGGTCCTCCTTTTAGTGATATAATATTGGCTCCACAGGTCGGGGGGGGTCCAGCCCTAGTATCCTGAGGATAGCTCGTCAGTATCAAATTCTCTGAAAACCCCTTTAAGGGTCCTAGAAGCTGAGCTATGGGGAGCTGTTTGTAGAGTCCTCATACAGTACAGTGGTCACTAGGGTTAGGGTTCTCCTTTTAGTGATATAATATTGGCTCCACAGGTCGGGGGGTCCAGCCCTAGTATCTGTAAGAAAGTGCTCATTATCGCCACCTGCAGGTTCTCCCTGGGATTACGTGTACCCACCTCTAAAATATCCTCACATGTAGAACAGAACGCTTATTTTTCTTTTTGGTCGGAGGAATTCGCTTCCAGTCACAGGCGAGAACCAGCTCTGGCCTCACCCGCCTGGTTCATTCTCACTGCAGGCAAAACCTGTTCTCACCTGCAGCTTCTCTCTGTAGAAAGTGTGGGTAAGTACCGTCTATCGTCCTCTGTTATCAGCCACTTGAGGCTAGGCAGAGGCCGACCGTGGGGTTCTAGAAAGCTTCTGCCCCCCCTTTATGTCACATATCTCCAGTGCTGCGAATCTTATAATATCGTACATGACTTCTTAAAGGGACAGTGCACCCATAGGAGTATACACTGAAGGTGGGTAATAGACACCAGAATGAAGGGTGCGTCAGTTTCCCATTGCTGTAGCTTTAATTTACATGTCTCTAGAGACAATAGGCAGGTAATGAATACGGCACAATGCAGGCCCTGCAATGTGAGATGCATATAGGTATCTATGGGGGGGTTATATGGAAATGAGGGCGTCCGTCTCATTGTCCGGTGTATGTCGGTGCTGCTTCCTGAGGGTGTGTATTGGGGAGTAGTTTCTGTTATTCAATATTTCCTCTGAAAGTCTGAAAATCAAGACCCTTCCCCCCAAAGCATCCCCTTCCCTAGGTCTAGAGGCACAGGAGATGCTTGGCCGGCAGGTAGTCAGATCCCAGGGCAAAGAATATGCCCTAAATTTCGACAGGAGGTCTTCGACCATTGGGGAGGGGGTTCTTTTATCTCCAAGAATTTAAGGTGTGGCCCCCCCATTCTATTTGGGAATTATATGGGGGGGTGTCCTTTCTCCAGGACCCTCATCTCTTGGCCAGAGTGGAGAAGGGTAACTAAGAGAGTCTCTGGTGGACCTGCCCTGCATTACACGGACAACGCACGATAGGAACGGACACTGTGTAATGCTTTGTTTCTCCTGTGGTGGCGCTGCAGGGAAACCGAACACTTACTGCAGATCACCGCCGATTGATGGAAGTCCCAGCAAGAGGAGCCTTTGTGATCAGCAGATTTCTAACTTTGCAGAGTAAATATGATCGCCTTGATGATAAAAATTGGGGAGATTCCTGTCTGAGCGCCCCAAAAACCGCACATAACCATCCCCACTGAAGTCAGCAGTCGGGGGGGTCACCTGCTGTAGACCGCCTCCTTCCAGGGTGATTGACATTCAGGGCCGCCCTACACCCGCCGGACATGTCTCGGCTGTACCTTATCTCAGGTTTTGTTCTCCGCTGCTATTGGCTGGGCACCCAGAGGATAAATCCAGACAGACCAGTTCTTCCAGTCTGCTGCAAGTACTGGGAGTGAGGACAGCAGAGCTGGGACTGGGACTACTTCATGAAGAGGTGCTGCATGGATGTGGAGTCACAGACCCAAGGGAGACCGGAGTGTTCTGGAAAAAGGTAAGCATGGGGGGGGGCGGGTGATTTTTAAAAACCCTTTTGCAAATGTCTGCATACGGTGCAAATACTTATGGCATGTTGGGGGTGGAGAGGCTCGGGGATCAGTTTAGTCGTGTGAGATAAGGAACCGATAAGGAACCGATTCATAGCTATATCTGATTCTGGAAAAGCTGGGTGGAAACCGGTATTTAGCACCTAATACAGTTTTCTATGAGTTTTTTTTCTGGAGACATCCAACATGGCTGCCCTTACAGCTCCCATAGGGGCTCTCACCCAGCTTTTCCAGACCCCTGAATGGCAAATGAGACTATATAGCATGCATGTGTTCTGAATGAGGCAATGGGGATAGGTTGTTGCCAGAAACTCTCCGTCAAGCTGAATAGATTCATCTAATTGAGGTTTTGTATGCAGGTTCCTAATCATGAAGAACCAGGCAAGGTTCCTCGAAGAAGCTTCACCCTTCTAAGGAATGGATGAGCCAAGAGCTGGTGAAGACCCGATAGTAGAGGAACCTGGATCGTTTGCTAAAATGACTCGCCCGGTAGTGACCTGTGACGTCCATGGTGCCAAGCAAAGCAAGAGACCAGAAGATCAAAGCTCTGAACTCATAGAAAACCTCCACGAAGAGGGCTATCTGCATGATAAAACTTCTCAAGACGGACCTGCGAAGGGGCAAGAGATGGACATAGAGACTCTTAAGGCCGACCTTTGCGTCTCCAACCATAGTGTGGACTCATGTGTGACCATCACTGAAGAGAATGCAGCTCCTGGTGGCCATGTTGAACCTGGACCATCTCATCCTATAGATAGGGTTGACTCTCTTTACGGTTTGCCAAGGGCTTCATCCGGTTCTGGCGGATCTCCGGTTGAGGATGACGATCTTGAGAAAAATCTGGAAGGAAATGAGGCGAAGGAGCCGGTAGAGTCCTCCATACTTTTACTAGAGGAGGACGACGACCATCATGAGCAGGAGGAATGTCCCATATGCACCGAGCTATACGATGCCGCCAAGCACAAGCAGTCCTTGCTCAACTGCAACCATGTCTTTTGTGACGACTGTATCAGAACCATGGTCAACACCGCTAATCGGGCCAACCTCTGCCGGGTGACGTGCCCGATCTGTCGGCAGACCACTCCCATGTTGGAATGGGAGGTCCATAAGATGCAGGAGCAGATGATGGAAAGTGGAGGTGTCTTCGTTGAGCCGGACCACGTGCCTTCGCAGGTGCTGGTCAGAAGACCTGGACTGGGCGGAGCTCTGGAGTACAGGTTCCACAAACGCTTCCGAAGTGGACGTCTCTTCCTCTTTCCGCCCTGTCTCCGGAATCCGCAGCGGTTAATGACCCGGCTGACCAGGCTGGAGCATCGCTGCCGCTGCTTGTACCTTTTTGCTTTGATGTTTTTGCTCTTTGCGGAGCTTTTCTGCTTTATCTTCTTGTTCCTGCCGATTCTGGTGTTTATTTTGATGATTCTTTTGGGCAAGTGATACAATAAAGCCACATTGGTTATGGCCTTCTAGTCACCGCTTACCCTGGATGAGACGGAACCATACACGTCAGGCTGATGACGGCCAAACCAATCGGTTGACCAACGAACTAACCACCGACTCTCCTCTTAGGGCAAATGAAAGGAGGGTCGAGCTGATAGATTTCAACATGTCTGATCCTTTTGTTCTCACGGAGAAGTGTCTGGCAGAGGCTTTCTTCCCTCTCTTCATTCAGAGCACATGCATGCTCGGCCGAGCCTAGAGTGTATGTGTATGGAGGGAGCTGGGAGTGAAAGTGTGTGACCAGCCTTCTTCCCATGTCCACTGGACTTAAAGGGCATCTGTCAGCAGTTTTGTACCTATGAAACTGGCTGACCTGTTGGCAGCTGAAGGCATCTGTGTTGGTCCCATGTTCATATGTGCCCGCATTGCTGAGAAAAATGATGTTTTAATATATGCAAATTAGCCTCTAGGAGCAACGGGGGCGTTACCATTGCACCTAGAGGCTCAGCTCTCTGCAACTGCCGCATCCTCTGCACTTTGATTGGAATTAAAAACGTCATCATGTTTGGCCCTGTCCATTGAAGTGCAGAGGGTAGAGCAGTTGCAGAGAGAGCAGAGCCTCTAGGTGTAATGGTAACGCCCCCATTGCTCCCAGAGGCTCATTTGCATATATTAAAACATCATTTTTCTCAGCAATGTGGGCACATATGAACATGGGACCAACACAGATGCCAACAGGTCATCCAGTTTCATAGGGACAGAACTGCTGACAGATGCCCTTTAATTATAACAGAACACTGTAGTCTGCAAGATAACAAGGGGGTGTTCCACCCTCATTCAGCTTTATCCTGTGCACCATCATGCAACATTTTTACCATTTTCAGGATATATTCATATGCCAAACATCCGAGAGTGTAGAGTTCTACCTGCGGTTTAAAGGGATGTCCCCATCAGGTAGGTTATGACATCCCTTTATGATCCATGATGGTCCGACAATCTGAGACCCCAACCGATTCTGAAGATAAGGGGGCTGCGGTGCAGGTACCTGGAAGTGGGATTTAAAGGGGAGTCCCAGAGGTCAGAGCCCCACGAATCCTAAAAAAAAATCTTTAGGTCTGAGTTTCTGAGCTGGTAAATTTTATAATATTTATCATAGAGCTGTATGATAAAATACCGTCTGCCTGCTGTCACCACTAGGAGGAGCTTCATTGTAGGGTTGGAGCAGAAAGCGCCCTCTGTGACCACTTCTGTACCTGTGGCTCCATGGGATGATAATGGTGGTCACCCAGACAGGAAGTCACATGGTTGCCTGGCTAGCTGAACTGCCATAGGCTCCACAGTGCACCAAGAGGGGCAGCAGGAAGAGAAATCAATGTAGATTTTATAGCTGTATATAAGACTGAATATACTCCACCGAGGTGGAATTACCCTTTAAGTCACACCTGGGCTTCTTGCACCTACTAATTCCGTCTTGGAATATTACAAGCTTATCGAGTAGAAAGCATTTAGTCGATAAGCTATCAGCCTTATGTCACCACGTCACCCAAGGTCACCCCTGCCATGCTGCTCGCTTGTAGTCTTAGAATAACATCTACGTGGTTCCATACGTGTCCACGTCGTGGTTGTCACCCGGTTTATCCATTGTCGAGAAAGAACAATAAAGATATTTAAGTGGATTTATCTTTTAATTATTCATAGATGATTACAAATCAAGTCCATTTTCCACTCCAGCAATATTGGTAAAAAGGAGGCGGGGCTGTGACAACCTCTCATGCATTTGAATGAGAAAGGAGAGCGGCTGCCACCACTATGACATGGAATAGCATCATTTTAGTGTGAGGCTGGAGGGGTCTCAGCTTACACAACTAAAACTAAGAATGTGAGGGGTGTCGAATGTTGGGTGGAGTTCCCCTTTAAGGACCAACATTTAGAAAATTTTTGAGAAAAGAAATAAAGGCGTGGCTAGTAGATGGGGCGGGGCTTAGGGTGACAATAGTTCTGTGCCTGCAGGCCCTACAGTTTTTGGTTTTTTTTTTTATCACACAGATACATGGACATATGAAGCAGAAGGTGAATTCTTGCCATTTTTTGTCTTCCGCCGCGCATTTCCATCTTCATCCCGCGGAGTGCCTCTCAGCGGGAGGAGAAACGTTTCCTGAACGATAAAATATCTGTCAGTTGTCGAGAAAAGTATAACCCCTTAATATTTACTGTATTTTGGGACTACCGTCATTTGGGCTTCTAGACAGAGGAAAATTTTACCAAAATTTTCAAATTTAAAGGGATCGTCCAGAATTAGCAAAACATGGCTGCTTCCTTCTAGCAGGACACCTGTCCACAGTTTGAAGCTGAGCTGCAATACCAGACGCGACTAATGGACAGAGACGGCACCGGTTTTGGAGGAAAGCAGCCATGTTTTGAAGACGGGTGGGGAGGGACTGTCTCAATCTACAATTCTTTGGGTTGTCCAGGCCATGGCTGAAACGCGTTGGTCTATGAAGCCCAGCTCATAGCCCCATTGCTACAGCTATGGACCGGGCCGGGGAGCTAGGTCAATGTATGAGGACAGTCCATTCCTATGTTGGGTCCACCATCTACCAGATCATAAATTGGCCAGGGCTACCTAACCTACCACCTCGCCATGACCCACCTCAAGTAGCTGAAGAGTCTTCCCACCAGTGTCTTCCTCTTCCGTGGCCGTGCTCTACAATCCTGGGATGCAGACCCCTTGGTGTCACCCCTTGGCACTGTTCTCTCGATGTGGACCTCAGTGGTGCCCGGCACAGGTAGGGTAGTCTTCTCCAACGCCATGACCTCCACGCTCACCCACTGACAAGTATGGCATTGGGTAATATCGGCATCCAAACCGAATGGGGCGAAGAGGGTTATACCGCCGCACATCGGGCAGGACGGGATGGAAGGGTCGATGAAGGCCAAGATGTCCGATTCTTCCGTCTCCTCTTCTTCTACCGTCTCGAAGTAGGGCACCCTGCTGTTGATGGGCAGCGCCTGGATGCCATCTTTTCCGAAGACGTCATTGAACACCCGGCAGATGGGGCAGGAGATGCTGTAAGCGTTGTCCGCCCCGAGTCTTTCCAGGCAGCCTTCACAAAATGTGTGGAGACACACGGGCAAGATCCGAGGCTTGAGGGGCCCGTAGGGTCTGTAGTCCTCCAGGCAGACCGTGCAGCGCAGGACATCTGGAGACGTCTCTCCATCCACCTCCACCGACATGGTGCCGAAGAAGACAGCGGAGACTGATGGTTATAGCTGAAGGACTCCCACCATGGGGACAACCTCTGGAGAAGACCTCATCCACCGGACACAGGAACTATCAGGAGAAGACCTCATCCACCGGACACAGGGACTATCAGGAGAAGACCTCATCCACCAGACACGGACTATCCGGAGAAGATCTCATCCACCGGACACAGGGACTATCTGGAGAAGACCTCATCCACCGGACACAGGGACAACCTCTGGAGAAGACCTCATCCACCGGACACAGGGACTATCTGGAGAAGACCTCATCCATCAGACACAGGGACAACCTCTGGAGAAGACCTCATCCACCGGACACAGGGACTATCTGGAGAAGACCTCATCCATCAGACACAGGGACAACCTCTGGAGAAGACCTCATCCACCGGACACGGGGACTATCTGGAGAAGACCTCATCCACCGGACACAGGGACTATCCGGAGAAGCCAGGGGTGGACACCATGACAGGCGGCTCCGGGGTGCGCGGCGCCGGCTCGGTGGCACTGTGGCGGGTGCGCTGTCGTCCTCCAGATCTTCTATCGTTACTGATCATTAACAATGTAACAGGAGATCACATGTCATTGTATACAGATTAACCCCGCGCTGGAAGCGGCTGTCGTCCGATCCCTCCGCTTAGGTCTGACTAGATGAATATTATATGTGGTCTGAGCACCTGTCACCAACCTGACTGCGACTACAACCCCCACTGTGTAACAACATCATAAAAATGGGCTGCTGAGCTGTGTATCTAATCCTATCATTGTGATACTTTCTGCTGAGCGGTGTATCTAATCCTATCATGTGTCCTACTGTGCTCTCTAATCCAGTCATGTGATACTATTTGCTGAGCTGTGTATCTAATCCTATCATGTGTCAATCTTCTGAGCTACTGTATCTAATTATGTCATGTGTGATACTGTCTGCTGATCCATGTATCTAATCCTATATTGTGTGATACTGTCTGCTGATCCATGTATCTAATCCTATATTGTGTGATACAGTCTGCTGAGCTGTGTATCTAATCCTATTATGTCTGATACTGTCTTCTGAGCTGTGTATCTAATCCTATATTGTGTGATACAGTCTGCTGAGCTGTGTATCTAATCCTATTATGTCTGATACTGTCTTCTGAGCTGTGTATCTAATCCTATATTGTGATACTGTCTGCTGTGCTATGTATCTAATCCTATATTGTGTGATACTGTCTGCTGAGCTATGTATCTAATCCTATCATGTGTCAATCTTCTGAGCTGCTGTATCTAATTCTGTCATGTATGATACTGTCTGCTGATCCATGTATCTAATCCTATCATGGGTGATACTTTCTGCTGAGATGTGTATCTAATCCTATATTGTGTGATACAGTCTGCTGAGCTGTGTATCTAATCCTATTATGTCTGATACTGTCTTCTGAGCTGTGTATCTAATCCTATATTGTGTGATACAGTCTGCTGAGCTGTGTATCTAATCCTATTATGTCTGATACTGTCTTCTGAGCTGTGTATCTAATCCTATATTGTGATACTGTCTGCTGTGCTATGTATCTAATCCTATATTGTGTGATACAGTCTGCTGAGCTATGTATCTAATCCTATCATGTGTCAATCTTCTGAGCTGCTGTATCTAATTCTGTCATGTGTGATACTGTCTGCTGATCCATGTATCTAATCCTATCATGTGTGATACTGTCTGCTGATCCATGTATCTAATCCTATATTGTGTGATACAGTCTGCTGAGCTGTGTATCTAATCCTATTATGTCTGATACTGTCTTCTGAGCTGTGTATCTAATCCTATATTGTGTGATACAGTCTGCTGAGCTGTGTATCTAATCCTATTATGTCTGATACTGTCTTCTGAGCTGTGTATCTAATCCTATATTGTGATACTGTCTGCTGTGCTATGTATCTAATCCTATATTGTGTGATACTGTCTGCTGAGCTATGTATCTAATCCTATCATGTGTCAATCTTCTGAGCTGCTGTATCTAATTCTGTCATGTGTGATACTGTCTGCTGATCCATGTATCTAATCCTATCATGGGTGATACTTTCTGCTGAGATGTGTATCTAATCCTAGCATGGGCGATACTTTCTGCTCAGCTGTGTATCTAATCCTATAATGTGATACTGTCTGCTGAGCTGTGTATCTAATCCTATCATGTGTGATACTATCTGCTGAGCTGTGTATCTAATCCTATCATGTGTGATACTGTGTGCAGAGCCAGTGTACCTAAGCCTGTTTTGTGTGATACTTTAGCACTATACTCCTCACCTCCATTCCCTGGAACACAAGCTGATGGTGAGAACCTATATAACCTGGAGATATCAGACACAGGTTCTGCTGGGCACAATAGTGCAGCAGACGATGGGCTGGATGACTGACAGGTGATTAGACCAATAAGCAGAGAATGAAGGGTTTAGTCAGAGCAAGGGGCGGGGTCAATAATTTACACAGCTGCCATTGGTTGTGTCATATCTCACATCATCCAATCAGAGTGGAGCTTTTATTCTCTGCCCTGCACTGAGAGAATGAGACAAGGATTCTGATTGGTTGCTACGGTGATTTTCGGCCTCGCGCCAACGACCCGACTGTGGTGAGGGAAAAGAAGCTGGGACTGAGGAGAAGAGGTGAGAGAAGGGTGGCCCCTGCCCAGTGGTAGACATAGGGAGCGTGTCCTCACACATGAAGGCCTTAAGACGGGTTGTAAGGATTCTGTCGCCATTTCTGGGACAGCTGTGTCAATTTGAGTGAGGACACGGCTGCCTCAGACTATGGGCCGGGAGACGCAGGGGCCGCCATTACTGCTTCTAATAACAACCCAACTTTTCCTGTTCCCTCACACAAAACCTCTCAGAGTGGCGGGAAATGTGTCCAGAAGAGTGAGGAGTGCCCCCCAAATAAATCCATACTACAGGCAGTGTGCCCCCATAAATTATACTACAAGCAGTGTGCTCCCCCAAATAAACCCATACTACAGGCAGAGTGCCCCCATAAATTATACTACAAGCAGTGTGCCCCCCTCCCCCAAATAAACCCATACTACAGGCAGAGTGCCCCCATAAACTATACTACAGGTAGTGTGACCCTCCCCCCATTAACCATACTACAGGCAGTGTGCCCCCATAAATTATACTACAAGCAGTGTGCTCCCCCAAATAAACCCATACTACAGGCAGAGTGCCCCCATAAATTATACTACAAGCAGTGTGCCCCCCTCCCCCAAATAAACCCATACTACAGGCAGAGTGCCCCCATAAACTATACTACAGGTAGTGTGACCCTCCCCCATTAACCATACTGCAGGCAGTGTGCCCCCATAAATTATAGCTCAGGCAGTGTGCTCCCCCTCATAAAACCTACTGACAGTGCCCCCATAAACAGTACTGCAAGCAGTGTGCCCCCATAACCTAGGCACAGTGCCCCCCTCAATAAACCATACCACTACCACCACCCCCATAAACCATACTAGCCCCCATAACCTATACTGCAGGCAGACTGCACACACCCCCCCCCCATAACATCTAGTCTTCTATATCTAATTGGTGGGGGTCCGACCCCTGGCTCCTCCATTGAGCATCCCCTACTCAGGCTGTGATGTCATGTCCATTAGTCACGTGACCTGACCTTCCTGGGTTCCTATCCCATTCAACCAAGTGGGTGTGAGCTGCAATACCAAGCCCAGCCACTATACAGTATGGGGCGCAATACTTGGCGTAATATGATAGGACCACAATGATTGTTGCGGATCGGTCATCAATGTATAATTCCGGGAAACCCCTTTTAATACTTTATTCTTGCAGCGGTGTGTAGATCCAGAAGTGGCCACTAGATGGTGCTCTCTCACCACTTCAACATGGTGCATGTTGTATACGTGAATTGCTCTATATCATCCTTATGTAATTAAAGGGATAGGGTATTTGGTTATTAGCATGTAGTTTAAAGGGGTTTCCTGGGAGTTTAATTTTGATGGCCTGTCCTCAGGATCGGTCATCAATATCTGATGGGTGGGGGTCTGACACCCGGCACATCCACTGGTCAGCTTTATGAATAGGTCACAGCGCTTTGGTGAGCGCCATAGCACACCAAGCACAGCGCCATCCTTTGTATAGTGGCTGTGCTTGGTATTACAACTCAGGCCCATTGACTGAGCTTTAAATAGACCGTACCTTGTCAAACAGCTGATCGGCGGTGGTGTCGGGGAACAGAACCACCCCTTCCCCCCCCAATCTGATATTGATGACCTCTTCTGAGGATAGACCATCATCTTCTCTCCATAGGAGGTGGTGTACCGGATGGACTGGCTGCAATTTTTTTTTTTTATAGTAGATTTTGAGACATCATTTTTTATTTTATTTTTGTATTTGAAGTGTTTTATGTTGTCTAGTATATGGTATGAGACGCTATTGAAGCTGTCATCGTTGTATTACTGCCATATAACAAGGAATTATGGGAATTAAACTGTTTAAAGGGGTTCTCCGGGATTTACTCAGGGTAGGTTATCAGTATGAGATTGATAGGGATGCAATTCCCGCCACCCCCACCAATCAGCTGTTTGAGGAAGCCGCGGCACTAACCGGAGCCCCACAGCCTCACGGCTGATCGACGGGGGTCCTGACATTCAGGTCATCAATAGGTAAATCCCAGAGGACCCCTTTAAACATCAGACAAAGCAAAGTATATGATTAAATTTAGGGTTGTCACGATACCAAAATTTAGTTTCGATTTCGATACCTCAAAAAAACTTTCGATACTCGATACCATTCGATAGCATGCGAAAAATAAAATGAAAACACAAAATGGCTGTAGATTATTTAAACGTAAAACGTTTATTGAATTAAACAGCAAATTTGCACCAGATATGAGATTGTCAGAGTTTGATATTGATTTTGACATGCCTTCACCTGTCCACTCCTGCCCCAACTTCTCTTGTTTAGGCAAATAATTCTGGAGCAATGCATCTATTCTATCTCTTCTCTTGCAAACTTAAAGGGTTTCTGTCAGCAGTTTTTTCGGTATGAATCAGGCTGACATTAGAAATGTGCTAATGTCACCTGATTCCAAATATATATCTGTTTTATTTACTGGTGCCCCCATTTTTATATAAAATGAACTTTTATTTTATGCTAATGAGGCCTCTAGGTGCAAGGGGCGTTACCTCTGCTCCTAGAGGCTCTGTTGATTGACAGGACCAGGCAGAGAAAAAACACTCCATTCACTATAGCTTTTAACCCCTTCGCGCCCGGAGCTTTTTTCGGTTCTGCATTTTCGTTTTGCGCTCCCTGCCTTCAAACAGCCATAACTCTTTTATTTTTCTGTTCACATAGCTGTATGAGGGCTTGTTTTTTGCGGGACAAGTTGTACTTTCCAACGCCACCATTTAATATTGCATACGGTGTAGTGGGAAGCGGGAAAAAAATTCCAAACCGGGTGAAATTGCAAAGAAAACGCTATTCCGCTACAGTTCTACGGGTTTCTTATTTACAGCGTTCGATGTGCATTAAAACTGATCCGTTACTTTCATTCTACTGGTCAGTACGAATCCGGCAATACCTAATATGTATAGTTTTTCCTGCGTTTTCATAGTGATAAAATAATTAGAAAGTTGCCCTTTTTTTTTTTCCTTGTCAAATCTTGACCCCTATAACTTTTTGGTATTTATGTGTACAGAGCTGTATGGGGGCTCATTTTTTGCGGGACGATCTGAAGTTTTTATTGATACCATTCTGGGGTGTGTATGACTTTTTGATCACTTTTTATTTAATTTTTTTTAGAAAAAAAAAAGCGACAAAAAACGGCAAATCGTCATTTGGACGCTTTTTTCCGCCACACAATTCGCCGTATTGGAATTTTTTTTTAATATTTTAAAAGTACGGGCATTTTCGGTCACGGTGATACCCATGATGTCTATATTTATTGTTATTTAGGTATTTATTTTTTACTTATACGGAAAGGGGGGTGATTTGAACTTTTACATCTTTTTTATTTTTTATATATTTTTTAACATTTTTTTTTTAATTTTTTTTTACTATTAGAAAGCTCAAATATGGGCTTATAAATTGTGGCTTTTTTTTTTTTTCTTTATGAGCAATTCTGGGTTTTATAGACTCAGAAATCCATCAATTGCTCATTTCTTATCCTGGCCTGCCATCTAGTGGCCAGAATAAGAATTGCACTTTGAAAACTGTAATCCTCACCAGCGAGGATTACAGTTTTCATATGGTGTACAGACACCCCGATTGGCCACACGGGGTGTCTGTACACCACCCGGAAGCGAACGCTTCCGGGTTTAGACGCAACTAGATGCCGTGATCACGTGTGATCACGGCATCTAGTCACCCCGGAAGACGCCGCCGATGGCGGTAAGTAGCGGCAAGTCTCTGCTGTTAGAAACAGCAGAGACTTGCCGGCCATGACGCCCGCCGCACCCGCGAGCGGGCGCCATGTGCCCGCATCGCCCCAGCGCCGTACATGTACGGCGCTGGTCGCGAAGGGGTTAAGGACCTTTAATGATGTCATGACCATGTGATCTGTCACATGGTTAGGATCACACCAACAGCCTGTCTGCTCCTAAACCATGTGACTGATCACATGTTGGCCCACAGCAACAGGCAGAGAGGTGGCCAGACAAAAAACGCAGCGTGCCGTAGTTTTTGTCTGGCCACCTCTCTGCGGCCGAAACTCCAGCACGCCTCTAGTATTAGTGGCCAGAGCAGACTTCGGGCAGCAGAGTTGCGTTAATATGGATCCAACACAGAGTTCCCTGCTGGAACAGCCGGCCGCAAGTGTGAAACTAGCCTAATTGGTCTGTATTCTGTTACATTAACCCCATGGTGCCCATGGCCAACTGCCCATTATGTGAGATACTTGGGGCCAAGGGTCACTTACTATTAATGTGACTGAGACACATGGACTCCTAAAGCATGTGTCCAGTCTGACATTAATAATAAGTGACCCCCATCATATTTAAACAAAATGGTAGTGGCAAGTTTGGGGTTAATTCACATTAACCCCAATCTTGCTAGCTGCCTTATCTTTATTTCCTGCCTTTACTTTGAGGCAGGCTAATTACATTTTGGTGGGTGTCACAGTGGCATAATACCTGTTATGCCTGCAGATAGGCTGACTGCTGCTGAGCTGACTTTTCTGTGCACTGTGCTGTGTGGCACAGTGCACGCTGACTGGCTGTCACGGCTCGGGCTCCGGCTGGCGCTGTGGAGGTCAGGAGGATGAGGAGGTGGCTTTGCTGGTGTTTCCCGAGCTCAGGAGGGGCGGCACCACTTTTTATTGCCTCCCCCCTCCTCCTCCTGTAATAAGCCGGACTTTCATTGGTGGCAGTGGTGCGGCGCTGCGGGCATCTTCAGAGCCCGAACATTTAATTGGCTCTAGTTTCGTGGCATTAGCGGAGGGGAGGGACTCTCTCCCGAGTCCCACTGTCCCTCCCTCCTTCTTCAACACTGAGCGCCCGGAACATGGCGCTCGCTGCGCGCCATGCTTCCTCTTAAAGAGAGATACTAGGCTGCGCAGCTAGTATCGCAAGTCTGCAAATCCCGGTACCGAATCGATACAGGTGTAAAAGTATCGATTCGGTATCGAAGTTTCGATACTCGTGACAACCCTAATTAAATTCTCATGAATGTCTTCTGATTTACTGTTATGTTGATGGCTTATCCCTGAATTGGCACTTGGCATCTGATTGACAGGGTCCGACACCCGGGACCCCGCCGATCAGCTGCTCTGGGGGCACCCCCGTCGATCAGCTGCTCTGGGGGCAGCACTGCAGTAACCAGCTCTGGACGGAGAGTGTCCTTCTGGTGTTGGAGCGGATAGGCCATTAATATAGAAGTACCGGAAAACCCCTGTAAAGCATACCTTTCAATTAGTTTGTTATTGTTGAGGGGGTCACTTTAAATGGATCTGGACACAGAATATGTCATAAAGGTTTATTATTATATACATGACATGATAATGCACAAAAAAAATACTGCACCCAGATAGAAGTGTCAGATTGCTGCAGGTAGGCCTTGGGCAGATATGTAAATGATTACAGAGGTGGTCTGATTTGACAAAGCATCTTTCCACAAGAGGGCGTAAAAATGATCCCCCTGCTGCCTTATAAAAAAGCTCTCAGAGGCTACTTTTGGGTAGTATACCTCTCGGTGAGAGATTGCTGACGGCTAGACCTGCCTCTGTGATGCCCTGGAAAATGGACGGAAAAGCGGGAGGGTTATTTTGACTAATTGCCCGCCACCTACGCCGTTCTATCGTAATTATTAGGAGATGTTACGTGAGGGCACACGTGAACAGGCTCCGGACGGCACAGACTGACCGCAGTAGGGAGGATCGTTTGATCCATCAATAAGCTCGAGCAGCTCCCACCATTTCATTGTCCACCATCCAGACACAGACGGCCCCTCCATTACCCCTCTGTCTACCCGGACCATTTCCAGGAGCTTAGTAGAAGACAATTTGGTGAGACGGCGCCCAGTACACGTCCAGCCGGTGACAGCCAGACACTGTCTTGTTTGCAGTGGTGTCGTGAATGAAAAACCTGGACTGCTATGGACTAGAGCCATATTATCTAGTGATGAATCCAGGTTCTGTTTGGGATCCGATGACAGTCGGGTCGGAGTATGGAGGCCTCGTGGTGAGAGCTTCAGTCGTACCTTTGCTGTGGAGCGACAGACCTCTGGTGTGATGATGGGGGAGCCATCACATACGACATTCGGTCACCCCTGGTAGTGATAAGAGGGACACGGCTCAGTGATATGTGCAGGACATCCTGCCACCGTGTGTTCCTCTCATGGCAGGATAATGCTCACCCGCACACAGCAGGGGTTTACCAGGAATGTCTCCTCCAGATCCCAACGCTGCCTGGTCACCAGATTTATCACCAATCCAGCATTTATGGGACCAGCTGGGACGCCAGCTTCACCAGCCTATGTGCAGGATCTACAGGCCCCGCTGTAACATGTGTTGGAATACGCAGGACACCATACAGAACCTGTACGCTTCTACGCCCAACCGTATCTCATCTTGTATCCAGGCTGGAGGCCGTATCTCATCTTGTATCCAGGCTGGAGGCCGTATCTCATCTTGTATCCAAGCTGGAGGCCGTATCTCATCTTGTATCCAGGCTAGAGGCCCTATGTCATCTTGTATCCAGGCTAGAGGCCGTATCTCATCTTGCTAAAAACTTTGTTCTAATACTGGACGGAGATCCCTCTCTGTACAGTGTTAGAATGAAGCTCATCCCTAGTCAATGAGTTTGTGTGTATTATGTATATTATATACAGTGCCTTGCGAAAGTATTCAGCCCCCCTGGAACTTTTCAACCTTTTGCCAGGCTTCAAACAAAAAGATATAACATTTTTGGTGAAGAATCAACAAGTGGGTCACAATTGTGAAGTGGAATGAAATTTATTGGATCATTTAAACTTTTTTTGTAATAATAAAACTGAAAAGTTGTTCGTGCAAAATTATTCCTCCCATTTCCTTTCAGTCCAGAAGTTGATCTCTGATCTCTGAATGATCCAATGTCGTCCTAAATGACTGATGAAGATACATAGAATCCACCTGTGTGTAATCAAGTCTCTGTATAAATGCACCTGCTCTGTGATAGTCTCAGGGTTCTGCATCATGAAGACCAAGGAACACACCAGGCAGGTCCTGATACTGTTGTGGAGAAGTTTAAAGCCGGATTTGGAGACCAAAAGATTTCCCAAGCTTTAAACATCCCAAGGAGCCCTGTGCAAGCGTCATATTGAAATGGAAGGAGTATCAGAGCACTGCAAATCTACCAAGACCCGGCCGTCCCTCTAAACAAGGAGAAGACTGATCAGAGATGGAGCCAAGAGGCCCATGATCACTCTGGATGAACTGCAGAGATCTACAGCTGAGGTGGGAGAGTCTGTCCACAGGACAACAATCAGTCCAACACTTCACAGATCTGCCCTTTATGGAAGAGCGGCAAGAAGAAAGACATTTCTCACAGATATCCATAAAAAGTCACCTGGGAGACACCAAACATGTGGAAGAAGGGGCTCTGCTCAGAGGAAACCAAAATCAGACTTTTTGGAAACAATGGAAAACAATATGTTTGGTGTAAAAGCGACACAGCTCATCCCCCTGAACACACCATCCCCACTGTCAGACATGGTGGGGGCAGCATCATGGTTTGGGCTTTTCATCAGCAGGGACAGGGAAGATGATGGATGGAGCCAAATACAGGACCATTCTGGATGAAAAGACCTGAGACTAGGACGGAGATTTATCTTCCAACAAGACAATGATCCCAAACATAAAGCAAAATCTACAATGGAATGGTTCAAAAATAAAGGTCTCCAGGTCTTAGAACGGCCGAGTCACAGTCCAGACCTGAATCCAATGGAGAAGATGTGGAAAGAGCTGAAAACTGCTGTTCACAAACGTCTCCATCCAACCTCAAAGAGGAAGAATGGGCAAGAATTTCATCTCTAGATGTGAAAACTGATAGAGACATCCCCCAAGAGACCGCAGCTGGAATCGCAGCAAAGTATTAATGCAAGGGGGAGGAATAATTTTGCATGCCCCACTTTTCAGTTTTATTATTACAAAAAAGTTTAACTGATCCAATAAATTTCCTTCCACTTCACAATTGTGACCACTTGTTGATTCTTCACCAAAAATGTAAAATGTTATATCTTTTTGTTTGAAGCCTGAAATGTGGCAAAAGGTTGAAAAGTTCTAGGGGGCTGAATACTTTCACAAGGCACTGTATATGTGTATTATGTATATTGTATGTATTATCCATGAGACTCCAGTACAAGGATGACAGTGACCATCATTGTCCCAGTAAAGGGAAATGAAAGTGGAGACCTGACCTATGATCGAAACAAGATATTTGTATAAAAAAATTATTTATTTCTCCATTATACAGATGAAGCAGCGCACAGTGTGTCAGATTAGCAGGGCTGAGTTTGTCGAGACTATTATACATGATTTGTATTTAAATGTATAGTTAAAAATGTTATTTATATACCGATAAAATACAAGTAAATAGGGCATCTGTCAGCAGTTTTGTCCCTATGACACTGGCTGACCTGTTACATGTGCACTTGGCAGCTGAAGACATCTGTGTTGGTCTCATGTACATATGTGCCTGCATTACTGAGAAAAATTATGTTTTATTATATGCAAATGAGCCTCTAGGAGCAACGGGGGCGTCACCATTACACCTAGAGGCTCTGATCTCTCTGCAACTGCCGCGTCCTCTACACTTTGACAGGACCAGGTGTGATGACCTTTTAACTACCATTCATAGTGCAGAGGGAGCGCCAGTTGCAGAGAGAGCAGAGCCTCTAGGTGTAATGGTAACGCCCCCGTTGCTCCTAGAGTCTGATTTGGATGTAATAAAACGTCATGTTTCTCAGCAATGCGGGCACATATGTACATGAGACCAACACAGATGCCTTCAGCTGCCAAGCGCACATTTATCAGGTCAGCCAGTGCCATAGGTACAAAACTGCTGACAGATGCCCTTTAATCTTTGGATGCTTTGTATGTTTTGAAATATTGATAATGGATTTATGAAGTGTCTGCAGCAGAGCATGACCAGGGAGCTGGAAGCTACTGGGTAAAGCTGGGAATCCCAAAAACTGGGAAGTTAAGTGCGGCCGGAATCACTGTTTTGCGGATCTCCGATTTCCGAACCACAAATCGCTTAAAACCATAATCTAAATTTCAACATTTAAATCTCACGTGGATAAATTGAAAGGAGAAGACGGAAGTTTTCTGAATATTATTTCTCACCGCCGGTCGACGATGGTGCTCACAGTTGGGAGAGTCCCGCGCCGTTCTGACGCGGACTGTACCGGGTTACTTTGGACATTGTCCATTCTGATTGTATTATCTTCTCCACGTCTGGTAAGACATCTGCACCAGCTTGTGAGCGTCTGCCTAAACCTGTCCGAGGCATAGACGTACAGGACGGGGTCCATGCAGCAGTTGGTCCCCGATATCGTCGCTGTGATGTAGTAGGCCATTTCAAGGTTTTCCAGTAAGGAGCACAAGGATGGGGAATAAATGACGATGGTGACCCCCATGGTTCTGGTGATCTGAACTGGAATAAAGCAGATGATTAAGGAGACAAATATGGTCTGGACAGATCTGGAGACCATGACGTTGGTAAGGGTGTTCATTGGGTTCACCTTCAGAAAATATCGACTCAGGAGGCTGTAGCAGACCAAGGTTATGATGAAAGGAACGAGAAGACCTGAGAAGAAGCTGAGCCAGTTCCCAATAAAAAATAAAAACACTTGTTCCGTTTGATAAATGCTGAGACATTTTGTGACTCCGTCAACTTTAGTGGTTTTTAGAACAAAGAAAACTGGGGCTTCTACTAACAGCATGCAGCCCCAGACACCGATGCAGAGCTTCGTGATGAACGGCTTTGTGGTCAAGGCCCTTCTTCTAACCTTGTGGACAACAGTCAAATATCTGTGAATACTGATAAGAGTAAGAAAATATATACTTCCATATACGTGGATGCTGAGGAGGTAGACCGTAAACTGACACAAGAAGGTACCGAAGGTCCAGCGGTTGTTGAAGGAGTAGATGATGATGAGAGGAGCAGCCGGGGTGATGATGGCATCGGAGATGGCCAAGTTGAACTGGAGAATGACCGTCGAATTCCATTGTTTTACCCGGAACCAGAAGATCCACAGACTAATGGAATTCAACACAAACGCAATGAAGTAGTTGAAGCTCATGAAGATGGGGATGAAGGGAGGAACTGTCTGAGGCTGACACCCGGTGAAGTTTGTAGAAGTGTTCACCATCCCGAACCTTGTTCCGAGCTGAAAAATAAAAAGTGACAAAAGTCACAAGTAACCCAGTAGTTAACGTCCCTAGAAATTCTGAACTAGAGGCTTCATATATTTTGGTTTTATTTACATTTGCTTTTCCCAATTCTGGAAAGATGATATTACCATGAAGTGTAGTATAACAAAAAGCAGAAGGCTAAAATTGTAGATGCAAATACAATAGGTGTGTGTGATGTGGATGTAACAAAACTCGCTATTATGTAGTGTCCAAGGTTTTTTTCATACCATGTGTAACATTTTTGACAAGTTAGACAAGAGGTTATATGACAAAGAAGCCCTGACTGCAGTTTCCTTGTAGCCTTATACCTGGCATGATGGCAGCCCCCACAGCAGTTCCCCTGTAACTTTTCACTTGGCATGGTGGCAGCCTCCACAGCGGTTCCCCTGTAGCCTTTCACTTGGCATGGTGGCAGCCTCCACAGCAGTTCCCCTGTAGCCTTTTACTTGGCATGGTGGCAGTCCCCACAGCAGTTCGCCTGTAACCTTTTACTTGGCATGGTGGCAGCCCCCACAGCAGTTCCCCTGTAGTCTTTCACTTGGCATGGTGGCAGCCTCCACAGCGGTTCCCCTGTAGCCTTTCACTTGGCATGGTGGCAGCCTCCACAGCGGTTCCCCTGTAGCCTTTCACTTGGCATGGTGGCAGCCTCCACAGCGGTTCCCCTGTAGCCTTTCACTTGGCATGGTGGCAGCCCCCACAGCGGTTCCCCTGTAGCCTTTCACTTGGCATGGTGGCAGCCCCCACAGCAGTTCCCATGTAGCTTTTCACTTGGCATGGTGGCAGCCCCCACAGCAGTTCCCCTGTAGCTTTTCACTTGGCATGGTGGCAGCCCCCACAGCGGTTCCCCTGTAGCCTTTCACTTGGCATGGTGGCAGCCCCCACAGCAGTTCCCATGTAGCTTTTCACTTGGCATGGTGGCAGCCCCCACAGCAGTTCCCATGTAGCTTTTCACTTGGCATGGTGGCAGCCCCCACAGCAGTTCCCCTGTAGCTTTTCACTTGGCATGGTGGCAGCCCCCACAGCAGTTCCCATGTAGCTTTTCACTTGGCATGGTGGCAGCCCCCACAGCAGTTCCCCTGTAGCTTTTCACTTGGCATGGTGGCAGTCCCCACAGCGGTTCCCCTGTAACTTTTCACTTGGCATGGTGGCAGTCCCCACAGCGGTTCCCCTGTAGCTTTTCACTTGGCATGGTGGCAGCCCCCACAGCGGTTCCCCTGTAGCTTTTCACTTGGCATAGTGGCAGTCCCCACAGCGGTTCCCCTGTAACATTTCACTTGGCATGGTGGCAGCTCCCACAGCAGTTCCCCTGTAGCCTTTCACTTGGCATGCTGGCAGCCCCCACAGCGGTTCCTGTTCATAACGGAATCCACAGCACACTGCTGGATCCCTTGCACAATAGATACCGCTGGCGCCCACCGAACCCCATTGAGCTACCTCTGAGGGGGGTGGCAGTTTACATCAAGGCACAGGAGCCTATGGCTCCCATCCCCGCTGTTTAGTCTCATAGGCTGCAGGCCACTTGGGGTGCCAAGGCGCTGTAAAAGTAAGGAACCTAAGATATCTCTTTGGCAAACTCTGTAGAGACGAGTTACAGCTGAAAGACGTCATCATGGTGGTCTGGTTCGAACAGAGAAAATGGGGAACGAGAACGTGTACATCAGAGGAGACGTCGCTAGATGTAAGGGGTACATGGTGCTGTATTCTCAATATGTTTTGTAGTGATGTATGTAATGTCCATCGAGATACGTCTTTAGCAGTAGGCTGTGAGGGGGAGGGTGTGGATGGAGAATGGGGGTTGGTGTGGGGGGGTTTTTGACATTTCAATTTTTACCTCAAGCAGTAGAAAGTCTAGGTGCACCCTGGTCCAGATGTGAATGTGATCTTAAAGAAAGTGACTGAGAAGTTGTGATCTTATACATAAAGGATAAAGGGCAGTCATTAAATGTGGTCAAAAGTAACAATACTAATCAAGTTACTTGCATATCATTGTAATAACTAGGGAAATACACTGATTTGTTAAAAATATAAGTGGATTAGACCTTAAAATTTATCCTTATTCATCACTGTTTCTTTTTTTCTATAGTACATTGTGTAAGAGACAAAGAAAATAATTTGGAGGGATACTGAAATTGGCTCGAGGAATAAGACACTGACCTGTCCACAGCTCCGCCACAAGTGTCCGACAACCAGCGCTGCAGGGTGTCATCTGGATAACGTTACATCTGAGGTACAGTAAGTGACATCCGATGGATCTTCCTGTTTCTGGCTGGGAAGGTTTAGTGACACACCGTACGGCTGTATTTCACAGCTTGATGTTTGGCCAGTGCGAGCGCCGATTAATGACGACACATCCATAAGCGCCTGTTTACACCGTGAATGCGGCAGGAACAATTGGTATCCGCTGTCGCTCCTCCGTTATTCAGTTCTGTTGATTATCGGCAGCACGTTCCTGATTACACAGGGAGATGTGCTGCCGATAATCAGCATCTTACATCCTGATGCCCATCAGACGACAGACTAATGTTTTTCACATGAATGTATGCTCCCAATAAGTAGCCCAAAAATCGTGTCGTTTAATAGGTCCCTTATCCTCTGTAGGTAGGGAAAGTGAGAAGAGAAGTCCTGCTGCTTGTAGAAGACGTACATTTATGGGGGTATATGGGTAAACCTTATTCTGATTGCAAAAAACACTTTTCTAATATCTGTAAAATACCTAAGCTTCATTCAGATCACCACCTTCTCCATGACGTATGCCTCTTTATCTCCAGTGGTCACTGATTTTCCTGTATTGGTGACCCCACTGTCTATACATACACAATGGTCACCGGAAGTGGGGTTGGACCTTATATGTGTGTACTAATATACAATTTTCGATTTAGGACCCAATGAATTTTGAGACTAAAACCGTCTTTATTAAAGGGGACTCCCATTAGACTAGCTCTGCTGGACCACAGTCAGGTAGGGTTCTCAGCAGACTCGACTAGCTCTGCCCTAGTCATATCATGCCATAACTCAACTCAATCCGCTTTATTAATCAGATTTTTCTAAAAATCCATTTTGATGGAAAAAAGCTCTTTACGGTCTCTTTTGCCCTTGTTTCTTCACCAAATGGTCCTTTATCAGTCCAACTGTGCCCTCATCTGGGACGTCTCTGAGGGTCTATGATTAGGAACCCCCACTTTATATACTAAGATGTGCAAAACTTTCAGTATTCCTTTGCAGTTCCTCACAGTTCAACACTAATCTTCTGGTTTTTGAGAAGAACCAGATAAGAGACAGTTATGAGTAAGTCATTCAGTTGGAGACTACATTTGCACCATGACTGGAGCATAATATTCCCAAAGCACGGAATTTCATCCAAAGGTTTCCTCACGTTCAGGTTTGTGATGACTTTTATCTTCCTGGTTTTCTCATCCTCGAGGGACGACCATGGTGGTGAGCTTCTGAAGTGGACTCCTGTTTTATCTCTTCTGTCTTGTCTGTGGCTTTGCTGTGAGCTATAATGTCTTGTAAGTGTGTAATTATACCTGTCCGAGGTGAAACAGTAGATTATAGGATCCATGCAGCAGTTGGTCCCCGACAGCATCCATGTGATGTAGTAGGCCACCTCAGCTTTTACCAGGAAAGAGCACATGGTCGGAAAAACAATAATGGCGACCCCCATGGTTCTGGTGATGTGTACCGGGATATAGAAGACGATGAAGATGATTAAAGAGACACATATGAACTGTTCCATGACATTTGCAAGGGTGTTCATTGGATTCACTGTGAGAATAGACCACAGTAGACCTGAGAAGAGGATTGTCCTAAAAAAAATCTCCAGTTCTGGTTTCTTCTAATCGGTGCTAGTTTTAAGTGGTTCAGTAGCTACTCAGATCCGTGGGTTGGGCTGATACTTTCAATTTTCAATTGTTCATGTCTTTGTTAATATGATGTATTCTGTCTAAGGGCCCTGAAGAGCTCCAGAACGTGTCATTTCCTGCTTCATGCCGTTTTAAAGGAAATCTGTCACAAGATCAGATTTGTCAATCGAATTTGCATTCCAGATTCGCTCCAATCACTACTTTGTATGGCCCTTGGTCCCATCTTCATAGCTGCTACTATCTGGAGAAAAAAGCATTTTATGTTAATTAGCCCCTGGGTGCAAAGAGGATGGTGTTGCACCCAGAGGCTCTGCTCCCTGTCTCCTTTGCCGGACCCCCATCGCTAAGACTGACATGCCAGGCAGTGAAAACCTATTCACGCCTGGCCTTGAAGTCTTGTAGGAGCATACTGCCCGGCGGTCTCCATCTCTGTACAGTGCGCGTGTTGGACACACTCCCGCTAGGCTTCAGGCGTTTTTAGTGATGCCAGAGGATTAACGTCTTAGATGCCAATGTATGTAAGGAGTTTATAGATGGAGGGAGCACCTTGTGTCACCCCATTTGGTTCCTGCGATATGTTTGCTGGCTGCCAATGGGTGCTAAGGCAGCCCTAAGCTTTACATAGGCCTTGGGCTGTGAGCTACGGAAGCCTATGAGTCCCAGCCCCTAGGCTGTTTAATACTAACCGTTTCAATGCAGTCCAATATAGCGTGTATTATACGACATTGAAACCGGGCTAAACCCTCAAAAGCTAAGGTCTATAGTGGGACAAAAATAAAAAGTAAAAAAAAGTGTTTTTTAAAAATAAAATAAGTTTCAGGTGTAAATAAATAAAAAAAAAACTTCACCCTTTTCCCCTCATCAAACCACTAACAAATAGAAAAAAAAGACATATTGGGTATCGCCTCATCTGTCAGGTGAATGCTGTGAAAAAAAAAGCCATTTTATGGTCCCCTTGACACACAAAGCCTAATGTTGAGCGATCAAAAAGTACTATGGGGGGTCATTTATTGAACGGAAATATGCCTAAATTGGTTGTATTTCTGGTGCAAATAAGCAATCTGCGACTTCTCCCCGCAAACGCCAGGTCTAAAAAAAGTGGGATTGGACAGGGAGGAGCCGGCAGGCCCGTCTCCTTCATCATTTTGTATACCTGCTTTAGACGTAGAAAATAGTCTAAATGTAACACAGCTAGGAAGTTTTTAGAATTTTAAGAAATTTTTTTTTTATTTTTTTTATTTTTTAGAATTTAGAACTTTTTTTATTTATAACATTTAGAACTGGCGCTGAATACGCCGAAGATACGTAGAGGCCGGCACCTCTTCATGACTTTGGTGGATCCACCACCAGGTATAGGGCTTATTAAGACCGGCGTCTAAAATGTTGGTCTTAATAAATGCGCCCCTGTGTCTCCTAAAATAAGATCAATGAAACGTCAACTCCTCCTACGAACAAAACCCTCACACAGTAATCTCCAGAAAAAATGGGCGACACAAAAATGATGATTTTATTTTGAAAAACTGAAAAAAAGACACTTTAATCTCTGCATTCGTAATGACCTGCTCTATAGCAACATTACATGATCTACCTCATCAGGTGAACACCATAAAAAAATAAAAACTATGCCAGAGCAGCCAATTTTTGGTCACCTCACCACCTGAACATTAAGAAACCAAAAGGCATATTGTATGTGCCCCAAAATGGTACCAATGACGTCTTCACCTCATCCGATACCATCACCAGGAAAAAGAAATGGCTTTCAGGACTTGGCAAACCAAAAACATGATTTTTGCAATGAAATGCATGGTGTAAAAGCGGTGAAACGTAAAAAAAAATAAATAACTTTTTTTTATTTTTTTTTATCTCTGCAATTGTGCTGACAAGCAGAATAAAGATAACTTGTCATTTGTGCGCCGGAATAACAAAGTCTAAACTGCCTTTCTTTATCCTGCTTCCCAAAGAGCTAAATAAAAAGTAAAGAAACGTTGTAGGTACCGCAAAATGGAACCAGTGATAATGGCAAATTATTGTTACTATCCTGCAAAAAAAAAAAAAAAAAAAAACCCTCAGAGCTCAGTCATAGAAAAATAAAAAATGTATAGTTCTCAGAAAATGGCTGTATTGGCACCCAAAGGCTGTTCAAAAGCAACATGGCACCAATCTAGCTCATCGAGAAAATTGCCAAACTGCATCATGTGAGGCCTTGACTAGGGGAGGCCTTTGAAGCACCAGAAATGGCAAAAGGCAGTGGACACAGCATACATGTGGAACAAACACCCCCTGACTATATGGAAGCCAAGTCTGGCACGTAACAGGTAGGATATAGTGTTAGGTTCCCATTCTGCAGAGATCACCTTGACGATTTGGTGGACGGGCTCAGATAATTTTGTACAAAATATATTTGCCAAGAATCTCTAATTTACCAAACAAACCTAACATGAGCTTCAGAATACTCTATATCACTATGGCATTTGTATGTATTTTGGCGGTTGCATTTGTATGTATTTTCTTGAGAGCTGAGACACGCCCCCTGAGCTGCAGCAGAAAAGACACTCCCCTTGAGCTGTCAGCTTGATATAAATCTAGCAGAGCAATGAATGGGGAGATCTCTGGATCCATCTGAGGTACAGGGCTTGTTCTAGCTTTGTTAGAGATTGCCATGTACTATATGATGTCTGATTTTAATTTTTTACATTAGTCATGGTATAATCCCGTTAAGGTCAGTTTTGGAAATTGTCTTGAAAATTTAAAATATTGTTTCTAAAATTTTAAGCCTTCTAACGTCTAAAAAAAACAAAAAAACGATGCCATAAAGTAAAAAACATAAAGTAAAGGAATCGCTTTTAAAACTTAAAGGGAACCTGTCATCTCCGAAACACCCCCTGAACTAGAGTAAGCGTTGTATAGTGTAAGTGATGCTGAATCTGAATATGTAATTTTTATCTTTATACTCACTTCCATTCTGACTCTGTGCTCCCACAAACCTGCAGTAAAATGCACTCACTGGACTCTTCTTTGAGTCCTCTCCATTATGTGAGTGAGCACCGGAGTCCTCTCAATGTATTTTACTGCTGGTTTGTGGGAGCACAGCATCAGAATGGAAGTGAGTATGAAGATAAAACTTACATATTTGGATTCAGCATCACTTACACTATACAACGCTTACTCTAGTTCACGGGGTGTTTCGGAGATGACAGGTTCCCTTTAAAAGCAGAGAAATTCAAATTTAGAAAATGGTGAATTTTTCAAAACTGGGATTTTTTTTTCTGCATAAAGGTAAATCAGATCTACTAAAGTTTACCATTAAAGTGGTTCTCCAACCCCTAAAATGCCTCCCCTACTGCCTGTGCCCCTCACACAGATTGTACTTACCTCACTCCCCGGCACGGGAACGAGCCCCCCACCGACAGTGTCGCCCACGAGGCTAGGGAGGCTGTTCCCGTCATGGCCTCCCCCCGTCACTGGATGTTTTCATCCGAGCGCCGTGGAGATGCAGCGGAGGCTGTGCAGGCGTCAGAAGCGACGCGGGTGCCGGGAAGCGAGGTAAGTACAATCTGTGTGAGGGGCACGGGCAGTAGGGGAGGCATTTTTTAGGGGTTTTGTAACTCCTTTAACATGAAGTACAATGTGTCAATAGAGAAGTCTCAGAGAAGCCTGGATAAGTAAGAACATTCCAAGGTTATTACTACATAAAGTGACATGTCAGGTTTGCAAAATTTAGCCAGGGTCAGGAAGGTGAAAAATGGCAATGTCCTGAAGGGGTTAATACCTTATGCTGGGTGCCGCACCATTGTATATATAGATAAGTGCCCACCTGATGGTGCTCAGAGCACCACTTAAAAAATCAGCGTGGTGCTTACTGTATATGTGAATTGGGCTATGGCATCCTTTACACCATTATTTGTAATTAAAGGCACAAGGTATTTGCTATTAGCATGTGGCTTAAAGGGTTTCTCTGGGAGTTTAATATTGATAGCCTGTCCTCAGGATAGCTGTGTGTAGAGAATGCAATGCTTCAGTGAGCGCCACTGCCTCCTCACGGCATTCCAAGCACAGCGCCGTGCATTAGATAGTGGTTGTGCTTGGTACTGCAGTCCAGGCCCATTCGCTTCAATGTGACAGACCTGCACATAGACCATGCAACCGATGAACGTAACGTCACTGGCCCAGGATGAGGCGGCAGCACTCACCAGAGTGTCACAGCCTCTTCATACAGCTTGAATCTGATAATGATGACCTATCCTGAAGATAAAACTCCCAGAGAACCCCTTTAATCTTCGTACCATAGAGAGTAGTGTGTCGGCTGGAATTTATTTTTATAGTAATCTGACTTTTTTTCTTTTTTTTTTTGTATTTGAGGTGCTTTATATTATATAGCATATAGATATGAGACGCTATGGGAGCCATCATTGTTGTATTTTTGACATAAATCTGGAATGATTTGAATTAAAGGCTATTTACACCTTGGGGGTAATTTCCTTTTTGTTATTGCATTGTACTCATTTTGAGCTAAAAATCTTTTTTTTTTTTTTTTAATTGGTCTATTAAAAATGTTGAGCCCTTTTCCCTGCACAGCTTTGCATTTCTCTAGTAGCAGGATCTGAATTTTCTCTTCATTCAGTCAGGCAGCTCAGCTGAAGGCTCCTTATCTCTGATCTTATAAACCCTCGTTAAAGCTCACTTCTTATCCTACTGATAAGAATGTGGCTTAAATAAGTGTTTAGGACCTTTTTTTTTTTAGTAATTTAGAGATGACGGCACAAGTCAAAGTGAAAGAGCGATTCACACAGCTAGACTGTTAACCCTTTGTGACAGAACGGCTAAATATTTTTCTTAATAAAGATCAACTAAAAAAATTATTTTTAGCCCCGCCGATGCGATTCTTCCCATAGAAATGAATGGGGCGGTGAGGTGTAATTGCACCTACTCACCACTACCCCCGTTACGGCCGGCATGTAAACAGTGAAGAGGAGGCAGCGCTGATACGGCGCGTGCCTCCTCTTCAAACAGCTGATCGGTGGGGGTGCCGGGTGTCGGACCCCCGCCCATCTGATATTGATGACCTATGGACGGGGGTCTGAAAACCCCTTTAATGGCCTATCCCGAGGATAGTCAATAAGTGTAGAAGTACCAAAAGCCCCTTTTAAAGCATATCTGTCATTCAGTTTCCTTTTGTTGCGGAGGTTCACTTTAAATAATTCTGGGCACAGAATGTCATTAAAGATTATTATTATTATGATTATTATTATACACAATTCATACATCACATGTTAATATACTATCAGTGAGGCCCTAGTCCAAGGGGGAGAGAGACGGCCATTATTAGAAGAAAATCTCTTTTCAAATGTCCCAGTAAAAGGAAATGAAAATAGAAACCTGACTTATAATGGCACCAAGATATTTGAGTAATGAAATAATCTATTTTCCCTTTATACAAAGGCAGCAGTGCGTCAGATGTAGCAGAGTTGAGCTTCCTCAGCTGCCTCAGGATAGGTCATCAATATGAGGTAAGCGGGGGGGTAAAACTCCCGGCACCCCCACCGATCAGCTACAGTGATCACCGGAGGTCTGATCAGCACCTAGGCCACCTTACCAATGAACGTGACATCTCATGGCCTCTGCATACAGCTGATCAGTGGGGGTGCCTGGAGTTGGACTCCAACCAGTCCAGAGGACAGGCCATCAATATCAAAGTCCTGGAGAACCCCTTTAATCGTTGGATCGTTTGGTATGTTTAGTGGCCTGTTAATATTGGTTTTCTGAAGTGCCTACAGCAGAGCATGACCGGAGAGCCATGGACTGGAGGCTGCTGGGTATCCCATCCCCAAAAATAGGGGAGATTTACTAAGCTAAAGGGGACAAAATTCTGTCTTAATTCTTGCAGAAAAGCAACTGTCGGACAAACCTTACCACGAAATTATGTGTTTTAGACACGTTTTGTGGCATCCAACAAGAGAGCATGGCTTGGCGGGAATAGGGGCGTGACTGAGCATGACTTAATGGGAAAGGGGCGTGGTTGACGGTGGTGCGCACAGTCGGGAGAGGTCCATGCCGTTCTGAAGCCGACTCTATCTGGTTACTAGAGTATTATCCATTGTGATTTTGTCATCTTCTCCACGTCTGGTAAGACATCTGCACCAGCTTGTGAATGTCTGCTTATACCTGTCCGAGGCATAAACATAAAGGACGGGGTCCATACAGCAGTTGGTCCCCGACATCATCCATGTGATGTAGTAGGCCACCTCAACTTTTTCCAGTAAGGAGCACATGGATGGGAAAAACAAGATGATGGTGACCCCCATGGTTCTGGTGATGTGTACCGGGATATAGCAGATGACGAAGATGATTAGGGAGACAAATATGGTCTGGACAGATTTGGAGACCATGACGTTGGTAAGGGTGTTCATTGGGTTCACCTTGAGAATATATCGACTCAGGAGGCTGTAGCAGACCAAGGTTATGGTGAACGGGAGGAGGAGACCCGAGAAGAAGATGATCCAGTTCCAAACAAAAAATAAAACCGCTTGTTCAGTTTGATGAAAACTGAGACATTTCGTGACCCCCTGAACTTCAGAGATTTTAAGAACAAAGAAAAATGGAATTCCTTGTACGAGGAGACAAACCCAGACACCGATGCAGAGCTTCGTGATGAACGGCTTTGTGGTCATTCTTTTAGCATTGCGGGCCACAGTGAAATATCTGTGAATACTGATCAGAGTGAGAAAATATATACTTCCGTACATGTGGGTGCTGAGGAGGAAGACCTTAAACTGGCAGAAGAAGGTACCGAAGGTCCAGTGGTCGGTCAAGGAGTAGATGATGATGAGAGGAGCAGCCGGGGTGATGATGGCATCGGAGATGGCCAAGTTGAACTGGAGAATGACCGTCGAATTCCATTGTTTTACCCGGAACCAGAAGATCCACAGACTTATACAGTTCAGCACAAACCCGATGAAGAAGATGAAGCTCAGGAAGATCGGGATGAAGGGATTGATTGTCTGAGGCTGACACCCGGTGAAGTTTGTAGAAGCGTTCACCATCCCAAACGTTGTTCTGAGCTGAAAAATAAAAAGTCACACATAACCCCGGAGTTAATGTCCCTAGAACGTCTGTACTAGAGGTTTCATATATACAGGGTGGGCCACGAAAAAGTAGCCTGCTTACAGCGATAGTATGACAAGATGAACAAGAGGATTGTTTTTATAATTACCCACAAGTCACAGAAGATGCAGAAAGCGGTCCCCGTTCAGGTCCCTTCATCTTTGGACCGGTCAGATTCTGTCGGCGGATACTGCAGATGGTGTTGTGAGGTTTGTGAAATTTTCCTTCCAGGGGATGTGGATTGTTAGTGGACACTTTCTGGTTTTTATTCCCCCGGAGATAAAAATTGCATGTGGACAAGTCTGTGGAACGTTTTGGCCATAACCCCTTGCTCACAGTTCCCAACAACTAAGGGCTCATTCAGATGGTCGTATGAATGAGTCCGCAAAAGATGCAGACACCGATGTGCTGTCCGCATCCATGGTTCTGTTCTGCGGCTCCGTAGTAGACATAGAGCAATTGCGGACAAGAATAGGCATTATCTATTATGGTTGCGGCCATGCGCAAACGCCCGGTATCCGTGTTTTGTGAATCCGCAAAACACTGCGGATGTCTGAATTCGCCCCAGGACATATTTACTATTAGGCAGTTTGATTTGGAGCTATTGGAGGTGGGCTACTTTTTCATGGGCCACCCTGTAGTTTGAATAATTTACATTTGCTATTCTTAATTCTGGAAACATAAAATGAACATAAAGTGTAGTATAACAAAGAGCGGAAGGCTGAAATTGTACAGTAGATGCAAATTCAAAAACGGTGTATATAATAGAGAAGCCCCCACAGCACTTCCTTTGTAGCCTTTCACATGGCATGCTGGCAGTCCCCACAACAGTTCTCCAGTAGCCATTTACATGGCATGCCTGCAGCTGCCCAATACTGCAATCTCCTTGTAGCCTTTCACATGGCATGCTGTCAGCCCCCGCAGCAGTTCCCCTGTAGCCTTCCACTTGGCATGGTGGCAGCCCCCACAGCAGTTCCCCTGTAGCCTTTCACTTGGCATGATGGCAGCCCCCACAGCAGTTCCCCTGTAGCCTTCCACTTGGCATGGTGGCAGCCCCCACAGCGGTTCCCCTGTAGCCTTTCACTTGCATGGTGGCGCCCCACAGCGGTTCCCCTGTAGCCTTTCACTTTGCATGGTGACAGCCCCCACAGCGGTTCCCCTGTAGCCTTTCACTTGGCATGGTGACGGCTCCCACAGCCGGTTCCCCTGTAGCCTTTCACTTGGCATGGTGACAGCCCCCACAGCAGTTCCCCTGTAGCCTTTCACATGGCATGCTGTCAGCCCCCACAGCAGTTCCCCTGTAGCCTTTCACATGGCATGCTGTCAGCCCCCGCAGCAGTTTCCCCTGTAGCCTTCCACTTGGCATGGTGGCAGCCCCCACAGCAGTTCCCCTGTAGCCTTTCACTTGGCATGATGGCAGCCCCCACAGCAGTTTCCCCTGTAGCCTTTCACTTGGCATGGTGGCAGCCCCCACAGCAGTTCCCCTGTAGCCTTTCACTTGGCATGGTGGCAGCCCCCACAGCAGTTCCCCTGTAGCCTTTCACTTGGCATGGTGGCAGCCCCCACAGCAGTTCCCCTGTAGCCTTTCACTTGGCATGGTGGCCCCACGCGTCCCCTGCCTTCACTTGGCTGGGACGGCCCCAGTTCCCCTGTAGCCTTTCACTTGGCATGGTGGCAGCCCCCACAGCAGTTCCCCTGTAGCCTTTCACTTGGCATGGTGACGGCCCCCACAGCAGTTCCCCTGTAGCCTTTCACTTGGCATGGTGACGGCCCCCACAGCAGTTCCCCTGTAGCCTTTCACTTGGCATGGTGACGGCCCCCACAGCAGTTCCCCTGTAGCCTTTCACTTGGCATGGTGGCAGCCCCCACAGCAGTTCCCCTGTAGCCTTTCACTTGGCATGGTGGCAGCCCCCACAGCAGTTCCCCTGTAGCCTTTCACTTGGCATAGTGGCAGTTCTATTTATAATGTAAACCACACCACATCGCCCTATCAATACCACCAACGCCCAACAAACCCCATTGACTTATGGTGTCTGTTGGGTTCAATCCTGAATTCCAATGCAGATATGAACGTGGCTTTAAAGAAAGTGACGGAAAGTTTGTTTGATGGGCGCTCCAATTAAAGGACTAGGATCGTGATCATATGCATAAAGGAGTAACCTGCGTATCCTCTTAATAACAAGGGAATACATGGATTTTGTAAAAATATGAACGAAGCAGACTTCGTTATATTTATCTATATTCATCACTTGTTTGGTTTTTACGTTTTAGGACACCATTTAGGAGACAAATAAGTTGGAGAGATACTGAAAAGGTGTAAGAAGTAAGAGACTGACCTGTCCGCAGCTCTGCCACAAGTGTCCGACAACCGCCGCTGTAGAGAGTGATCTGTATAGCGTTCCCTCTAAGGTACAGTAAGTGGCGTCCGCTGGATCTTCCTGTTTTTTGGTGATCGCCGACATTGGCTGAGAACATTTAGTAAAAGTGCACATCCCTTATAATTTGTTGGTAGGAGAATGAGAAGAGAGGTCCTGCTGCTTTAGAGGATTTACATTTATGGTGGTATATGGGTAAACCTTATGCTGATTCCAAAGTCACTTTTCTAATATCAGTAAAATATCTTACAAGCTGCATTCATATTACGTCCCATTCTCCACGGACTGATGCCTCTTTCTTTCCTGTTGACGCTGATTTCCCGTATTGGTGACCCCAATGTCTATACATACAATAGGAGCAATGTCTGTGGTCGCCTGTAGTGGAGTTGGACCTTTAAAAGTGTGCACAGATATATACGATTTCCAGTTCAGGACCCATTGAATTTTGTTTAGGCCTCTTTCACACACATGATACGGATTGGCTCAGGATCTGTTCAGGGTGCGTTCAGTGAAAAAAAAACGGAAGGTTTACAAACTGCATCTCTTAGCAACCATCAGTGAAAAAGGCATCACACCCGGACTGCATCCAGGTTATATCCGGGCACAATGCGTTTTTCACTGAAGCCCCATTCACTTCTATGGGGCCAGGGCTGCGTAAAAAACTCAAAATATAGAACATGCTGCGATTCTCACGCAACGCAGAACTGATGCGTGAAAAACAACGCTCATGTGCACAAGCCCATAGAGATGAATGGGTCAGCATTCACTACTGGTGCTATTGCACCCACGCGGAAAACTCACTCGTCTGAAAGGGGCCTTAGACTCTGAAACCGTCTTTATTAACCCCTTAAGTCCGCTCCCTAAAGATGGCGCCCACTCGCACGTGCAGCGGGCGCCTTAGCCACCATATTTCTGCTATTTTAAATAGCAGACACCCGGGGCACATGTATGCGATCAGCCCGATGTGACCACGACATCTGCGCAACTTGGAAACGGAAGTCGCGCGCTTCTGGTCCCGTAACAGCGTTGCCCGGGGACGAATCTTCCTCCAAGCGGGCTTCGGCATCTATTTTATGTATATTCCAAAAAAAAAGGCCACTAGGTGGCAGCATTTGATCAGTAATGAGCAAATGAAGTTTTCTTTGATGACTATATAGCCATCATTATGGCCAATGTAATGACCCAGGGTGACAAAAACCTTTGTCAGAATTGCGTTTTTTTCCCAATTCTACCCCATTTGGAATTTTTTTTTTTTTTTCCGCTTCCCACTACATGGCATGTAAATGGTGCAATTAGAAAGTACAACTTGTCCTGCAACAAATAAGCCCTCATAAGGCTATGTGAACGGAAAAATAAAAAAGTTCGGACTGTGGGAAGGCGGGGAGTGAAAAACGAAAACACAAAAATGTAAAATCCCAGGGTCCTGAAGGGGTTAAGGTAGGGTTCTCAGCAGACTCGACTAGCTCTGCCCTAGTCATATCATGCCATAACCCAACTCAATCTGCTTTATTAATCAGATTCTTCTAAAAATCCATTTTGATGGAAAAGCTCTTTACGGTCTCTTTTGCCCTTGTTTCTTCACCAAATGGTCCTTTATCAGTCCCACTGTGCCCTCATCTGGGACGTCTCTGAGGATCTAGGATGAAGTACCCCCACTTTATATACTAAGATGTGCAAAACGTTCAGTAGTCCGTCACAGTTCAACATGATGTTTATTGAGAACCAGATATGAGACTCAATTATGGGATTGAAGGCTGCATATGCACCATGACTGAAGTTTAATATCCCCAAATTATAGGATTTCATCCTGATGTTCGGATTTGTGATGACTTGGTGTGTATCTACCATTATTCCTATAAGGAATTTTGTATGCCAGGGGCAGCCTGGTTTTCTCATCCTCGAGGGACGACCATGGTGGTGAGCTTCTGAAGTGGACTCCTGTTTTATCTCTTCTGTCTTGTCTGTGGCTTTGCTGTGAGCTATAATGTCTTGTAAGTGTGTAATTATACCTGTCCGAGGTGAAACAGTAGATTATAGGATCCATGCAGCAGTTGGTCCCCGACAGCATCCATGTGATGTAAAAGGCCACCTCAGCTTTTACCAGGAAAGAGCACATGGTCGGAAAAACAATAATGGCGACCCCCATGGTTCTGGTGATGTGTACCGGGATATAGCAGACGATGAAGATGATTAGGGAGACAAATATGGTCTGGACAGATCTGGAGACCATGACGTTGGTAAGGGTGTTCATTGGGTTCACCTTGAGAATATATCGACTCAGGAGGCTGTAGCAGACCAAGGTTATGGTGAATGGGAGGAGGAGACCCGAGAAGAAGATGATCCAGTTCTAAACAAAAAAATTAAAACGGCTTGTTCAGTTTGATGAAAACTGAGACATTTTGTGACCCCCTGAACTTCAGAGATTTTAAGAACAAAGAAAAATGGAATTCCTTGTACGAGGAGACAAACCCAGACACCGATGCAGAGCTTCGTGATGAACGGCTTTGTGGTCATTCTTTTAGCATTGTGGGCCACAGTGAAATATCTGTGAATACTGATCAGAGTGAGAAAATATATACTTCCGTACATATGGGTGCTGAGGAGGAAGACCTTAAACTGGCAGAAGAAGGTACCGAAGGTCCAGTGGTCGGTCAAGGAGTAGATGATGATGAGAGGAGCAGCCGGGGTGATGATGGCATCGGAGATGGCCAAGTTGAACTGGAGAATGACCGTCGAATTCCATTGTTTTACCCGGAACCAGAAGATCCACAGACTTATACAGTTCAGCACAAACCCGATGAAGAAGATGAAGGGATTGATTGTTTGAGGCTGACACCCGGTGAAGTTTGTAGAAGCGTTCACCATCCCAAACGTTGTTCTGAGCTGAAAAATAAAAAGTGTTAGACGATGTAACAACTGCACCTTAAACAATCTGCGAGGTAACACAAGTAACCCTGGAGTTGCCGGTCCTTTAAATCATTACTATATAGTGCGGTGTTATTTACTTTTATGATTCCTAATTCTAGGGAGATACAATTACCAGGAAGTAACTCCCATAGTCCCTTCCATACTGGACTAGACCTTCCCCTGGTTGGCAGAGGAAGTGTTTTGCAGATGCAGGGACTCCTCTGAACCAACATCCCCCTCACCTGCCAACTTGGCAAACTTCTTGGAGCGTGCTAGGTCATGACTAGCCTTTCTGCCTCTGTCACCCAGCTAGCTGTCTCATTTTCCTACCCCTCCATGCTGATATCCTCTCCCGCGTCTGCCCTAGCACATGAGCAGCAGGCTCCATTCCTTATTATCAATGGATCTCAGGGATTCATTTAAATCCAGGATTAGGTTTTCCAAGATGTGTAATGTGCAGACATTTTCCACGGCAATATGCACCCTCAGATGGCTGTCCAAAGACTGCATACACTACAATATATGCACTGGAGGGCACTGTTAATTATGGAGAACATATTTACTGATGGGGATTACACAAGAAAGAAGGTGAATTTATATGGATGCAGTTCAAGGGATAAATAACTGCAGCTGATTTCCCCGCATTTCTCAAGTCACACGCTTAAGACAAAACGCACTTTAGAATAGAACTCGCAAGCTCCCACACTCGCAGCTCAGATAGCTTCCATTCTGCCAATTTGCTTCAGGTGATTCTTCTGGTTTCAGAAGTGCAGTGTAACAAAAATCAGAGGGTTCAAGTTGCAATAATCAACTGCAATTAGTGTGTAAGATGCGGATGTTGTGTAACTAACAATACGTTCAAAGTTTCAGCCATACTATGTGTAACAATGTAGAAAAGTCACGACATGGAGAACTCCCACTGCAGTTCCTTTGTAACCCTTTAGATGACACAGAAGCAGCTCACACGGCTGTTTGCCTATAACCTTTTACATGGCATTCCCCCGTAGCCTTTTAAATGACATAGAATCAGCCCCACAGCACTTCCCCTGTAGCCTTTTACATGGCCTGGAATCAACCCCACAGCATTCCCCCATAGCCTTTTACATGGCCTGAAATCAGCCCCACAGCATTCTTCCTGTAGCCTTTTACATGGCCTAGAGGTGGCCCCTATTGCATTTACACTGAAGCATTTATGGCATGGTCACCGGTGTTAGTTTCTATTTGAACCGCCAAATCCATTCACAGCAGATACTACTGGTGACCAGCAAATCCGATTGAAATATAAGGACGTCCAACTATATAAAAAAAAAAAAAAGTACTGGACTGCTCAAACTGAGGTACTAGTATTCCATTCATATCTCCTGCTTACAAAACGGGATAGACGCAAACAAAATATATATATATATATATATATATATATATATATATATATATATATATATATATATATATATATATATATGAGGTCTGATTAACATGAGGGTCTGATCTGAGGTCTGAATAACATTGGAGGTCTGATCTGAGGTCTGATTAACATGAGGGTCTGATCTGAGGTCTGATTAACATGAGGGTCTGATCTGAGGTCTGATTAACATGAGGGTCTGATCTGAGGTCTGATTAACATGAGGGTCTGATCTGAGGTCTGATTAACATGAGGGTCTGATCTGAGGTCTGATTAACATGGGGGTCTGATCTGAGGTCTGATTAACATTGGAGGTCTGATCTGAGGTCTGAATAACATGGAGGTCTGATCTGAGGTCTGATTAACATCGGAGGTCTGATCTGAGGTCTGATTAACATGGAGGTCTGATCTGAGGTCTGATTAACATTGGAGGTCTGATCTAAAGTCTGATTAACATGGGGGTCTGATCTGAGGTCTGATTAACATGGGGGTCTGATCTGAGGTCTGAATAACATGGGGGTCTGATTAACATGAGGGTCTGATCTGAGGTCTGAATAACATGGGGGTCTGATCTGAGGTCTGATTGGGGCTCTGAGCCGAGGTCTGATAAAAAAAAAACAACATATTTTTCTTATTTTCCTTCTAAGACCTAGGTGCGTCTTATAGGGCGACACATGGTATACCAATTGATGCTGTGGATTTTGATTGCTGCTCTCACCCTTATCAATGCAAATTGTGAATTCTCACCCATATACTGCGGACATAAGCCAATTGATGCTGCGGATTTTTATTTAGGATTTCACCATTTGTAATGCAAAAAGTGAAATATTCGTCAAATAGCGGCAGTGAAAAGTCCACAGTTTGGTGTACTGCTGCACATTTCCTGATGAGATTAAAGGGGGTTTCCATAAACTGGTAGCCACAAACATTACTCACTGAAAGCCCCGTTATCCTCAGGGTACAGTGAGTCAGTGCTTCATTCACGTGTCTGTGAGACTGTATGGAGCTGTGATCTGCTCACTGCTGGGCATGATTAGAGTATATTACAGATTACAGTATATGGCAGTATTATGTGGGCACTGTTATTTGCTCATTGTCTGACATGTGGACACTGTGTGACAGAATTATGTTGGCATTGTATGGCGATGTTATGGGCAGTAGACACAATATGTGCGCTATAACTACTTGTATTCTGGAGCACGGACGGCAGATGTCACAGATTTATTAGGAGGTGTGCGCCTTGTAATAAATTGATCGTATCTTCCATCAGTATGTGTTTTTTTTTTTTTTTGTTTTTTTTAAAATACTAAGACCATTGTATAAAAGGCTGTTTTTGTGGTGAATGACCCCCTATATATTGAGTATTAGGTCACTGTCCACTACATGGTGCTGTCTTTGAGGACATCAATGTGGCGTCTATTATATATGTCAACAGCTCTACGACATCCCTTAAACCCATCATTTGTATTCACAGGCACAGGGTTATTAGCACGTCATTTAGTCTCCTCAGCATCCGAAATATAGCGCCACCTGCTGTATGTTCTTTTCTTTATTTCTCCGTCCACCTCACTGAGGTGGCCGCACATGCTCAGAATGGACACCCCCCCCCCCCCTCTGAGTAAGGGAGTAAGGACACCCCCCCCCCCTTCTGAGTAAGGACACCGCCCCGCCTCTGAGTAAGGACACCGCCCCGCCTCTGAGTAAGGACACCGCCCCGCCTCTGAGTAAGGACACCGCCCCGCCTCTGAGTAAGGACACCGCCCCGCCTCTGAGTAAGGACACCGCCCCGCCTCTGAGTAAGGACACCGCCCCGCCTCTGAGTAAGGACACCGCCCCGCCTCTGAGTAAGGACACCGCCCCGCCTCTGAGTAAGGACACCGCCCCGCCTCTGAGTAAGGACACACGCCCCCTGAGCTGCCAGCCTGAAATGAATCTAGCCAAACAGTTGGAGCAATGAATGAGGAGATCTCTGGATCCATGTGAGGTACAGGGCTGGGTCTAGCTTTGTGAGAAATTGTCATGTCCTATATGATGTCTGATTTCTATTTCTTACATCTTACATATTGTGAGGACCCACCTCTGGGACCCGCACCTATCAGACAATGGGGGTAAATCCTAGCGATATCATAGCATTGTCTCAGATGGGAAAACCCCTTTAATCTTGCGATCACCCCTTTAACACTCATACATAGTAAAGTAAATTACTAAATCCTCATGCTTATCTTCTGCAGATTGAAAGCAGTCATTTGGAGTATTCCTGTCGTTTCATTTGTTTTTGTTGCGGAGTTTCACTTTAAATGGATGTGGACACAGAATATATGTCATAAAGGTTTATTATTATATACAGCACATACATCAGATGATATATTATCAGAGTGCTGCCACGTACCGTGGCCATGCGGTGTTTTGGATGTGGCAAAAAAATGAAATTTTTGCAAAAATTTATTGTTGTGGTACAATACGTGCATTTTGTTTTGTATGCTTTTTTTTTTTTTTTTAGTTAAAAATATAATTTATTTACGTATAAAATATATATATATATTTTTACTATTTTTATGTCTTTAGGGGACTATTGATAGCTGAAGTATTCTGGGGGGGTCTATAGCAGTGGTCTCCTAACTGTGGCTCTCCAAATAATGGGAATTTTAGGCATTTTAGCTTTGTAGCATCTGGAGAGCCACAGGTGGGAGAGAATGAGAAGGAAGAAAAAACAGAAAAATGCACATTTACTCTGGGCTGGGTGAGGGCTCATTTACGTGAGCGTGGGCGACCCTTGCCCGTGCCATGGACCGCAAATTGATTTTCCGCAATGCCTGGGCACTGGCAGTGTGCCCGCCGCTTGCAGATGTGAACCCATTGTGGTGCGGAAGCACGGACCAAAATCCCACGGAAGGGCTCTGTAGTGCTTCCGCACCGCGCCTCCGCTGTGTGCCGCTCCCAATATTGCAGATTGCGGATCCATTCAAGTTGTCGAGGCACAATACGGGCACAACCCTAACACTGGATATTCCAATACCCATGGCAGGGATTTGCATTGAGGCATATGCATTCTGGTCTAATAGATTCTTGGCGCCACATTTATTACGTTTTTGCGCCTCCTTCAACAAAATGCGTGGCTTTGCAGGAAAGGGGTCATGGCATAACGGGAAGAAATGCCCTGAAGTTTTGGTGTCAATTTTTGCCATAAAGTAAGCCAACCGATATATGGGGTAAAGTTAGTATCCAAAGAGGCAGCAAGTTTATTGTCCCCACAAGCACTTATATCTTGCACATGTTTAGACTGAGTCAAAAACATAGAACTTTTGTAATCTGGCATCCAACAGTCCAACATTTCCAAAAGTCCAGCATTCAGATCTCACAGGGAAAGAATCAAGTTTTTTGAAGATCATTTCTCACCCCCAGTCGACAATGAGAAGCCCGTGTCGGTGGTGCTCACAGTCGGGAGAGGTCCATGCTTCTCTGAGGCCGACTCTATCTGGTTACTTTGGGAATTTTCCATGGTGATTTTGTCATCTTCTCCACGTCTGGTAAGACATCTGCACCAGCTTGTGAATGTCTGCTTAAACCTGTCCGAGGCATAACAGTACAGGACGGGGTCCATGCAGCAGTTGGTCCCGGACATCATCCATGTGATGTAATAGGCCACCTCAACATTTTCCAGTAAGGAGCACATGGATGGGAAAAACAAGATGATGGTGACCCCCATGGTTCTGGTGATGTGTACCGGGATATAGCAGATGACGAAGATGATTAGGGAGACAAATATGGTCTGGACAGATTTGGAGACCATGACGTTGGTAAGGGTGTTCATTGGGTTCACCTTGAGAATATATCGACTCAGGAGGCTGTAGCAGACCAGGGTTATGGTGAACGGGAGGAGGAGACCCGAGAAGAAGATGATCCAGTTCCAAACAAAAAATAAAACCGCTTGTTCAGTTTGATGAAAACTGAGACATTTCGTGACCCCGTGAACTTCAGAGATTTTAAGAACAAAGAAAAATGGAATTCCTTGTACGAGGAGACAAACCCAGACACCGATGCAGAGCTTCGTGATGAACGGCTTTGTGGTCAAGGCCATTCTTTTAGCATTGCGGGCCACAGTGAAATATCTGTGAATACTGATCAGAGTGAGAAAATATATACTTCCGTACATGTGGGTGCTGAGGAGGAAGACCTTAAACTGGCAGAAGAAGGTACCGAAGGTCCAGTGGTCGGTCAAGGAGTAGATGATGATGAGAGGAGCAGCCGGGGTGATGATGGCATCGGAGATGGCCAAATTGAACTGGAGAATGACCGTCGAATTCCATTGTTTTACCCGGAACCAGAAGATCCACAGACTTATACAGTTCAGCACAAACCCAATGAAGAAGATGAAGCTCAGGAAGATCGGGATGAAGGGATTGATTGTCTGAGGCTGACACCCGGTGAAGTTTGTAGAAGCGTTCACCATCCCAAACGTTGTTCTGAGCTGAAAAATAAAAAGCGTTCGATGTAACAACTGCACCTTAAACAATCTGGAAACACAAGTAACCCTGGAGTTGCTGCCCCTTTAAATAATTTATATATAGTGCGGTGTTATTTACTTTTACAAGTTCTTCTTCTAGAAAGATAAAAATTACCAGGAAGTAACAGATCATAAAGCTGAAAAATAGGGGTCTGTCTATAACTGTACCTAGTTCCCTCAGGATACAGGGGTGTAATCCACGTAGACGTAGTAATTTATCTATATTAATATTTTTAAGACTGTGTTGCGCTTCTTCCTGGGTCAGGCCACATTTAATGGGGAGTTTACTTCGATACTCTGTATTGCACCTGACTATATGAATACAGGAGAGAAGAAAATAGTTAATAAATCCACTTCCTCCTCATTGACCTCTACAACCTCTCCCTCATCACTCTTTAAAGGGCCAACACTTTTGGTTTTAAACCTTTTTATCGTTTCTATAAATGAAGAACCTTTTTTGGGGTAGATTTACTCTCTTTGAGCCTCTCCATTTCCAGCTAGGCTGTCTGTATCTGCTTTTACATAATTTATTTTTTCCTTATGGTTTTTAGTGCTTTTTCACTACATTCCTGCTTTTAGTAATTTTATATGCTTTCATTTTCTTAAATATTGCCCCTTTTGTGTTTTTATTCATCCACCCTGTTTTTTCTCCTGTTCCTAGCCCTTATATTCCCATGGTAGGTACCCCTCACAAAGTTTAGAATGTTTTTAAAAATCTCCCATTTTGTTTTTCTATTTTTATTTTTGAGGGCATTGTCCCTATTAATGAGGTTATTGGTCTCTCTAAGCCAGGGATCAGCAACCTTTGGCACTCCAGCTGAGCTGCTGTGAAACTACAACTCCCAGCATGCAAACATGCTTGGATGTTCTTGTAACTCCCACAGAAGTGAATGGAGCATTCTGGGAGTTGTAGTTTCTGAACAGCTGGAGTGCCGGAGTTTGCTGATCCCCGCTCTAAGCTAAAGTTTAGTGTCTTTGTGTCTCTCCAATAAAACACCCTTTTGAATGACGATCTTCTGGTTGCAAAAGTGCAATGTAACGAAAGCAACGGGTTCAAATTGTAGACGCAACTGTAATTAGTTTGTAGGATGTGGATGTTGCGCAAGAAATACAATATTGCACCACGTTCAAGGTTTCAGTCACGGCATATGTAATGTTTTTGGCAAGTGAGAGAAAAGGGGTATCTGACAGAGAAACCCCCACTGCACTTCCCTTATAGCCTTAAAGGTGACCTGTCAGCTCTGAAACCCCCTCCAAACTAGAGTAAGCCGTGTACAGTGTAAGTGATGTCGAGTCCGGTTATGTAATTTTTATCTTCATACTCACTTCCATTCCGACGCTGTGCTCTGACAAACTAGCAGTAAAATACATTGAGAGGACTCCGGTGCTCACTCACATAATGGAGAGGACTCAAGGAAGAGTCCTGTCAATGTATTTTACTGCTGGTTTGTGGGAGCACAGCGTCAGAATGGAAGTGAGTCTGAAGATAAAACTTACATATTCGGATTCAGCATCACTTACACTATACAACGCTTACTCTAGTTCAGAGGGTGTTTCGGAGCTGACAGGTTCCATTTAAAGATGGCATGGTATCAGCCCCCATAACAGTCCCCTTTAGCCTTTCACATGATATGGTGGCAGTCCCCACAGCAGTTCAGTTGTATCCTTTTAAATGGCATGGTGGTAGTCCCCACAACAGTCCTCTGTATCCTTCTACAGGGCATGGTGGCAGCCCCCACACCAGTTCCCTTATAGCCTTTTACTTGGCATGGTGGCAGACCCCACTACAGTTCCCTTATAGCCTTTTACTTGGCATGGTGGCAGCCCTCATTGCAGTTCCCTTGTAGACTTGGCATGGTGGCAGCCCCCACTACAGTTCCCTTGTAGCCTTGGCATGGTGGCAGTTCCTACTTACCGCTGAAACCATAGCACAATGCCAGATCTAACACACAATGCTTACCACTGGTGCCCAACAAACTCTATTGACTTATAAGGGGTCACATTAGGTTCCATCCTGGATGCCAGGGCAGTTGTGACATGACCTTAAAGAAAGTGACTGAGGAGTTGGGATCTTCATCACGTACAGGATAACCTCATCCGATATGTCAAATGTTATTTGTCTATTAAATATGGACAAAAAATAATTTGGCGTGATACATAGAAGAAGTAAGACACTGACCTGTCCACAGCTCTGCCACAAGTGTCCGACAACCAGCGCTGCAGAAAGTGATCTGTTTAGAGTTATATCTGAAGTACAGTACGTGGCATCCGCTGGATCTTCCTGTTTTTGGTAATTGAAGACATTGGCCAAGAACTTATAGTAAAAGTGCACATCCCTTAGGGGAAGTAAGAAGAGAAGTTCTGCTCCTTATAAAGGACACGTTTGTCAGGTATTTTACTGATAAAACCCAATAATCTTCATTCAGATCACCCTCTTCTCCATGACTTATGCCTTTTTTTTACTCCAGTTGTCACCAATTTTCCTGCATCGGTGACCCCACTGTCTATACATATAGTAATGGTCACCAGTAGTGTTGTTTGATCTGTTTGATGCTTGAACAGTCGGGGCGCGCCACCAATGAGGCCAGATGAGGCGATCACTTCAGGCAGCACCAGGTAGGGGCAAGAGGGGGGACAGCCGAAGGGCCATGAGCTGAAGGGAAGGGGTTGGGTTAAGAAATTTGCATCGGGAAGGGGCCATTTCAGTTTTTGCCTCAGGCAGCAGAAAGGCCAGGTGCACCCCTGTGTACAGATATAAAATTTCCAATTTATAAACCACAATGAAACAGACTAGAGTAGAGCAGGTGGACCCCGGTCACATCATGCCATAACCCGTCTTCACCAAGTAGGCCTCCACCTTTATTTGTCCGAGCATACCCTCTTCTAGGACAACTCTATGATATAGTGTCCCCACTACATACAAAACTTTCACTAGTCCACCACAGTTCCTCCAAGTTCAACACAAATCCTTTCGAGAACAAACCAAAAGTCATGAAGTTGGAGGCCACATTTTTACCACGGCTGGAGGGATGTCATCTCAAATTCACCGGATTTCCTCCAATGCAAAGGTTTAGTCAAGTTGAGATTGGTGATTACTTTTTCTATTAGGAATTTTTTTTTATTATGCCAGGGACAACCTGTTTTTGTCATTCTCTAGGGATGACCATGGTGACGATCTTCTGAAGCTAACGTCTGTTTTATCTCTGCCATCTTGTCTGTGACTTTGCCGTAAGCTATACCTGTCCGAGGCAAAACAGTAGATTATAGGATCCATACAGCAGTTGGTCCCCGACAGCATCCATGTGATGTAGTAGGCCACCTCAACTTTTTCCAGTAAGGAGCACATGGATGGGAAAAACAAGATGATGGTGACCCCCATGGTTCTGGTGATGTGTACCGGGATATAGCAGACGATGAAGATGATTAGGGAGACAAATATGGTCTGGACAGATTTGGAGACCATGACGTTGGTAAGGGTGTTCATTGGGTTCACCTTGAGAATATATCGACTCAGGAGGCTGTAGCAGACCAAGGTTATGGTGAACGGGAGGAGGAGACCCGAGAAGAGGACGACCCAGTTCCAAATAAAAAATAAAACCGCTTGATTGTTTTGATGGATACTGAGACATTTCGTGACTCCGTGGACTTCAGAAGTCTTCAGCACAAAAAAGAAAGGAAAGCCTTGTAAACCAAGAAAACCCCAGACAATAAGGCAGAGTCTCGTGGTGAAGGTCTTCCTGGTCAAGGCCCTTCTTCTAACGTTGCGGGCCACAGTGAAATATCTGTGAATACTGATCAGAGTGAGAAAATATATACTTCCGTACATGTGGGTGCTGAGGAGGAAGACCTTAAACTGGCAGAAGAAGGTACCGAAGGTCCAGTGGTCGGTCAAGGAGTAGATGATGATGAGAGGAGCAGCCGGGGTGATGATGGCATCGGAGATGGCCAAGTTGAACTGGAGAATGACCGTCGAATTCCATTGTTTTACCCGGAACCAGAAGATCCACAGACTTATACAGTTCAGCACAAACCCAATGAAGAAGATGATGGTCAAGGAGATTGGGATGAAGATGCTGATGGGTTGAGGCTGACACCCGGTGAAGTTCCCGGATGTGTTCACCATTCTAAATGAGGATAAAAAGGACAGAACATTTTGGTACAAACTGCACGAATTACATTTCAGGAATGGTTTTAAAAACCTATCCACTACGTTTTGTTCAGCATAAGGTATAGGTCTGAGCTGGGTAAGGCTCTGAGCAGACACTGAACAAGCAGGGAATACTGGGAGATTCCAGCTCTGACACTGATAGAATAGTGAGTGCAGCTCTGGAGTATAATACAGGATGTAACTCAGGATCAGTACAGGATAAGTAATGTATGTACACAGTGACTGCACCAGCAGAATAGTGAGTGCAGCTCTGGAGTATAATACAGGATGTAACTCAGGATCAGTACAGGATAAGTAATGTATGTACACAGTGACTGCACCAGCAGAATAGTGAGTGCAGCTCTGGAGTATAATACAGGATGTAACTCAGGATCAGTACAGGATAAGTAATGTATGTACACAGTGACTGCACCAGCAGAATAGTGAGTGCAGCTCTGGAGTATAATACAGGATGTAACTCAGGATCAGTACAGGATAAGTAATGTATGTACACAGTGACTGCACCAGCAGAATAGTGAGTACAGCTCTGGAGTATAATACAGGATGTAACTCAGGATCAGTACAGGATCAGTAATGTATGTACACAGTGACTGCACCAGCAGAATAGTGAGTACAGCTCTGGAGTATAATACAGGATGTAACTCAGGATCAGTACAGGATCAGTAATGTATGTACACAGTGACTGCACCAGCAGAATAGTGAGTGCAGCTCTGGAGTATAATACAGGATGTAACTCAGGATCAGTACAGGATAAGTAATGTATGTACACAGTGACTGCACCAGCAGAATAGTGAGTGCAGCTCTGGAGTATAATACAGGATGTAACTCAGGATCAGTACAGGATAAGTAATGTATGTACACAGTGACTGCACCAGCAGAATAGTGAGTGCAGCTCTGGAGTATAATACAGGATGTAACTCAGGATCAGTACAGGATAAGTAATGTATGTACACAGTGACTGCACCAGCAGAATAGTGAGTGCAGCTCTGGAGTATAATACAGGATGTAACTCAGGATCAGTACAGGATAAGTAATGTATGTACACAGTGACTGCACCAGCAGAATAGTGAGTGCAGCTCTGGAGTATAATACAGGATGTAACTCAGGATCAGTACAGGATAAGTAATGTATGTACACAGTGACTGCACCAGCAGAATAGTGAGTGCAGCTCTGGAGTATAATACAGGATGTAACTCAGGATCAGTACAGGATAAGTAATGTATGTACACAGTGACTGCACCAGCAGAATAGTGAGTGCAGCTCTGGAGTATAATACAGGATGTAACTCAGGATCAGTACAGGATAAGTAATGTATGTACACAGTGACTGCACCAGCAGAATAGTGAGTGCAGCTCTGGAGTATAATACAGGATGTAACTCAGGATCAGTACAGGATAAGTAATGTATGTACACAGTGACTGCACCAGCAGAATAGTGAGTGCAGCTCTGGAGTATAATACAGGATGTAACTCAGGATCAGTACAGGATCAGTAATGTATGTACACAGTGACTGCACCAGCAGAATAGTGAGTGCAGCTCTGGAGTATAATACAGGATGTAACTCAGGATCAGTACAGGATAAGTAATGTATGTACACAGTGACTGCACCAGCAGAATAGTGAGTGCAGCTCTGGAGTATAATACAGGATGTAACTCGGGATCAGTACAGGATAAGTAATGTATGTACACAGTGACTGCACCAGCAGAATAGTGAGTGCAGCTCTGGAGTATAATACAGGATGTAACTCGGGATCAGTACAGGATAAGTAATGTATGTACACAGTGACTGCACCAGGAGAATAGTGAGTGCAGCTCTGGAGTATAATACAGGATGTAACTCAGGATCAGTACAGGATAAGTAATGTATGTACACAGTGACTGCACCAGCAGAATAGTGAGTGCAGCTCTGGAGTATAATACAGGATGTAACTCAGGATCAGTACAGGATAAGTAATGTATGTACACAGTGACTGCCACCAGCAGAATAGTGAGTGCAGCTCTGGAGTATAATACAGGATGTAACTCGGGATCAGTACAGGATAAGTAATGTATGTACACAGTGACTGCACCAGGAGAATAGTGAGTGCAGCTCTGGAGTATAATACAGGATGTAACTCAGGATCAGTACAGGGATAAGTAATGTATGTACACAGTGACTGCACCAGCAGAATAGTGAGTGCAGCTCTGGAGTATAATACAGGATGTAACTCAGGATCAGTACAGGATAAGTAATGTATGTACACAGTGACTGCACCAGCAGAATAGTGAGTGCAGCTCTGGAGTATAATACAGGATGTAACTCAGGATCAGTACAGGATAAGTAATGTATGTACACAGTGACTGCACCAGCAGAATAGTGAGTGCAGCTCTGGAGTATAATACAGGATGTAACTCAGGATCAGTACAGGATAAGTAATGTATGTACACAGTGACTGCACCAGCAGAATAGTGAGTGCAGCTCTGGAGTATAATACAGGATGTAACTCAGGATCAGTACAGGATAAGTAATGTATGTACACAGTGACTGCACCAGCAGAATAGTGAGTGCAGCTCTGGAGTATAATACAGGATGTAACTCAGGATCAGTACAGGATAAGTAATGTATGTACACAGTGACTGCACCAGCAGAATAGTGAGTGCAGCTCTGGAGTATAATACAGGATGTAACTCAGGATCAGTACAGGATAAGTAATGTATGTACACAGTGACTGCACCAGCAGAATAGTGAGTGCAGCTCTGGAGTATAATACAGGATGTAACTCAGGATCAGTACAGGATAAGTAATGTATGTACACAGTGACTGCACCAGCAGAATAGTGAGTGCAGCTCTGGAGTATAATACAGGATGTAACTCAGGATCAGTACAGGATAAGTAATGTATGTACACAGTGACTGCACCAGCAGAATAGTGAGTGCAGCTCTGGAGTATAATACAGGATGTAACTCAGGATCAGTACAGGATAAGTAATGTATGTACACAGTGACTGCACCAGCAGAATAGTGAGTGCAGCTCTGGAGTATAATACAGGATGTAACTCAGGATCAGTACAGGATAAGTAATGTATGTACACAGTGACTGCACCAGCAGAACAGTGAGTGCAGCTCTGGAGTATAATACAGGATGTAACTCAGGATCAGTAATGTATGTACACAGTGACTGCACCAGCAGAATAGTGAGTGCAGCTCTGGAGTATAATACAGGATGTAACTCGGGATCAGTACAGGATAAGTAATGTATGTACACAGTGACTGCACCAGGAGAATAGTGAGTGCAGCTCTGGAGTATAATACAGGATGTAACTCAGGATCAGTACAGGATAAGTAATGTATGTACACAGTGACTGCACCAGCAGAATAGTGAGTACAGCTCTGGAGTATAATACAGGATATAACTCAGGATCAGTACAGGATAAGTAATGTATGTACACAGTGACTGCACCAGGAGAATAGTGAGTGCAGCTCTGGAGTATAATACAGGATGTAACTCGGGATCAGTACAGGATAAGTAATGTATGTACACAGTGACTGCACCAGCAGAATAGTGAGTGCAGCTCTGGAGTATAATACAGGATGTAACTCAGGATCAGTACAGGATAAGTAATGTATGTACACAGTGACTGCACCAGCAGAATAGTGAGTGCAGCTCTGGAGTATAATACAGGATGTAACTCGGGATCAGTACAGGATAAGTAATGTATGTACACAGTGACTGCACCAGCAGAATAGTGAGTGCAGCTCTGGAGTATAATACAGGATGTAACTCAGGATCAGTACAGGATAAGTAATGTATGTACACAGTGACTGCACCAGCAGAATAGTGAGTGCAGCTCTGGAGTATAATACAGGATGTAACTTAGGATCAGTACAGGATAAGTAATGTATGTACACAGTGACTGCACCAGCAGAATAGTGAGTGCAGCTCTGGAGTATAATACAGGATGTAACTCGGGATCAGTACAGGATAAGTAATGTATGTACACAGTGACTGCACCAGGAGAATAGTGAGTGCAGCTCTGGAGTATAATACAGGATGTAACTCAGGATCAGTACAGGATAAGTAATGTATGTACACAGTCACTGCACCAGGAGAATAGTGAGTGCAGCTCTGGAGTATAATACAGGATGTAACTCAGGATCAGTACAGGATAAGTAATGTATGTACACAGTGACTGCACCAGCAGAATAGTGAGTGCAGCTCTGGAGTATAATACAGGATGTAACTCGGGATCAGTACAGGATAAGTAATGTATGTACACAGTGACTGCACCAGGAGAATAGTGAGTGCAGCTCTGGAGTATAATACAGGATGTAACTCAGGATCAGTACAGGATAAGTAATGTATGTACACAGTGACTGCACCAGGAGAATAGTGAGTGCAGCTCTGGAGTATAATACAGGATGTAACTCAGGATCAGTACAGGATAAGTAATGTATGTACACAGTGACTGCACCAGCAGAATAGTGAGTGCAGCTCTGGAGTATAATACAGGATGTAACTCAGGATCAGTACAGGATAAGTAATGTATGTACACAGTGACTGCACCAGCAGAATAGTGAGTGCAGCTCTGGAGTATAATACAGGATGTAACTCGGGATCAGTACAGGATAAGTAATGTATGTACACAGTGACTGCACCAGCAGAATAGTGAGTGCAGCTCTGGAGTATAATACAGGATGTAACTCAGGATCAGTACAGGATAAGTAATGTATGTACACAGTGACTGCACCAGCAGAATAGTGAGTGCAGCTCTGGAGTATAATACAGGATGTAACTCGGGATCAGTACAGGATAAGTAATGTATGTACACAGTGACTGCACCAGGAGAATAGTGAGTGCAGCTCTGGAGTATAATACAGGATGTAACTCAGGATCAGTACAGGATAAGTAATGTATGTACACAGTGACTGCACCAGGAGAATAGTGAGTGCAGCTCTGGAGTATAATACAGGATGTAACTCAGGATCAGTACAGGATAAGTAATGTATGTACACAGTGACTGCACCAGCAGAATAGTGAGTGCAGCTCTGGAGTATAATACAGGATGTAACTCGGGATCAGTACAGGATAAGTAATGTATGTACACAGTGACTGCACCAGGAGAATAGTGAGTGCAGCTCTGGAGTATAATACAGGATGTAACTCAGGATCAGTACAGGATAAGTAATGTATGTACACAGTGACTGCACCAGGAGAATAGTGAGTGCAGCTCTGGAGTATAATACAGGATGTAACTCAGGATCAGTACAGGATAAGTAATGTATGTACACAGTGACTGCACCAGCAGAATAGTGAGTGCAGCTCTGGAGTATAATACAGGATGTAACTCAGGATCAGTACATGATAAGTAATGTATGTACACAGTGATTCAATTTCTTATGTAGATTAATTTTATAAACTAGTGATTGAAGGTATACTTAATCCTTTAAGATTTAAAGCATTGCTTTGTGTCTGACCACCAGCTTTAAGGTGGATTTATGTTCATTGCCCACCATCTGCCTGTCTTCATGTGCCGCAGATCACCTGATAAATGAGTGAAATGCTTGTTCCTCGGATGATCCAGTCGTTCCTGCAGGCACATCAATCATTGCGGGATCTAAACGTGATCTGTGGCCCAGGAACAATGCATCTGTATGAGGGGGGAAGCAATATCGATCATTCGCTCGTCCTCATACTGTGGAGGTGATCACTGCATGTAAATACAACAATCCCCTCCACTGATCGAGCTGCCGACTGTCGGGAAGGAACGCTATAATCTGCTGCCCATCTTCTTGCCTAAATCCACCTTTTAACTAGCAGTATGTATATTTGATTAAAGAAAGTCTTGAGGAAGGAGACTGACGAAAATGAAAGTATGTGTGATGCAGAAGGACTGTGAAAGATCAGTCACGTACCTGTTCACATTTGGATCCAAAGTCATAGATCGAGACCGCTCTCTGCTCTGCTGTCTTCACAGTAAATGAGACGTCTCGATCCTCTACATATCATACAGCGCGGCTCATGCAGTCCTCCCTAAATACATCAGATAACTGGGGAAAACTGTTGTGATTAAAGGGGTTTTCCACTGAGAAAGGTCAGGTGTGAAAAAAAACATAAAATGCTAGCCAGAAACTGGGGATTCCTCACTGAAACCCCCAATTTGTCTCTCTGTACAATGATGAGTCACTGCTTCCATGAAACTGTGTGGATCGGGTGACTGTAGGACAGTGTATGGCGGTAGTAAGTGACTGCTCATTGTGCAGGGATGGAGTGTAGGCACTGTGTGCGGTTATACGGTTTGTTGAATGTATGATGTGAGTATGTAGACACTGTGTGACAGTATTATATGGCACTCTTTAGTAGACCGTGTATGGCAGTATTGATGGTGTGGTATTATATGGCGGTATTATGTAGGTACTATATGTTGAGTGTTAGTATTAGTATTGTATGGGACAGTTAAGTGCTAACTACATTGCACTCTTATGGAGGTTTTATAAGGCAGTATTGTGTGGGCAGGTTATTGCACTCCTAGATGCCTAGTGTATGGCACAATTATGTAGACACTATGGGGGTCATTTATTATCAGAAATACGCCTTTATTACTCTTCCCTTCTCACACCAGGTCTAAAAAAAAGTGGTGTGGGCGGGGAAGGGGGTCTCACTTACCATTTTCTACCCCCGGTTTAGGTGTAGAAAATGGTCTTACATTTAGAAGCGGCGGTGGATCCGCGAGGCCGTTGCCTCTTCATAATTTCGGCAGATCCACCATCAGTGCTGGGCCTTATTAACCCCCTAACTGTTTTGCCCCGGTCCAGCTCGGACAGTGTGAAAAGTAGCTAACTGGAGGGGGGAGGGCTACTTTAGATGGTGATATCTCCTCAATGGTAGCAGCTAGAAACATGCAACTGGTCTTGTATGAAAGCTGACAGTCCAGGCTTTCATCCAAGACCAAATGACAGCTAAAGTCCAAGCAACAGAGGAGAAATCACTGTTAGAAATCAAGTCAGGAATAATGGCGGGTAAAAACCTGTTTTTACTTTCATTTTCAGCTGCATTCACAGCATCCCGATTTCTATCAGTGATATCTTTCTCTGTCCTGAACACATGATGTCATTTTGGTATTGTCCGAAAGCTTGGAATGTCTGCTTTCAAACAAGACCACCCACAGAGATCGGGCACTGGCTCTCTTACGGGTGAATAACAATTATATGGCGGCATTGTGTGGTCTCTGTATGGCTCCATTATGTGGGCACTATATGGCAGTATGTGAACGCTGCTATTGGGGCATTATTATTCCATTTCCGTGTGTATTCTGTCCAAAACCTGGATCTGAGTCTAGGTATGGGAAGAAAATGACCCAAAATCATGCCAGTGACCCAAATCTTACTTCAAAGCCTCCAGATATCTGTGTAACGTGAAGTTATTGGGTCAGAGTCTAAAAACTAGACCAACAAATCACTGCAGCGTAGGGTTAAGTACCGTCTCAGAGCTCCGTGCACGGGAAATTTAGATATTTCCACATTTTGAAAACTTTTGCTGACCTCAGCGGGGGACTCCGTCAGGTTCTCCATGTCATGGGCAACATTTCCTGAAGGTCTGCAGTGGATCTGTGAGCCCAAGAGACAGGAAGGGGCGTGGCTTCAGGGCATTGGGGAGGGGCTTGACTGTTAAAGGGGGTTTCCAGGTTTGTACATTGAATTAAAAATGGAGGGTTTACCCAGAATTCCTAAAGGCTCGCCCACTTTTCTTTGGCACTCGTTTGGAGAAATCTTACCCTTTTTCTGTTTCGAATCTGCACTTTTTTTTTTTTAATCTAGATCTCTGCTTGCTGAAAATGAATGTTCACACTCTTATTTATATCCAGCAGTTGACCTAGCAGTGCTCGTAGCTGAGGGTTTGCTACAGTCTCCAGAATCCTATAAATCTCATTCTTAGAAAGAAACCCTCTTGTAAGAAACCCTCAGGTTCAAGAAGTCAGGCCCTTCCCCCTACAGCAAGCAGAGATCTTGAAAATGGTAAGGAAATGAAGATGCCCAGAAGATGATAGAACTTTCCGTTGGACCATGGCTAGGCTTGGGCTTACATTAGGGCACAGGCGTTGGGTACTTTTCCGGTATGTGGCGTCCCTGCCCTCCTGAGCCGTCTTGTAGGAGACCTTCAGTTTCAGAGAAATCACAGGGTGCCGAGGAATCCTGACACCTCTTAACCTCGAGCTTCAGAAGAACCACAACTTCTCCGAAAAGTCCGCAGTTTGCAAAGGGAAACGAGAATGTTACTTCCTGAAAGTGAATCTACAGTAAGTTGTTATATCGGAGGAGGAAAGTGGTGCCAGCGCGGTTCACTCCTCGGCTCAGTCAGGGCCCCATTGTCATCTGTTCCCCCCACCCCAAATTACTGGGGATCAGTCCTTCAAATGGAGGATTGAACCTCTGCAGACGTAAAACCGGGATCCGTAAGTTACAGCCAAACTGTACTCGAAATGTGCTGCCGGTGGTTGTCGCTTCCTCGCTCCTCGTGTCAGTGACTGGAAACCGACGGGGTGGACGACCTGCAAAGGCGTTAGAAGTTCAGATGTCACCTCTTAAAGGGGCATTCTGGTTTCGTGATTTTTATGACCTGTCAGGTTAGGTCCTCAATATCAGATTGGTGGGGGTCCGAACCTCGGCATTTTTGAAGGGGCTGCGGCGCTAGTGTGAGAGCGGAGTTCTCTTCAATGTTCCTGGAGCAGGAACGGGCAGCCGCCCAGTGCAGTGGTCAGGGCCTCAGGGCCGGTCATGCATTGTGCAGGTGATATCATAATATTCAGAGTTGGGGGATTAGGGAACTGTTATATTCTGCCTCGTCCTCTCTTTCAGGTTGAGGCCGCTCACACCCCTCAGTGGGGTCCAAGGGTGAACCTCAACATCCCGAGTCCAAACACAAAAGTCCAGAATTTTTTTTAATTTTTTTTTTATCACTCCCTCCGTCCAGCAAGACCCCCACGCACTGCCAGGAGGTATAAGGGCAACCGTCCATGTTTTTGGGGGAGTTTTGGGGCTGGTAACGATCATTGAAGATGCACAGGGGGAAGGGGGGAGGGGAGGGACCATTCATTTAGATCTGTGCCTTAGTTTTTGCTTTTCTAGAAAATGAGGAAATTCGATTAGGGAAACAATAGAGGACTGGAGCGGCCCGGGTACACGATAATATGATGACGTCATCTGTAGGAGTGACCACAAGAATAAAAGCCCAAAATCTTCCAGCACATGATTAACCATATGATGGCTTGGGGAAAGATAGTGGCAATAGAGACAATAGAGCAGTGCAGCATTCTGATCTGACTGCTCTGCCTGGGTGTCAGTCGTTACTGTAGATATGGAATTCAGTTCCTTGACCTATAAGATCAAGGTGACGTAAAAATCATGAGGCCCAATGTTTTACTGGACACCATTTAATACTGCATTTCCTCTCCAAGCCGACATAGCCAGCGGCATACGACCTGGGGCCTACTAGCTTGATTTCAAAAACTGGTTGTCAAGATGCGAACACCCCTTTAAATAGTGGTCATGGGGGTCAGGGAGACTTCTGGGCATTTGGTCAATCGTCTCATTGAAGAGCACTACAGTCTGAGGTGGCTGATAAAGGAGAACAGTAGTTTGCATGGAAGACACATAGAGATGAGATGGACATTTTGGTGTCACATTGTCCCCATCGTACGCAGTCCTCACTCAGGTCCTCTCCTCCTATTCCCCGGCCTGGCTACGACCGTCTATAATTAGCCGCTGTGTGGGCTGCTGCGGAGGATCCTGGGATTCGGGGCCCGACTTATTGTAGGAAAGCACATGGTGACGTCTGATGTGTGAAGCCTGTGAGTCACTGATGGGTGCGCTTGCTTTCTGCAGGTGGAGGGGGATTAGGTGCAGCGAAAGAGGTGACAGGATCGGCTGACGCTTTTATTTCAATGTCTTACACTTGTCTGTGCGCTGTCTAATCCGATATCTTCACAGGTGAACGGATACGACCATGCGTGATTCAGAGCATAAGAATACATTAGGGAATTGCTTAAGTAGCAATCGCCTGCTATAATCGGTATACATCAGCTGGGGCCAATAGCAAGCGGCAGATCCGGCTTTCCCTGTAACGGACATGACGTTTAGGCCTCATGCACACGACCGTCCACAAATTGCAGATCCGCAAAATACAGTCCGTTTTGCCTCTGGATTTTTTTTTACGGACCAATTGACTTCAGTGGGTCCACGGTCCAAATTTGGCGGCCAAGTATACGGACATATTCTGTCTTTTTGTGAAACAGATATATGAATGCATGTGCTTTCTGCATCCCTGTGTCCGATCTGCAGAAAGATAGACTATGGGGGACATTTATTAAGAATGTCGATTTAGACGCGGTCTTGGTCCCTCTGCGCTGCCGTGGGATGCGCCAAAATTATGTGGAGGCGCCGGCCTCAACAAAACTGTGGTCCTCCTCCAGCAGGCCAGGCGGCATACTGTGCTGGCGTAGATTTAAGTCATTTTCCACACCAAAAATTGGCATGGACATTAATAAATGAGACTGGCCCGCCCTCTGCCCCGCCCACAACTTTTCTCGGGAGTTGCAAAAAGTGACAAAAAGTCACAGATTTTGCCGCAGATAACCATTGAGACAAAATCTGCGACATTAATACAGCAAAAAGTGGCGTATAATTCATAATAAGTGTCTCACTATGTCCGTAAAATGCTGACCACGGGTCTGCAAAAAAAAATAAAATGTGACCACATCCGCGTCTTGCGGACTGCAAAATGGATACGGTCGTGTGCGGGGATTATTTATATGCGCCAAAGTCAATAGAGACGGACCACGCCGCTTCTATGGATCCTGCGGTGAGAGGTGACCAATGCTCCATTGCTTCCAGATTGATTGCTGTGACTGAACCACTAGGGGGCGATCACTGCACATACTTTTATAAAGGGACTTTAAAATTACTAAAAGCAAAGAATATGGTAAAATAAAAAAAACTTCTACTCACCTGCGCCCCCTACAGGACAGATGTACAATCACCGGGAACCACACTAGAACAGAGGTCCTTGATTACCCTGTGAGAATGGAGCAGCGGTGCGCATACATGACCGCCACCTCATTCACTGTGATGAATACAGCGTTCGGATACCTCCGTCAGTCCCATAGAAGTGAATGCAGTGCTGGGCATGCGCGCTACCGCTCCATTTACACAGGCAACTCGGGGACCGCTGGTCTTGGGACCCATCACAACGGTCAGACCCTTCCCCTAACAATCATACTGTTATCACTTACCCTATAATTAGAGTTGTAGACATCTGTATACAGTGAGCTCCCCCTAGTGGTGGCTGCAGGGAAGCATAATTTGGTCATTTAGCTCTATGGCTGTGTGAAGGCGCAGCAGGGGATTTGGAGCAGTGTGTCAGAAAAAGGGAGACAATCTCTATTGGTAACTGCCAGGCATTTCCCTCTCATACATTTCACGACCCCGACAGCAGGGGGCAGCATCTCATCACTCGTACTCCGTATCAGAAGTTCGGGAAGGCACGGCTAAAATTCATGTTCTTTATATATATATATATTTTTTTTTTTTTATCGTTTTGCAAAAAACAAAATCTTAAATTTAGTAATTAATAAATAATGAAGTAACCAATGAACCGGTAAACGAATACGACCGTGGGAGAATGATCCCCCGACCCGACGCGTTGTGATTATGAATGATGCGTTTCTGGGACAATTTATCTTCAGTTACAACTCTATACTAATGTTTTGGGGTGTTCCCCTTCCCCCGTACTCCTTTGCTGGGCAGAAGACGCCGGGGCGTTCAGTGGTCGCTAACTAGTCGGGCTGTGGCGTCTTTGTGCTGTTAATTGGCCGGCATTTGACGAGGACATCGCAGGCACGTTCCACGGCGGATTTCATCAGCGCATAAATATTTCAGCAGAGAAAGACAGATCTCGGGTTCATGTCAGGAGGGAGATTGGATGGTCGCTAGGCAACCGCCGTCCCGTTCACCGCGCTGGAAACTGCACATTTATCACTTGCGGCGCCATTTTATCCGCCGGGGAGCAGAGACGTCGGGGAAATTATGGGTCACCGGGGAAAGGGGCAGTGCCGCAGTGCCGGGACACCGGGCGGGCCGCAGAAGAGAATCAGAAAGTGAGCTCGTCTCTGGGAAAGCTGGGTGACAAGTACTACAACTCCCAGGTTATAGTATCACCCTGTACGCATTATTATAGGGAAGTGGGTGGGAACTGTAATGGCGGCCATGTTGACTGTCACCCAGCTTTCCCAGGAACAGATACAACTAACCAACAAGGAGTTTGACTGGAGGCAGTGATGGGGGGGGGGGGGAGGGGGAAGGAGACAAGTGAGAGATCATAGATTGACGGTGGAAGGAGCAGAGCCCCACAGCAGCGCAGAGTATTTCAGGAGAGGCGTGTGCCTCATTTGACTTTTTAGCAATATTTAGTTTGCAACCTTTTGAGCTTTGCTTGTTAATCTCGCGTGAAGTGTATGGGAGCCGGCCACAGCAGCGCAGAGTATTTCAGTGGCGTTCAGTTTGAGGGAGGCAGGGCAGTGGACAGCATAGAGCCGGCAGCAGCGCAGAGTATTTCAGTCCTCCCTTACCGATGTGTGGAAAGTGCTCAGCTCTCCTTCCCAGCAGCGCTCATCAGTCAGGATAAATTATACATGATGTCACTTACGGCCCTCGCTCGCTAAGTGGTTTGGCAAACGGTGAGAGAGGAAAAAGTCTCTTGTAAGCGTTTGATCTTTGTCCACAAAATGAGCCGCTTTAACAAACCGACAGATTTGAAAAGGCCGAGTCCTGTCATCTCGCTCCCGTATCATCTGCGGGAAGAGGGCCAAGAGGCATCGGGAGCCGCCAGACGAGATATTAATGCGCACAGAGGTCACAAGACGTCAGGGACAGTGAAGTTTATAAGCCGAGGGGGGAGGAGGACATGAAGCTGCAGGAGGAGGATGGCGGTGGCCTGTTTTACAAAAAAACCCCAAATGTTAATGTTATTTTAAAGGGGTGTCCAGGACAAGATATTGACTTATCCTCAGGATAGGTCATCAGTATCAGATCTGCGGGGGTGTGGCTTTCAGCGCTGCAGCCTCTTCCTAGTCCAGTGACATCACTGTACATCAGTCACATGACCAAGTTACAGCTGAGCCCTATTTAAGTCATTGAGCTGCAGTACCGAGCACTGCCACTATATGATGTGTGGCGCTGTGCTTGTAAAGTTGCCAGGACCCTGCATCACTCACCACAGCTTCCGTGGGCACAGCTGATCAGCAGGAGAGTAAGGACTTGAACCCTCACTGATGTGGTAATGATGACCTATCCTCAGGACACATATTAATAATATCTCGATATATCTTTATATGGTCGGAGCTCAGCTTTTCTGATACACAGCTCCAAATGCCCTGCAAAGACCTAAGGCATGTCTATCTGCAGTCGCCTCTAGGGGGAGCTCTTGAGCTTACCGCATACTTAGTACTGCAGTCTGAAGTAAGCTCCTGAGCTCCCCCTAGTGGCAGCTGCCGGTGTATAGAATGGTATATGTAGTGGTCAGGGCTGGTTAAATATCATGTGGGAAAGCAAGGGGCCGATCAGATTCACATATCCGGGGGGGGGGTCCCATCAGCTCACATCAACCAGGTTACTGTACGGTTATTTTATTATCCCGGTACCACCTCATTTAGGGTGAAATTGACATCTTTTAGACCGATCATTATTAGATAATTTTTATATTTTACAATAAAGGGGAAAAAATATTCACTCTAAGAAGAACCGGGTGATAACCGGTGGAGATAACTGGAACTTTCCGGCTTCCGATGGCAGCGATATTTTATAAGTACTGAACGTTCCGACATTCTGTGTCCGTTTAATCATTGACTACATTGTTACATTGTAGAAATATTTCTTACAACCTGTGACGCACAAACAGATTTTACTTTTACTATGCAACAGTCCAGACCCTCATGACAACCCCCGCAGTATATGGAGGTTATAATCTGATAAATCAGCAGTCTAGAGGAGGTGGCTTTTCATGTAGAGCGTATCGGGGAATATAATGCTTTATGGGGAGAATACGCTGCATCAGGATAGTATACAGCTCCATACTGGGGAGAACAAGCTGTGCTGTGAGGGTATACAGTGCCTCGTGGGGGGGGGGCAATACAGTGTTTTATGGAGACCCTACAGCACCTGAGAGAGCGTATGGGACAATACTGTATCTGAAGGGTAAAGATTATAAGCGAGGGGCAGACATAGCACTTGCTAATTATTCAGGAACCCTGTGAAATGGTACTTCTGCAGTACCCCTTGTGTCCACGAGGTGGCAGTGCTGAGTCAGGCTGCAATCAGAATGATTAATAGGTTGTATGGGCTTTAATGCATCTTAGTAATAACCCCACTGCGTTGTCCGCAGCAAATAGCGTCCTCCACCGATGGATCTCATGGGCTTCGTAATGATAGAGTCCCCGGACGACCCCATGGTGGGTCAGTGTGGCCCTAAGGCCCTCAGTACACAAACCATAACTGAGCCTACGAAGGTGGAGTTTACATATTCGTAGTTTTTTATGGAGTTTGTGACCATAATGCATTGCAGCTCCAGGTTGGGGGGGTTAAATCCATAAGACCCTGTGCCTCATGTGCCCCTCTGATCAGGTCAGTAGGTGAGAGATAAGGACCTCGTCCGGCCTCCTCATATGAATTCCACGTGCTGATATGAAATATTTTTGGAGCCGTTCCCTTGCAGCTTGTAAAGCAGATAAGGCAGGAATTACTGGAGCTGTACCCAGACCCGAGGCGTTGGCTGCCCACGTCCTGCGCCAGGCTCCTAATAACAGTACCAGCCTCTTGGTTCTAGACGATGTCCCCCGAAAACACCCAAACCCAAGACTGTATTCAGCTCCTGGGTGACAACCAGTATGGCCGCCCACAGAAGGTTTGTCACCCAGGTTTCCTACACTCCTGAATGGTAGACTGGGAGTGAAGGTGGATGTGAATTACCTTTCAGGAGCCAACCTATAAGAGCTTGTTATGGTGGCCATATTGGTTGTCACCCAACGCTGGGGATCTCCAGCATGCTGGGAGCTGTAGTACTTCTTGATATACTGTACCTCCAGAGCTCCATCTCCTCTGCATAGTCATAGATGTACATGATAAAATTCTGTCTTCCTGCAGCCACCACTAGAGGGAGCTCACTGTATACATTGAACTCAAACTCCACCTAGTAGTTGATACAGAAGGTCAGAATTTTATGATATGGCTGAGACCTATGTTGGGCAATCCAGGGCAGGATAGAATCCGAGCGCTGCCCTGTGCATCCGTAGATACTGCGGTAGATGGTATATAGGGCAGTATACAGCAGGCAGGTCCTGTAGGTCTGATAATATTCCACTGCTGGGGGTGGGAGGACTTCCAGGAATAGATGCATCATCCATGTGAGTCCTGCTACATACATGAGACATTTCAGAACAACATGACAGACGCCTGTGTGGTCCCAGACATGGTCACAGCTCAGCGGTCACCCAGCGAGATTTACAGAGGGACAAAGGAATCAGTGACGGGAATTTCTTGTACACACGACACCAAACACATTATACAGAGGGTCAACACAGGAGGCGATTACTGCGAGTGCTCCACATACCTGACTGACCGCTACCACGTCCACACGGGCAACATGGGAAAGCAATGCAAAGCACGCCAGAGAATGTTTACCTAATACAGTACACTGGAGTATAACCCATCGTATATACCCTCAGGGGCAGTAATATAGTATTTATATACCTCTACATAGGAGGCAGTATTATAGTAGATATATTCTTGTATATAGGAGCAGTATTATAGTAGTTATATTCTTGTACATAGGAGCAGTATTATAGTAGATATATTCTTGTATATAGGAGCAGTATTATAGTAGTTATATTCTTGTACATAGGAGGCAGTATTATAGTAGATATATTCTTGTACATAGGAGCAGTATTATATTAGTTATATTCTTGTACATAGGAGCAGTATTATAGTAGTTATATTCTTGTACATAGGAGCAGTATTATAGTACTTATATTCTTGTACATAGGAAGCCGTATTATAGTAGTTATATTCTTGTACATAGGAGCAATATTATAGTAGTTATATTCTTGTACATAGGAGCTGTATTATAGTAGTTATATTCTTATACATAGGAGCAGTATTATAGTAGTTATATTCTTGTACATAGGAGCAGTATTATAGTAGTTATATTCTTGTACATAGGAGCAATATTATAGTAGTTATATTCTTGTACATAGGAGCTGTATTATAGTAGTTATATTCTTATACATAGGAGCAGTATTATAGTAGTTATATTCTTGTACATAGGAGCAGTATTATAGTAGTTATATTCTTGTACATAGGAGCAGTATTATAGTAGTTATATTCTTGTACATAGGAGCAATATTATAGTAGTTATATTCTTATACATAGGAGCAGTATTATAGTAGTTATATTCTTGTACATAGGAGCAGTATTATAGTAGTTATATTCTTGTACATAGGAGCAGTATTATAGTAGTTATATTCTTGTACACAGAAGGCAGTATTATAGTAGTTATATTCTTGTACATAGGAGCAGTATTATAGTAGTTATATTCTTGTACGTAGGAGCAGTATTATAGTAGTTATATTCTTGTACATAGGAGGCAGTATTATAGTAATTATATTCTTGTACATAGGAGGCAGTATTATAGTAGTTATATTCTTGTACATAGGAGCAGTATTATATTAGTTATATTCTTGTACATAGGAGCAGTATTATAGTAGTTATATTCTTGTACATAGGAGGCAGTATTATAGTAGTTATATTCTTGTACATAGGAGCAGTATTATAGTAGTTATATTCTTGTACATAGGAGCAGTATTATAGTAGTTATATTTTTGTACATAGGAGCAATATTATAGTAGTTATATTCTTGTACATAGGAGCTGTATTATAGTAGTTATATTCTTATACATAGGAGCAGTATTATAGTAGTTATATTCTTGTACATAGGAGCAGTATTATAGTAGTTATATTCTTGTACATAGGAGCAATATTATAGTAGTTATATTCTTGTACATAGGAGCTGTATTATAGTAGTTATATTCTTATACATAGGAGCAGTATTATAGTAGTTATATTCTTGTACATAGGAGCAGTATTATAGTAGTTATATTCTTGTACATAGGAGCAATATTATAGTAGTTATATTCTTATACATAGGAGCAGTATTATAGTAGTTATATTCTTGTACATAGGAGCAGTATTATAGTAGTTATATTCTTGTACATAGGAGCAGTATTATAGTAGTTATATTTTTGTACATAGGAGGCAGTATTATAGTAATTATATTCTTGTACGTAGGAGCAGTATTATAGTAGTTATATTCTTGTACATAGGAGCAGTATTATACTAGTTATATTCTTGTACATAGGAGGCAGTATTATAGTAGTTATATTCTTGTACATAGGAGGCAGTATTATAGTAATTATATTCTTGTACATAGGAGCAGTATTATAGTAGTTATATTCTTGTACATAGGAGGCAGTATTATAGTAGTTATATTCTTGTACGTAGGAGCAGTATTATAGTAGTTATATTCTTGTACGTAGGAGCAGTATTATAGTAGTTATATTCTTGTACATAGGAGCAGTATTATATTAGTTATATTCTTGTACATAGGAGCAGTATTATAGTAGTTATATTCTTGTAGATAGGAGGCAGTATTATAGTAGTTATATTCTTATACATAGGAGCAGTATTATAGTAGTTATATTCTTGTACATAGGAGCAGTATTATAGTAGTTATATTCTTGTACATAGGAGCAATATTATAGTAGTTATATTCTTGTACATAGGAGCAGTATTATAGTAGTTATATTCTTGTACATAGGAGCAGTATTATAGTAGTTATATTCTTGTACATAGGAGCAGTATTATAGTAGTTATATTCTTGTACATAGGAGCAGTATTATAGTAGTTATATTCTTGTACATAGGAGCAGTATTATAGCAGTTATATTCTTGTACATAGGAGCAGTATTATAGCAGTTATATTTTGTACATAGCAGTTATATTCTTGTACATAGGAGCAGTATTATAGTAGTTATATTCTTGTACGTAGGAGCAGTATTATAGTAGTTATATTCTTGTACATAGGAGCAGTATTATAGTAGTTATATTCTTGTACGTAGGAGCAGTATTATAGTAGTTATATTCTTGTACGTAGGAGCAGTATTATAGTAGTTATATTCTTGTACATAGGAGCAATATTATAGTAGTTATATTCTTGTACATAGGAGCAATATTATAGTAGTTATATTCTTGTACATAGGAGCAGTATTATAGCAGTTATATTCTTGTACATAGGAGCAGTATTATAGCAGTTATATTCTTGTACATAGGAGCAGTATTATAGTAGTTATATTCTTGTACATAGGAGCAGTATTATAGTAGTTATATTCTTGTACATAGGAGCAGTATTATAGCAGTTATATTCTTGTACATAGGAGCAGTATTATAGTAGTTATATTCTTGTACGTAGGAGCAGTATTATAGTAGTTATATTCTTGTACATAGGAGCAGTATTATAGTAGTTATATTCCTGTACATAGGAGCAGTATTATAGTAGCTATATTCTTGTACATAGGAGCAGTATTATAGTAGTTATATTCCTGTACATAGGAGCAGTATTATAGTAGCTATATTCTTGTACATAGGAGGCAGTATTTTAGTAGTTATATTCTTGTATGCGGGATGACTATAAACAGGAAAGTTACATCTAGGGGGTTATTTATTAAGTCCGGCATTTTACGTGCTGGTCCTAATATGCTATATATCTGGGGGTGGATCCTCTGTACTAATGAAGTGGCCCAGGCCTCTAAATAACTTCAGCGCATCCAGTGCCAGTTCTAAATGTATGACCGCTTCCTTGCTGTTTTACATTTAGACCATTTTCTATGCCTACATCGGGGTGTAGAAAATGATGTGAGGCGGGCACGGCGTTGCACCGCAATCTGCGCCAGAAATACCTCTAATATAGACGTACTTCTGGATAATAAATGCCCCCCACTTTTGCCACAATTGCACTCGGACCACTTGTCGGTTTTCCTCCTCCGCAGAGGGTTGTTGTGTGTCTAGTGATGCTCCAGAGATACATTTATTTAACAAACCTTTTTACATTGTCTTTAGCATAATGTGATTGGAGCGCCCCTTTAAGTGCCCCGGCATTGCTCTGCGCAGTGTGACATACATGACTCTGCTGTAGATGTGGGATAAATATAGAGCGGTAACGTATGATTACCTGCAGTGAGGAAACACAGGAAATAACTCTACGTTTCAGGCTTGTATTTCATACACCTACAGGTTTATTTCTCTGGTGGCAGTACACTTCCTGCCGGTTTTTCATACTTGAAAGATCAGGGCCTCATGTATATTTAAAGAAGAACTCCTGCAAAAAATTTTATTCCATGTCCTGCTAGAAATGTACATGATGTAATCTGTAGTGAATGTCATTTTCTTACCAGTGTCTGTATTTTTGACTTATATCATCCTGAAGTTTCTTATCTGTGTCATGTGACTAGGAATTAGACCCACCAACTCACACAGAGACTTGTGTGGACAGGAAGTCTAATTCTCTATGTATTCCTATGGGAGCCTCACTTTCAGTCTCATAGGAATGAATAGAGAAGTGACCGGCTTCCTGGCCTGGGTCAGTTGGAGGTCAGGGAGTTGGTCACATGACTCAGCTACAATAAGAAGAGAGGGGATAACTCACAATTACATTCTCTGATAAGAAGATGACATTCACTATAGATTATATCATGCACCGTTCTAACAGGTCAGAGAATAAAAATTTTTGCGGGAGTTCTTTAAAGGAGACATTCAGTCCACAATCAGTGGCCTGTGCTGCGAGCATTCTAGGGTTTAAAGGGGTTTTCCGTTGTTGTTTTTTTTTTTTTTTTTTTTTTTTTTAATACTGATCACCTTTGCTCTGGATAGGTTATCAAAATCTGACTGATGTGGTCCAACACCCGAGACCCCCACCAATCAGCTGTTTGAGAAGGTATCGGTGCTCCTGTGAGTGCTGCATCCTTCTCTCAGCTCACCGAGCACAGCGCCGTACACTGTATAGTGGTCATTCTTGGTATTGCGCTCAGCCCTATTCACTTCAAAGGGGCTGAGCTGCTCCTAGGCCATGTGACTGATGAAGGTGATGTCACTGGCCTAGGAAAAGCGGAGAGAAGGCTGCGGCGCTCCTGTGAGCAGGTCCCAGGTGTCGGGCCACTACCGATCAGATACTGAGGATAGATCATCAGTACAAAACTCTTGAAAAAGCCCTGTAATAGTATAAAACATTGTATGGTGAGCAACTGTAAGGCATTATTTGGATACCGTATGGCGGTATTATGTGGCACTGGTAATATGCGCATGTATTGTGTGTTTCTATATGTAAAAAAATCACTAAATATTTTATATCAATCACCCACAAGCTTATCTAGTGATTACAGGTGGGGTGTGGGTATTACGTTTGTTTCTGGCGCTGTGACCCATTTTCTCCAGACCGCCCCCGGGGTCTCAGTTACATAGTTGACTAATAGTGTAAACCTTAGCACCTGCCGCCTGTTCATATGCAGTTTCCTGCACCATATTGTTTCACACAAGGTCTGCATATGAAGACAGGAAATACTCGCCCACGTCTGCCCGACGACCACAATGGTTCTAGAACGAGCACCTCCAAGACCTTGTACGAGACGCCTCACATGCTGTATTCACGGTCTGTTAATAATTCTCACAGGTTACTGAAAATCCTTAATTATTGGGTGAGCTCAGCTTAGCTGTACTGATAAATTCCTGTGTGATGATGGGGGTTGTAGGACATCAGGGTCTTCTTGGAGAGAACTACACCTACATCTCCTCACCATTTGTTGTGCACTTGAATCTATTACTCCCTGTTATCAGCCATTTCAGTGGAGAGGATGACTGTAGGACAGGAGAATACAATCTATTGTTCTCTGTTATCAGATATTTCAGAGGAGAGGATGACTGTAGGACAGGAGAATACAATCTATTGCTCCCTGTTATCAGACATTTCAGAGGAGAGGATGACTGTAGGACAGGGGGATACAATCTATTGCTCCCTGTTATCAGATATTTCAGGGGAGAGGATGACTGTAGGACAGGAGAATACAATCTATTGCTCCCTGTTATCAGCCATTTCAGAGGAGAGGATGACTGTAGGACAGGAGAATACAATCTATTGCTCCCTGTTATCAGACATTTCAGGGTAGAGGATGACTGTAGGACAGGGGAATACAATCTATTGCTCCCTGTTATCAGACATTTCAGAGGAGAGGATGACTGTAGGACAGGGGAATACAATCTATTGCTCCCTGTTATCAGATATTTCAGGGGAGAGGATGACTGTAGGACAGGAGAATACAATCTATTGCTCCCTGTTATCAGCCATTTCAGGGGAGAGGATGACTGTGGGACAGGAGAATACAATCTATTGCTCCCTGTTATCAGCCATTTCAGAGGAGAGGATGACTGTAGGACAGGAGAATACAGTCTCTTGCTCCCTGTTATCAGACATTTCAGGGGAGAGGATGACTGTAGGACAGGAGAATACAATCTATTGCTCCCTGTTATCAGACATTTCAGAGGAGAGGATGACTGTAGGACAGGAGAATACAGTCTCTTGCTCCCTGTTATCAGACATTTCAGGGGAGAGGATGACTGTAGGACAGGAGAATACAATCTATTGCTCCCTGTTATCAGACATTTCAGGGGAGAGGATGACTGTAGGACAGGAGAATACAGTCTATTGCTCCCTGTTATCAGCCATTTCAGAGGAGAGGATGACTGTAGGACAGGAGAATACAGTCTATTGCTCCCTGTTATCAGACATTTCAGAGGAGAGGATGACTGTAGGACAGGAGAATACAGTCTATTGCTCCCTGTTATCAGCCATATCAGGCGCCTGTAGTCTCTTCTAATGATCGTGTATTGACCAAATAGGACAATTGTGGGTCTTTTTTTTTTCACTCGCTGACGATAATTACCCGCAATCCATCCAGAAACTGAGCGACTGTCTACAGTAAACTCCTTACCGCAGAAAAACATGTTTACAACAGCTTAAAGGGGAAGTCCAGTCCATGTGTGTCTTCACTTGTGTACCATGCAATGTCTTTTTATACAATATTATTTGAGGCTTTCCGAACGCCATAAAAATATGATTGGTTGGGGACAGGGTCTCGGCAGTGATTCCCATCTTCCCCGTAGTCATACGTTTGACATTTTTAATTGGCCATAAAGTGTAGAAAACCCCTTTAAATGATAGACTGCCATGAACACCTGCACAGTATTCACTCGTACTCCTGAGGAAGTGGCGTAAATATATTACTAAATGTGAGCATGGAGACATTAAGGGTATGGGTCTCCGTACACCTAGAAGTTTAGTATGAAGGGTAAATACTCCTTTAAATAGTATTTAAAGGGCATCTGTCAGCAGTTTTCTACCTATGACACTGGCTGACCTGTTTCATGTGCACTTGGCAGCTGGAGGAATCTGTGTTGGTCCCATGTTCATATGTGCCCGCATTGCTAAAAAAAAAAAAAAGTTATAATATATGCAAATGAAATTCTAGGAGCAACGGGGGCGTTACCATTACACCTAGAGGCTCAGCTCTCTCTACGACTGCTGCACCCCCTCCACTATGATTGACAGGACCATGCGTTATGATGTTTTCACTGTCAATCAAAGTGCAGAGGACGCGGCAGTTGCTGAGATATCAGAGCCTCTAGGTGCAATGGTAACGCCCCCGTTGCTCCTAGAGGCTCATTTGCATATATTAAAACATAATTTTTCTCAGAAATGTGGGCATATATGAACATGGGACCAACACAGATGCCTTCAGCTGCCAAGTGCACATGTAACAGGTCAGCCGGTGTCATAGGGACAAAACTGCTGACAGATGCCCTTTAAACCTGTCAGAAGATGTTATTGGTGAGGTTTTCTGAGCCAAGACCCCCCACTTATCCCTAGAAGCAGGGATAGCCTCATTAAACAAGAGGGCGCCACCCCCAATGGAGTGGGCAGAGTCAAAGCTTGCATCTCTGAGCCCATGTGGTCAATTACTATCATTTATACGCCAGTTTTCCGCAGATTGTGGCAAAAAGGTTATTTGTGCCGCAATCTGCGACTTTTCCCCGCTCACGCCAGGTCTAAAAAAGGTGGTGTAACGGGGAAGGGGATGATCAGCAGGCCCGTCTCATTTATTATTTTCTACGCCTGTGGTGCATACGCCACAGTTACACGGAGGCCGGCGCCTCTTCAAAACTCGGGCGGACACGGTATTATTAGGCTGGTGTCTAAGATGCCGGTCTTAATAAATGACCCCCACAGTGTCTAGATTGCTGACTGCGTAGTATGAAGCCAGCCATACACATACTGATCTCGGCAGGGATAGACGACCACCTCGTGTATATGGCGTCCTGTCTCATCCTCAACAGCAGATGTTGGGGGAGATAAGGATCGGACATGTTGGATTTCAGCGGCCAAATCCTTTTTGTTCTCAGGGACATTAGCTGCTGTCAGAAATCTGTAGCAGGGACTTCCTTCCTGTTCGGGACACATGCATACTTGACTGAGCCGAGCCTGCAGGTGTATTGAAGGGCTGGGAGAGAGACTGTATGGCCATCTTTGTCTTTTTTCCCACCATCTGAGTATACCCTCAGGGGGGCAGCAATAGAAAATACTGTATAGGTCACCATTAAACCTAAGGCAGTTGGGGATATGTAAGTCTGCCATTGACTGGAGGCGCGGGTCTCTTATTGTAGACGTCTGATGCCAGAGGTCTAAGGGTGAACTGTCTCTTTTTAGAAAAAAAAAGTCATATAAAACAAGGAAACTGCAAGTAAACGAAACAGAACAGCAGAGCCGAGTGTGTTGTAGCCATTTATGTAGTTGATGGTTATTTCAGCTGAAGAGGAAGCTTAGCTATAGCAACAACGTCCCTGGTCAGCAAGCTATTGAATAGCGGATCAATACACAGACGTCTCCCACCATGATTCTCTCATCAGGACAACGCGTAGTTAAATAACCTCCCCCTCTGCCCACAGCATCCTCAGCATATCGCACCGCAACGTACTGCAGACCTCGCCGGCAGAGGAGGGGTTAAACTGATGCAAGAGGGACCTGCAAAGTGGTTAACGCAGTCACAGTTTTTTTTGTTTTGTTTTTTACATTTTTCAAATACATACAATAATTTAAAATATATCATTTCTGTTCAGCAACTGAAATATTAATAATAGCTTTGGCAAAACAATTTAGACAATGGGCGTCAGATGACGCCCGCTCCCCGAATATTGGGGTAGGTTAGATCCAAAGTGACCAGCAGCTTCCGCTAACAACCCGTGGCTTTGCCATCCACCATTATGGTCAGAGGTTGAGTTGTGCTTGGTGCCTTCATGACGTGGCACAGCCGGTTGTGTAACGGCGCAAAGGGCCCCCCCCCCCCGCTGCGCCCCAATCCGTTCCCGTATCCGTCCGCTCATGCATATTTACATCACCACTTAGAAAAGGTCGGTAAGAAAAGAGAGACACCATGGAGGAGGAGGAGGAGGACGGTCAAGTCTAGGGGCAGACAAAACGACAGAGGGATGCAAGAAGTCACCAAGACGGATGGAAGGAAGATGTAAACGATGGTCGCTCGATTCACAAAAGTCTGTTTCACTGATATTGAAGACAGTCGGGATATAGAAGCGGCCGAATCGGAGATAAGCTGCCCCCCCTCCATCCCGCTTCTGCCAACATTCGAGATAATACTGCACAAGTAATAACCGTCCTCCGGAGCAATCCCGGCCCCAAGGCTACATGATGGTACAGGAAGACAGTGGATTGCGGATTTGACAGCTGCAAGCTGCACCGCAGTACTGGCGAAAGGTCTGGTAGCAACTGCGGTCTGCCTCGGTGCTCCATTGTACGGGGTTGGCCGACAGGGCCTCGGTTGGCAGCCGGTTAAGAATGCTGGTGTTCACGGCGAGGGCTGCCAGGCCGTAGTCCGTAAACAGCACAGTTTCCCTCTTGCAGGTCGGGCATGAAATGAATTTGTACTTGGGACAGGACTCGTAGAGAATCTGCAGGCACTCCTCGCAAACCGAATGGAGGCAAGATAAGATCCGAGGCCTCTTGTTTGTAAAATTGTACATGTGGCCACAGGTCGGACATTCTAAGGGTTCACAGGGGGTTGAGGGGTGCAGCACGTACTGGTTTACGATGACTTCATCGGAAGGAGTCTTACGATGGTAACAGATTTCGCTGCTCGCTTTCCGTTGACCAGGGTAGATTTTCTCCCGTCTCGGCGGTGGAGGCGTTCTCGGAAGACCCAAGGTGCTGGGAGAGTTCTCCAGAGCGGGCATCTCCCCGCAGGCCTGGTTGACTATAATTTCCGATTCTGAGGGCCAGGCACGTTTGGCAACCAGAGGAGGCTCCCTCCTGGACGGAGGACCGTACCTCGGCTGAGAGTTCTGGCATTCCGAGAACTTCTCAGCCTGGATGATCTTCATGGCCTCCATCTTGATAATGACCTGCTGCCCTTTCAGACACGACATAAGAATTTTTTTCACATTACTGTCCGCAACTTTGTTTTCTCCTAGAGCCCCCTGCATGTGGCTTGAGGAAGAGGCAAACGCTTACACTTAAAAAGATTGATTTGGCAGAGACTTAATTCTGGAGGAGTGAAGCTGGACTCCGATGCCAATGTCCATCATCTCCTGCAGGACGACACAATCCAGAAGGAGATTTTACATAAACCAGTGAATAATATCCAAGAAGTGGGGTCCAAATGCAATCTCCAGATCCGGAAGCCTTGAAATTTGTATAGTCTAACGCAGACCTCAGCGAGATTCCCTCAGAGGTAGAGCGAAGCAGCTGTGGAGTGTCCCGAAATCTCACAGGAACACAGAATAATCCGTGCAGACAGGCTGAGCGTTACAGTAACTCCGCATCAAGGGCATTGTGTACCTTGAGAACAGGTGTTCCACCTTGTTCCTTGTTATTGTTGCGAGAGGCTGAAGCAAGGTTGTAGGACGGCGCACAAATTCCTTCCTCCTGACTTCTCTCTCGCTCCCACTAACAGGTCAGTTGCATTCCAGGAGACTGATGATCACTGTACAGGGCTGGCCTAGGTCAGACCCACATCCAGACGGCTTTAATGAGGCCTCCTAATGAAGGGGGAGGAGGAGTCCTGGAGCTGGAACGCGGTTGACTTTAGGAGATGAGGGAGCCAAGTTTATGTAGATCAATCATTACCTCTGATACTGCAGAGTCCTCACGTATTACACTGTCTAGTTTCCTGTGTACAAAACAGAAGAGGAGGGGAGAAGGTTAGAAACTTCAAGGAGAAAAGCAAAATGGTTCAAATCAACACTGTTCATGGTTCTGCCTGTATGGCGTCCTGTACCCCTGCCTTTTCATACTAAACAAAGTGAGTATTGGTGGAAGAATACTGGTGAGTGCCATCCTGTGTTCTGCATATACACTGTTCATGGTTCTGCTCATCTGTGTGTGGATGGAAAAGACCCACAAACAGGATGCACACAGATAACTGCTATAATATAGTATTATAACTACTATAATACTGCTCCTATGTACAAGAATATAACTATTATAATACTGCCCCCTATGTACAAGACTATAACTACTATAATACTGCCCCCTATGTATAAGAATATAACTATTATAATACTGCCCCCTATGTACAAGACTATAACTACTATAATACTGCCCCCTATGTATAAGAATATAACTATTATAATACTGCCTCATATGTACAGGAATATAACTACTATAGTACCGCCTCCTATGTACAAGAATATAACTGCTATAATACTGCTCCTATGTACAAGAATATAACTGCTATAATACTGCTCCTATGTACAAGAATATAACTGCTATAATACTGCTCCTATGTACAAGAATATAACTACTATAGTACCGCCTCCTATGTACAAGAATATAACTAGTATAATACTGCTTCTATGTACAAGAATATAACTACTATAATACTACCTCCTATGTACAAGAATATAACTACTATAGTACTGCTCCTATGTACAAGAATATAACTACTATAATACTGCTCCTATGTACAAGAATATAACTACTATAATACTGCCTCCTATGTACAAGAATATACCTACTATAATACTGCTCCTATGTACAAGAATATAACTACTATAATACTGCCTCCTATGTACAAGAATATAACTACTATAATACTGCTCCTATGTACAAGAATATAACTACTATAATACTACTCCTATGTACAAGAATATAACTACTATAATACTGCCTCCTATGTACAAGAATATAACTACTATAATACTGCCTCCTATGTACAAGAATATAACTACTATAATACTGCCTCCTATGTACAAGAATATAACTACTATAATACTGCTCCTATGTACAAGAATATAACTACTATAATACTGCCTCCTATGTACAAGAATATAACTACTATAATACTGCCTCCTATGTACAAGAATATAACTACTATAATACTGCTCCTATGTACAAGAATATAACTACTATAATACTGCCTCCTATGTACAAGAATATAACTACTATAATACTGCTCCTATGTACAAGAATATAACTACTATAATACTGCTCCTATGTACAAGAATATAACTACTATAATACTGCCTCCTATGTACAAGAATATAACTACTATAATACTGCCTCCTATGTACAAGAATATAACTACTATAATACTGCTCCTATGTACAAGAATATAACTACTATAATACTGCTCCTATGTACAAGAATATAACTACTATAATACTGCCTCCTATGTACAAGAATATAACTACTATAATACTGCTCCTATGTACAAGAATATAACTACTATAATACTGCCTCCTATGTACAAGAATATAACTACTATAATACTGCCTCCTATGTACAAGAATATAACTACTATAATACTGCCTCCTATGTACGAGAATATAACTTCTATAATACTACGGTTATGAATTCTGTTCCTAGCATACAGTATGTGGCGGTCTTCTTATGTCTTGGGTACTCTGGATTATAAGGTTTGATCAGTTGGGTCATTTACATGAATAAACACTTTCAGTTCCCGTTTCTTTTGTGTTTTTCTCTTTTGCGGTCGTCTTTTCACTATAAAGATGGCGGCTGAGAGAACCTGGACGGGAGGGGATCAGACAGAACGAAACGTACATTCACCGTATCACAATGGGAACGTTCCGATCTTTCTGGAATGTTGCCGGAAATGTAGCCGCCTGCTCCCAGCTCAGGAATAATAGTCACATGACTACAGAGGAAACACATTTGTTGGGTTGTTGTCGCCCATAAACAAGTTCCAAGCATAGTTATGGTAACCCCCCCGTATGGTACAGGGACCCCCACCTGCTGCAGGAAGTGCTCAGCAATAAGGAGCTGGAAGAACCTTTTGTAAGGAGAACCAGTCCCGAAGACAATGACTCAAGTCTTTTACTGTTTATGACTGTGTGGTTTTTGCCTTTTCTTACACCTTCACAGACAGATGCAGCAGAGCTGCGTTTCTCCCTTGTCGGCCCCTGTTAGTACCACATTGTGTTATCAGTGCACAAAAGAAACGACACATGTAGCTCTGCTATATCGTACCTGACACTATTCTGAAATGTAGAATAGGCAGCTGTCCCCCCGTGACACTGAACTGATGTCTCATTACCTCTCAGCACTTCCAGAGTGCCCCCAAAGAAAGTCACACTGTCCACTGTAAGCCCTCATATGAGACAGTCACAGTGCCTCCATACCAGTGACATCCGATGTCTGCCATAATGGATGACCATCATGCCGCCATAAGTCGTAGTACTCCTTTAATAGCCATAGTGCCTCTATAATAGACAGCCGTAGCTCCTCTATAATAGACAGCCGTAGGGCCTCTATAATAGATAGCGGTAGCGCCTCTATAATAGAGAGCCGTAGCGCCTATATAATAGACAGCCGTAGCGCCTCTATAATAGACAGCCGTAGCGCCTCTATAATAGACAGCCGTAGCGCCTCTATAATAGACAGCCGTAGGGCCTTTATAATAGACAGCCGTAGGGCCTCTATAATAGACAGCGGTAGCGCCTCTATAATAGACAGCGGTAGCGCCTCTATAATAGACAGCGGTAGCGCCTCTATAACTGACAGCGGTAGCGCCTCTATAGTAGACAGCCGTAGGGCCTCTATAGTAGACAGCCGTAGGGCCTCTATAGTAGACAGCCGTGGCGCCTCCACAGTAGACAGCCGTGGCGCCTCCACAGTAGACAGCCGTGGCGCCTCCACAGTAGACAGCCGTGGCGCCTCCACAGTAGACAGCCGTAGTGCCCCCATAAGTGATCTCCTGCACCCACCTGTCACCTCAGCTTACCCACTAAATGAAAGATTTAGAGCCCGCAGCCCCTCAGCTCTCGCTCCCATGACAACTCTCCCTGTCCTGCAGTTCATTTATCAGCCCCCATCCACACCACTGCTAACCACTGCCACTAAAGCTATCTAAGGGGGACTGTAGGGGGCACAGGACCCTCTGGGCTGGGGATCATGTCTTCACTACGGATTTCTACTAAACAACAAAACCTCGAGAATCCAAAAAGTGGGGAAAAAAATCAATAATAGCTCAGTCGCCCGGTGCCTTCCATTCATTATATGGGGCGAGTGACTGGAGTACACTGCGGAGAGGGCGACGCTGGGGCAGCAAGAGGGAAACAAATGTCCAGTGAACGGTATACGACAAGAGGAGATCATTTACGTGTGCCGCCATCTATAGTGACAAGGTCAGCAGCATTACTTATACTGCTCTATGTTATCAGTCCTGATAAGTCCCTGCCCCTGTGACCACTGCTCCAGACACCTTCACATCCATAAATGTGACCGACACGCCTCTTGTAACATTACCATACTGCTATAATGTGACCATGGCAGGGGTACTGGCCCTTTAAATCTGGGAACTACCATTACAATTTATGGGGATGTTATGAACATGAGGTATTCTACCTTTCCATCCAAATACAAGTAATAAATATCAGATCCGGCAGCTCAAGATGGTGAATAATCCAAGGCCACAGTGTGCAATGCTGAGAGTTGTAGTGCTAGGACAGCTTATGACCATCCATACCCCGGGATTGTGATCGTAGCGTTCACCGGAGAGGAGTAAATGTGTGGGAATGACACGAATTCCATACAGGAAGGGGTAACGTATAGAGATGTAGAATGGCGCGGCGTTTACCAGAGGAGACGTGATCGAGGACTATACATGTCTGATCAGCCGCTGTCACCCAGTGAATTGGGATTTTACGCTCTTTGTGCCCCAGCACGTGGCCGTGAATACAGATTTACGGTATTCCAATCCGCTAGTTCCAAGTATTGCGCGGTGCATTTCACTGTCTCCCATGACAACCTCTGCCAGCGTATATACATCATCCCCACCCCCCGTATATAACCAGACAATAGAACGACGAGGAAACAATGGATTACACAGCTGTAGTGGGAAACATGGGGGAGGGGGGGGCAGCGACGGCAACAAACACGTTTTTCTTTTACTGGAAATACGTTTTGTGTCGCCCTCTCCACATTACATCTCGGACAATGAGGCGTACGACAGGAAAGAAAGTGACTAATCAACCTCCTTTCTCCGCGCGTAAGGGCTTATTTGGTAAAACTCGTCAGCCAATCAGATCGCAGCTTGTCATTTTCCCGTAGATCAATCCATTCGGCGCCAATGATGAATTCTTCCCGGATTTAAAACAGAAATACGCTCACAAGGGCTTCGGGAGTAAAGATTGTAAACATCATGGTGGAAAAGAAGACATATAGAAGGCGGTCAGTGCAAACATAAGCAGATGGCGAACATCCATCGCATGCGGGGTTAATAGCAACACGTAAAACAGCTGACTGCCAGGTGTGACATCATAGACGTCCTGACAGCTGACGGCTGTGGACAAAGGCATGGTGACAACCCTTACTGTATACAAATATCTGATGGGTTGCTATGGGTTACAGCAGTCTTCAAGGGGTTCTCCGGGAATTAAGAAAATGAAAATACTTTATTATAAATATATTCCCAAATACCTTTCAGTAGTTATAATGGCTCGTTTTGGCTAGGGGGCAATCGTTAGGAGAAACAAAATGGCCGCCGTCCTATTAGTTCACACAGAACCTGTCCTAATCACACAGGAGGACAAGTTACTTCACAACACTGAGGTAAAGAGCTGCCTCATCCTCCTCTCTGCTCGTCAGGGGTTATGAACACAGTTGATAAGAACTGGACTCCATTCCTACAGAGACTCAGCTAACGTTCTTATCAACTGTGTTCATAACCCCTGACGAGCAGAGAGGAGGATGAGGCAGCTCTTTACCTCAGTGTTGTGAAGTAACTTGTCCTCCTGTGTGATTAGGACAGGTTCTGTGTGAACTAATAGGACGGCGGCCATTTTGTTTCTCCTGATGATAGCTCCTCAGACATAACGAGCCGTTATAACTAATGAAAGGTGTTTAGGAATGTATTTATAATAAAGTAATATTTAAGTATTTTCATTTTCTTATTTCCCGGAGAACCCCTTTAACCACCATTACTTCCTAGATCTTGTAGGGTGATGATTTCATCAGAGACGCCGTCGCCACCTTGTATTTAGAAACTACATTTCCTGCTGGCTTCACGCCTTCTTCTCACCTCAACTTCTCCCTTTTTCTCCTCTATATTAAAATCTAGTGCAGACATGTATAACCTAGTGCACTCCAGCATAGGAGCCACTTACATTCCAGCTTTCATTTCCAAAATATAAGAATTTTTTTTTTTTATTATAAATAAAGTTTATTGAAATGGGCGCTGCATCCAGCCTCGGGGCCTTGTTGGCCACATCAGCCAATCACCGTCCAGCTTTCATTTTCTAACTTGCATTGGTAGAATGAACGCTGAATTCTGATTGGCCACATGTTCCCCCCCCCCCCCCCCCCCCCCCTCAAGGCTGGAGGACAGACAGGGCCCATTTCAATCAACTTTATCTATAAAATACAAAGCGGAGATTCTTTTGAAGCGGGTAAAATAGCTGTAAATGTCAGATTGCCTTCATCGTCCCACGTCTTGGCAGTTTGTATATCGCACCGCTATTCCCGCCTTCTCCAGATTGTATTATTTTGCACCTTCCCTCGCTCCAGAATTGCGCGACAATCTGTGAATGGCCTTGTTTGTCACTATTTGGTGGAGAGTTTTCAGTAAATAATATTTTCCCGGATCTCGAGCTCGACCGCCATCACCAGCAGCTGAAGCAGACGAGCCAAACCCGTCAGGGCGGGCATAACCGCGGTACACGACATAGGACTGTATGTGGCCCCTCCACCACTATTAGTCTTACCGGCCCTGGTACCTCCTGTGGCGCTCAGGAAGACCCAGTCTCCTTATGGCATGGACCCCCTCCTGCACTGGGATCCTTGATTTGACTATGGTAGGTCGGTCGGCTTCCTATATGGAGTTTAGATTGTGAGGACCGCTGGGATCAGGGACTGATGTGATTACAGTCCTTGTACAGCGCTGCGGAGTATGTCAGTGCCATATAAGTAATAGGATAAGACGAAGGTAATGGGCCTGCAAGGGATCAAGGCTCCAGGAACATATCCTCATAGGAGTCCCTAAAAAAAGACTGATGGAGGAGAGGACAGGGCAAAGCTTTCCTCACCTGCTACGGTCCAGCGGCTATCCTGGAGCCATAGGGATGGGATAGTCTGGTCCGACTCAGCCTGGCCTGTTATTTCCATGGTGGACAAGCGGCGACACTTGACGTTCTGGCGCCGCTTATCCAAATCCAACCAGTTGAATACAGATTTTGGACAGATCATGGGACAGCCACCTTAAGCCTTAATGTTTGGCAGATCCCAGCAGGATCTGTTCAGCTTCAGTCTGTGGGGAGATGAGGAAATTAGACTGTAAGCTCTGCAGACCAGTACAGATCCACCGATTCACAAAAAGGTCATGAAATCCTGACCCACCGCTACCGATATTTCACCACCGGCCGCATTCGACACCCTGAGCGATGTCATGGACCCCTTGGTATGCTGGTTCGCCTATCATCCCAGTATATTTTCCGTACTGGGGGAAGGGTCCACATAAATAATGAGATTCCCTGAAATTCTCCTCATCTATTGAATATGAGCCATCAACAACCCAGCATGAAAGCAACGTCCATATTGGAAGGGTCTGCGGCTACGTGCATGCACTTCACAATATGGGGACACACACCTCCTTCCCATGCCTGCAATGTAACCTCACCATAAGGATAGATGGTGGACGGCTCCTCGCCCCCCGAGGCGCAGGCTTTGTCAGTGCATTTTGGGAGGCCACATTCTGCAAAGGTTATCTGAAAGGCAGATTAGATGCACATTGCTCTGTCACTGCGCCCCCGCCCCCCACCTCCTGCTTGCTCTCCGCACACAATCCCATGTACACCCCCCCCCCATAGGGGTCACCCTACCTGCATTTAAATGAGATTGCCAAAAAAATAAATGATTGCTGTAAAATAGCAGATGTCATTCACCTCCATTTGGATGAGGATGGAGCTCCCGGGGAGGAGAAGGCATTAGCGGCTTGTCCAGGATGTCAGCCAGGATCCTTCTCTTATCCCGTAGTAATCCGATTGCAAAAATGGGAAGTTTCCAAAGAGAAACATTGTATTTATAAGGGATGTCATGTAAGGAAAGCCTCTCGGGCGGGAGGGGGGAGACGATAAATCCAAGATGGGTGGTCATATAGAAAACTGGGAATGTCATTGCACAAAGAAGACCTCATCCCTGATGCAAGACGCATGCAATAAGGAGTCGGTGCCCCTCACATCCCCCGTGTGCCCAGCAAATGCCAAGATAAACTTACCAGCTGGCAGCCGGGTCCTCCTCCTTGCAGTGTGCCTGGTGCCCTGATCCTCCCTGTCTGCAGTGGGCTCTGCAGTGATGCAGGCTGCTCCTGTTTCTCTCAATCACTTAGCACAAGCCCAGTGGGTTGCAGTAGCTCAGGGTCCACCCTCTGTACAAGGCAAAGCTGTCAGTCCTCAGGCCTCCTCCCCCTTCTCATTCATCTTCTACCTATATGAACATAGTGCCGTATATACCGCTCTGCCTAGACTGCTGGCAGCTGCTGGTTAATGGCTAATGGGGGGAGATACGTAGACACTGGGTCTTTATATATGCACCCCCTTCAGGAACAAGCACAGTGCACAGGATTCATAGCCCGCATAATACATTTACAGATGTAGCAGAGCTTATTTTGTCCACTGTACAGTGCAGTCCTGTGTGAAAGCACACAGAATGATGAACGGACAAATTCAGCTCTGCTACATTTGCATAAAAGCGCACAGAGGGGCGCAGTGTATTCTATGATGTATTGTTACAGGGAGGCCTGTGGATATTCCTTGGATAATGTTCCAGATAATAGTCAATGAGTGGAAGAGACTGCCGGCACAGAGGAGAGCCCTCACGTATTAATACATCCATATAGCATTCACCCACCGACTGATACCAGTCTATACAAAGACGCCATGTCTGATATATGTGATACTGAGAGACATCCAGCAAGTTCATGTTTTTTCCAATATAGTTTTGTTGCTCCTTGTGTTAAACTTAAAAAAAAATAATAATAAAAATTTCCAGCAACAATCTGCCCCCAGTGCCTCATAGGAAAGGGAAAGTGAAAACAGAATTTTAGGAATGTTTGCAAATTTATCAAAAAGGAAAAAATAAAATTTCTCCTGGACATAAGTATTCAGCCCCTCTGCTATAACACTTGCCATTTCGCTCTGGGGCCTCCCATTTCTCTGGATCATCTCTGAGATGTTCTTGGAGTCACCTCTGGTAAATTCAGGTGATCGGACATGATTTGGAAAGACTCAGTCCTGTCTGTATAAGATCTCGCACCTGACAATGCGTCAGAGCAGAAACCAAGCCATGAGGAGGAAAGAACTGCCTGTAGAGCTCAGAGACAGGATTGTGTGAAGGCTCAGATCTGGAGAAGAGGACAAAACATTTCTGTTGCACTAAATGTTCCCAAGAGCAAAGTGGTCTCCATAATTCTTACATGGAAGAAGTCTAGAACAACCAGGACTTTTCCTAGAGCTGGCCGCCCCAACAAACTAAGTAATCGGGGGAGAAGGGCCTTGGTAAGAGAGGTGACCAAGAACCAAATAATCACTCTGTCTGAGCTCCAGAGATCCTGTGTGCAGATGGGAGAAACGTCCAGAAAGTCGACCATCACTGGCGCCTCCACCAATCTGGGCTTTATGACAGAGCGGTCGGAAAGAAGCCTCTTCTCAGTAACAGACACATGAAGGAGTTTGTAAAAAAGCATCCAAAGGAATCTCTGAGAAACCAGATTCTCTGGTCTGATGAAACCAAGACAGAAGGAAATGTCTGGAGGAAACCAGGGACACTCATCACCTGCCCAATACCATCCCTACAGTGAAGCATGGTGGTGGCAGCGTCATACTGGGGGACAGGGAGACTGGTCAGGGTGGAGGGAAAGCTGAATGTAGCAGAGTACAGAGATATTCTTAATGAAACCCTGATCCAGAGCTCTGGACCTCAGACTGGGCCGAAGGTTCACCTTCCAACAAGACAATGAACCTAAGCACACAGCCAGGACAACACGGGAGAAACTTAGGGACAACTCTGAATGTCCTAGAGGGGCCCAGCCCAAGTCCTGAACCCAATGCAACATCTCTGGAGAGACCTGACAATGGCTGTCCACCGACGACCCCCATCCAATATGACAGAGCTGGAGAGGAATACTAAAAAATACTAAAAGTGGCCCCATTTTGAAGTCAGAGCCAGAAATACCATATTGTGGCACATTATACCGCCCCCAACCGAGCCAAATACCACAGTCCATCACAAAATACTGCCAGCAGCACAAAGTACATCCCCAAAAACTTCCATTTGCCGGTTGTGAGGAGGACTCGGGCAGATCCCAGGGCATCGGCCCACTGGGAAATTTCCCTGTAAGGTCTATGGCCAATCCGCCCCTGGCGGAGAGCCCCCAAATCCAGGAGTGTAAACCTTGTGGCATCATCTCCAAGAAGACTGGAGGCTGGAATCACTGCCAAAGAGACTTTACTCAGGACTTATGTGCTGAAGATTTATGTCCTGAGGAAAGGGGCTGAAGACTTATATCCCGAGTAAAGGGGCTGAAGACTTATATCCCGAGTAAAGGGGCCGAAGACTTATATCCCGAGTAAAGGGGCCGAAGACTTATATCCCGAGTAAAGGGGCCGAAGACTTATATCCCGAGTAAAGGGGCCGAAGACTTATATCCCGAGTAAAGGGGCCGAAGACTTATATCCCGAGTAAAGGGGCCGAAGACTTATATCCCGAGTAAAGGGGCCGAAGACTTATATCCCGAGTAAAGGGGCCGAAGACTTATATCCCGAGTAAAGGGGCCGAAGACTTATGTCCGAGTAAAGGGGCCGAAGACTTATGTCCCGAGTAAAGGGGCCGAAAACTTATGTCCCGAGTAAAGGGGCCGAAAACTTATGTCCCGAGTAAAGGGGCCGAAGACTTATGTCCTGAATAAAGGGGCCGAAGACTTATGTCCCGAGTAAAGGGGCCGAAGACTTATGTCCCGAGTAAAGGGGCCGAAGACTTATGTCCCGAGTAAAGGGGCCGAAGACTTATGTCCCGAGTAAAGGGGCCGAAGACTTATATCCCGAGCAAAGGGGCCGAAGACTTATATCCCGAGTAAAGGGGCCGAAGACTTATATCCCGAGTAAAGGGGCCGAAGACTTATGTCCCGAATAAAGGGGCCGAAGACTTATGTCCCGAATAAAGGGGCCGAAGACTTATGTGCTGAGTAAAGGGGCTGAAGACTTATATCCCGAGTAAAGGGGCTGAAGACTTATATCCCGAGTAAAGGGGCTGAAGACTTATATCCCGAGTAAAGGGGCTGAAGCCTTATGTCAATGCAAGATTTTAGTTTTCCCTTTTCAATGAGTTAGCAAAGACTTATATTCTGTTCTCACTTTCTCATTATGGCGAACTGAGAAACAACAAAATGTGCAAAAAGTAAATGGGTCTGAAGACTTTCCGAATGCATTGTGTATAGAAATGAGACCGATTGATGTATTAATAGAGAGAGAGACACAGTGATAGATTAATGGATAGACGGAGGGAGAGATGCAGACAGATATGAGATAGACTGGTAACTATCAGAGAGGGGATGGTGACAAAAAGCAACTAATTCCCACAGACCTGACAATGAGTAAGACGGCCGAGGAGTCAAGAGTCAGAACATCAACATTTCCTGTTCATTTTTTAAGTGTGTAGGTAATGACTGCTCATGATGTGTACAGGAAGGGGAACAGCTGAAATTAGAGTTGCAATATATTCTACAATGTGTCTTACCCATACATGGAACTGAAATAAGAGTTACAATATCATGTTAGGACAATGACACGGACACTCGGGGTACAGGATAATGACGCTGACACTCGGGGTACAGGATAATGACGCTGACACACGGGGTACAGGATAATGACGCTGACACTCGGGGTACAGGATAATGACGCTGACACTCGGGGTACAGGATAATGACACTGACACTCGGGGTACAGGATAATGACACTGACACTCGGGGTACAGGATAATGACACTAATATTTGGGGTACAGGATAATGACACTAATATTTGGGGTACACAGGTATCGGGTACTCATTTAGATGTGAGATATTTGGTAGAAATCTCTATCCATCCTGATCTCTTCTCTGACAACCTCTGACAACTGCTCTGTATAATGTAATGGAAGGGCCCCCGCAGTCATTCAGCGCCGGTTACACGCTACCTGTATATAATGAGTGACCAGTTATCGGTTCGCCCTCCATCATGTCCCGGCGTTCATACACATGAGCTGATGTGCACTTGTTGGTACCGTGGTCGTGGTGCTGTAGTGTTGGCAGAGGGCTGGCGGGATGGTAGCGCATGTGACGGTGTTTTTCGAGGAATCCGGGGCTTTGTTCTGCCTTATAAATATTTCATCCTCTGTGTTTTCTGTGTCATCAGTCCTTATGGCAGATGACTATTGTCTGAGAAAACATTCTGCACGCAAAGGGAACCTCCACACGTACGTAATATGTAACGCGCTGCCTCTTAGCAACAGACCGGGGCCGAGCTGTATCTGTACCCACTACTTAAAGGGGGTGTCCACTATAGCAACCTTTATATACATTGCTCTATGCATCTATAATAATAATTGAAGTAAATTTTCAAAAAATCCTGATTAATACTTCCCTTCAGTTTTGTGTATACAGCTCCTATGCAGACCTATGTGTTTCCATGGTTACAGATTACAAACAAGTCTTGTGTAGTCTCATCCTGCAGTCATGTGATGCTCCCAACAGATGCACAATGAAAAGGTGTATCTAAGCCAGTCATGTGTGATACTGTCTGCTTGATTTGGTGTATCTAAACCTATTGGCTGGCACAGTACTACACCCCCCATCATGTGATTTTCCCTTACAGTATGGACATGCGGCGGGGGTTATCTCCTCTACCTGCCCGCTATGTCCTCTGTTATCAGCACATTCCTGCGCCCGTCTCCCTCGGCAGGAGGGGTGCCGGCATCCGCGGCCCATCGTCCTCCCACATCTTAAAACATTCCTCTTCTTATTAATATCTGAGCCTGTAAATAAGAAAACATGCAAGACACAGACACCTTACTGCTGCTCCATGAGGAGGAGTGCGCCGACTGGAATCTGCCTGACTCCTGAAGAGAATTATGAAACTGAGACAGTCTGCGGATATACTGTATCTAATCCTATGCTGTGCCATACTGTCTGCTGAGCTATGTATCTAATCCTCTCATGTGTGATACTATCTACTGATCTGTGTATCTAATCTGCTCTTGTGTGATACTGTCTGCTGAGCTATGTATCTAATCCCCTCATGTGTGATACTGTCTGCTGAGCTATGTATCTAATCCCCTCATGTGTGATACTGTCTGCTGAGCTATGTATATAATCACCTCATGTGTGATACTGTCTGCTGAGCTATGTATCTAATCTGCTCTTGTGTGATACTGTCTGCTGAGCTATGTATGTAATCCTCTCATGTGTGATACTGTCTGCTGAGCTATGTATCTAATCCTCTCATGTGTGATACTGTTTGCTGAGCTATGTATCTAATCCCCTCATGTGTGATACTGTCTGCTGAGCTGTGTATCTAATCCCCTCGTGTGATACTGTCTGCTGAGCTGATATATATAAGCAGCATTAGATCGAGAAATATGATGTCTTAAAGGACTTGTTCACCCCTGGGGTTCTTTTGGGCAGTCCTATTCATGTGGACGGAATCCTACTTACCTGCTCCCAGCCGTGGGGTTCCAGCAGTGACTGGAGCGGTGACATGCCCCCGATGCATCAGAGATGGCGGGGGAGGTGACGGTAGGGCCAAGAAGCCGGACCCAGGTAACTTTCCCTCCACAGGTCCGGCCACTTGGGGGAGTGAACAGCCCCTTTAAGGTGGTAATAGGGATCAGTATACAACATGGGGTGTGCCCATACAATATAGGTACTTGTCCGCGGAGCTTACAGTCCATGTTTCGGTGATGCTGGTAGCTGAAGGCTTTGCTCCGTGATTACTAATTCATCAGGCAATTACATTAATTGCACAGAACTCGTTACCTCTCAGGCTCTTATTGATTACTGCGCGGAAGATCCACCGGAGCCCGAGGATTTATATAGCGCCGCACAGGAGCCGCCATCTGTTTAATGTTGGTGTAAAGAGCCGCTGACGGTATAACGGAGGCCGTCAGATTTCTAGGAACAGAAACCTCCGAGCCGTGTCAAAGAGGTCTGCACGCTACTCGAGATCAGCAGGAACTTATATCGAGATCAGACCCCTTTGGACACTGCTCAGAGACCTGACACCCCCCCTTGGACACTGCTCAGAGACCTGACACAAGGAACCTGTCCATTAAACCCACCACATGAGAAATACCAAAGGGGACTGCACTCCCTCTACAGTCCTGTCATTCTGGAAATCGGCAGAACTTCACAGGCTTCACCAATCAGATCCTCTCGCGTGTATCTAAAGTCTGTATCATATAATTTCGAGTGGCTTTCCCCTTTAAGTAACATTCCAGATGCCCCCCATAAAGAGTTATATGATAACATTCTGTCCACCTGCAGCCACCACTAGAGGGCGCTGACTGCACGCTGTGATGTTAGTTATGTCGTAGTGGTCACTGTGTGCAGTGAGCTCCCCCTACTGGTGGCAGCAGGTGGACAGAATGTGATCCTGTCTGTGCAGGAGATTTGGAGCTGTGTATCAGAAGAACAAAGCTATAAATACATGTAGATAGTAATTAGTATAACCTAATATTCACAGACCACCTGCCGCCCCTCACCCCGCCAGCAACCCTAATAGCTTAGCTTCACCTTTATTTCTGAAAGCATGATGGAAATAAATCTGGAGAATTTTTAGGAATTTTTTTTTTTTGTATGAAATTATTGTTTTTGCCTAAAAATAGAAAGTGTAAGGCGTCAGAGCCCCTCATCCTTCACGGCTGTTTTCTTTTAGGGCGGGGACCACCTCTGGCTGTGAGGTCAAGGGAGGTAATTTAAGAATGAGTGGAAGCGGGAACGCCTGGATTAGCGCAGCATGAAGTCACCGTGTGAGCGCTACACTAACTCCTGTGTCATAACCCCGCTCAGCACTGCTACATCCACCGTCACTGGGTGTACAAGGCAGAGCATCTCATCAACCATCACTGTGCACACTGAGCAGGAGCTCTGCAGAACATCTCACCACTGTACAGACTGTTCAGGAGCTCTGCAGAACATCTCACCACTGTACAGACTGTTCAGGGGCTCTGCAGAACATCTCACCACTGTACAGACTGTTCAGGAGCTCTGCAGAACATCTCACCACTGTACAGACTGTTCAGGAGCTCTGCAGAACATCTCACCACTGTACAGACTGTTCAGGGGCTCTGCAGAACATCTCACCACTGTACAGACTGTTCAGGAGCTCTGCAGAACATCTCACCACTGTACAGACTGTTCAGGAGCTCTGCAGAACATCTCACCACTGTACAGACTGTTCAGGAGCTCTGCAGAACATCTCACCCCTGTAAATACTAGTCTAGACCTCCGCAGAACATCTCACCACTGTGTACACTGACCAGTGAGCTCCGCAGAACATCTCCCCACTATGTACCCTGATCAGGAGCTCTGCAGAACATCTTTCCATCTAAATGGGCCAGGCTGATACCCTGTGCATTATCTGGTATAGGGCGGGACCACGGCTGGAGGCTTCTCTCTGTGTCAGGCCCCGCCCCCAGGCTCTGTACTATGTATGATGTATGAGCCTCTGGTGTTCCTTTACTTTCCACATTGCGTTTCTCTTACCTGTCCACTAGGTGGCGCTTCTGATAACTAGCTGCTTCTGTCTGTTCCGGGGCAAGCTCGGACACAATCATTATGGCCGCCACAGGGACCTTCACTTGTCCAGATTAGTGAATCAGTTCAGGGACCAGGGAAAGCTGGGTGACAGCTGTAGTGGAGACCATGCTGATCGTCACCCAGCTTTCACAGAAACAGCTGTAACTATAGTGGAGATGATGAGGGACATATAGAGACTCAGGATGTATAGTATTAGATAGTAAGCTCCGCAGCCCAGTCTCCTCCATACACGACCCCAAGGAGCGGCGGATAAATTCCTGGTACACCCCCCCCACACACACTTCTCAATACCACCGGCCAAAAGCTACAAACCAGCCCTGAGAAACCCAGAGCCTCGTATCTAATCCTATCATGTGTGATACTGTCTGCTGAGCTGTGTATCTAATCCTATCCTGTGTGATACTGTCGTCTGAGCTGTGTATCTAATCCTATCATGTGTGATACAGTCTACTGAGCTGTGTATCTAATCCTATCATGTGTAATACTGTCTGCTGAGCTGTGTATCTAATCCTATCATGTGTGATACAGTCTACTGAGCTGTGTATCTAATCCTATCATGTGTGATACTGTCTGCTGAGCTGTGTATCTAATCCTATCATGTGTGATACTGTCTGCTGAGCTGTGTATCTAATCCTATCCTGTGTGATACTGTCTGCTGAGCTGTGTATCTAATCTTATCCTGTGTGATACTGTCTGCTGAGCTGTGTATCTAATCCTATCATGTGTGATACTGTCTGCTGAGCTGTGTATCTAATCCTATCATGTGTGATACTGTCTGCTGAGCTGTGTATCTAATCCTATCATGTGTGATACTGTCTGCTGAGCTGTGTATCTAATCCTATCATGTGTGATACTGTCTGCTGAGCTGTGTATCTAATCCTATCATGTGTGATACTGTCTGCTGAGCTGTGTATCTAATCCTATCATGTGTGATACTGTCTGCTGAGCTGTGTATCTAATCCTATCATGTGTGATACTGTCTGCTGAGCTGTGTATCTAATCCTATCATGTGTGATACTGTCTGCTGAGCTGTGTATCTAATCCTATCATGTGTGATACTGTCCACTGAGCTGTGTATCTAATCCTATCCTGTGTGATACTGTCTGCTGAGCTTTGTATCTAATCCTATCCTGTGTGATACTGTCTGCTGAGTTGTGTATCTAATCCTATCCTGTGTGATACTGTCTGCTGAGTTGTGTATCTAATCCCATCATGTGTGATACTGTCTGCTGAGCTGTGTATCTAATCCTATCCTGTATGATACTGTCTGCTGAGCTGTGTATCTGATGCTATTATGTGTGATACTGTCTGCTGAGCTGTGTATCTAATCCTATCCTGTGTGATACTGTCTGCTGAGCTGTGTATCTAATCCTATCCTGTGTGATACTGTCTGCTGAGCTGTGTATCTAATCCTATCATGTGTGATACTGACTCTTAAAGGGCATCTGTCAGCAGTTTTGTCCCTATGACACTGGCTGACCTGTTGGCAGCTGAAGACATCCGTGTTGGTCCCATGTTCATATGTGCCCGCATTGCTGAGAAAAATTATGTTTTATTTTATGCAAATGAGCCTCTAGGAGCAACGGGGGCGTTACCATTACACCTAGAGGCTCAACTCTCTCTGCAACTCCTGCACCCTCTGCAATTTGATTGACAGGTCCTGGCTGTGTAAAGGTGATCACTTTTACATGCCTGACCCTACCACTAAAGTGCAGCAGTTGCAGAGAGAGCAGAGCCTCTAGGTGTAATGGTAACGCCCCCGTTGCATCTAGAGACTCATTTGCATAAAATAAAACATAATTTTTCTCAGCAATGAGGACACACATGAACATGGGACCAACACAGATGTCTTCAGCTGCCAAGAGCACATGTAACAGGTCAGCCAGCGTCATAGGGACAAAACTGCTGACAGATGTATCTGAGTATGTATCTAAGTCTGTTATGGTGATACTACCTGCTGAACCTATGTATCGAAGTATATAATATGCGATACTGTCTGCTGAGATGTGTATCTAATCGTGCTGTTTGTGATACTGTATTGAGATGATGTATCTAAGCCTGTCACGTGTGATACAGCCTCAGAGGGACATGCACAGTAGTAGCGACCACCCACAATGCTCTGGGGCAGTGTACCCGCCGGGCATGCAGTGGGCTCTTTGGGACTGTTTATCCAGCGAGCGCCCGGACACTGCAGAGTGATGATGAGGGGAGTTGTTAGCCAAACAGAATGAAGAGTCAGCATGAGTGTAAATGAGGCGGATCAGCGGAGCAGCAGAGCTGGATCAGTGTATTGTCTGCTACTCTACAGCAACAAAGGAGGTCTGTGCACAGACAGCCTGACTGCTGCAGCCCCCCGACCAGTACACAGCAACTGGAACCACAGCTATGACTCCAGTACAACCCGTCACATCACGGAGAAGACTCCCCACCGCTATTATATGTGCTTGCTGCCAATGAATGGAACCATCCATTCAGATTCAGAAAACTTCTCACAGCTGAGGGTTTGTTACCACTGTGTCCAGTCTAGACAGCCCTCTGTAATCTGAATACAGCGTCCGCCCGCATCTCTCCCCTGTCCTGACAGTTTGTTACAGTGTATCAGTGCAGGTAACATGTATGAGCCTGGGGTCCAGGATTGTTCAGACCGGATGCGACTGTAACAAGCCCTCAGCTGTGAGAAGGATCAGGTCAGGATGGGGTTTTAGCCTCTAGCTATAAACCAGTGTTCCCATTCAGTGACAACAAGCAGAAAATGTAGAGGAAGTGTAAAATAAGGGAACTTCTGAAGCTGGGCGTCCACCGACTGCTGGCAGCTGGGCTGGTGACGTCACTTCATGCCAGGCTGCTCCGCCCAGATGATAGGTGCCAGCCTGCCGCCCAGAAGTAGAAGATGATGTAAATGGCAAATAAAACAGGCCACGCCCCCAACACTAGCTCCACCCACACCACTGAACGAACATATAGAGGGGAAAAAATAACACTCGAGACTCCACCCACTTCCTTGAAAGACATAAGTAAGACGTTCAGATATTTTTAGTAACATTTCTACAAGTAAAAGCTTCATTCGGAGAGAAGAGGCTGTGGAGGACTACAAGTGCCAGAATGTGACACCTTGGGGGGAGGGGGGCTGTACGATTATCTGAGATAGTATCACATGATATATTTGTGTATACATTAGCTCAGCAGACAGTATCACACATAATAAGCTTAGATACATAGCTCAGCAGACAGTATCACAGGATAAGCTAAGATACACCAGCTCAGTATAGAGTATCACACACAACAGGCTTAGGGCTCGTGCCCACGACCATGTGGTGGCACCTAAATAGCTTAGATACTCCAGCTCATCAGACAGTATCACAAATGATAGGCTTAGATGCATCGCTCAGCAGACAGTATGATACACCATAGACTTAGATACTCTAGCTCACAAACAGTATCTCACATGATGGGCTTAGATACTCCAACTCACATAACAGTATGTCACATCTTAGGTTTAGATACTTCAGCTTAGCAAGCAGCAGCACATATGATAGGCTTAGATACAGTACCTCAGAAGACCTGTTTTATACACTGTAGGCGCCTTATAAGGCAGTATCACATATGTCTTAGATACTCCAGCTCAGCAGTCAGTATCACACATGATAGGATTAGATACACAGCTCAGCAGACAGTATCACACATGATAGGATTAGATACACAGCTCAGCAGACGGTGTCACACAGGATAGGATTAGATACACAGCTCAGCAGACGGTATCACACAGGATAGGATTAGATACACAGCTCAGCAGACGGTATCACACAGGATAGGATTAGATACACAGCTCAGCAGACGGTATCACACAGGATAGGATTAGATACACAGCTCAGCAGACAGTATCACACAGGATAGGATTAGATACACAGCTCAGCAGACAGTATCACACATGATAGGATTAGATACACAGCTCAGCAGACAGTATCACACGTGATAGGATTAGATACACAGCTCAGCAGACAGTATCACACAGGATAGGATTAGATACAGCTGCTCAGCAGACAGTATCACACATGATAGGATTAGATACACAGCTCAGCAGACAGTATCACGCAGGATAGGATTAGATACACAGCTCAGCAGACAGTATCACATGATAGGATTAGATACACAGCTCAGCAGACAGTATCACATATAGAAGGATTAGATACACAGCTCAGCAGACAGTATCACACAGGATAGGATTAGATACACAGCTCAGCAGACGGTATCACACAGGATAGGATTAGATACACAGCTCAGCAGACGGTATCACACAGGATAGGATTAGATACATAGCTCAGCAGACAGTATCACGCAGGATAGGATTAGATACACAGCTCAGCAGACAGTATCACACATGATAGGATTAGATACACAGCTTAGCAGACAGTATCATATGATAGGATTAGATACACAGCTCAGCAGACAGTATCACACATGATAGGATTAGATACACAGCTCAGCAGACCGTATCACACAGGATAGGATTAGATACACAGCTCAGCAGACAGTATCACATATAGAAGGATTAGATACACAGATCAGGAGACAGTATCACACATGATAGGATTAGATACACAGCTCAGCAGACAGTATCACATATAGAAGGATTAGATACACAGATCAGGAGACAGTATCACACATGATAGGATTAGATACACAGCTCAGCAGTCTTACACAATTAATCTGCTCGGCAGACTCTGTTACACAGTTAGGGTTAGATACAGCTGCTCAGTAGAGAATATCACATTATAAATCATGATAGGCTTAGATACAGTGAGCAGCAGACAGTATCACACATGACTAGATTAGATACAGCGTGGCCCTGCCTGGCTCTCATGTACAGATGGCCGCAGAGGAGAAGTGACTGTGATACCCGGGGACGGGTGAGCACACCGCCGGCTCTCTTCCTGACGGGCCCTGCTGGATTTCTGATCGTTTTCTGCTCCGTCCGTGGCTTTGGGTAAAATGAGATAAAAATAGAGAATTGTCAGATGTGATTTCTCCTGAAATGTCCGTCTGATGGTCCAGGATGTGACAAGTGTCTCAGGAGGAGCCGGAGGATGAAATCCAGCACTCGCCTACAGTCTCCTGAGTCCTATGTATCTGTACACACAGGGGCCCCGAACAGGAGGCCTTCATGCACTGTCACACCTGATTGGCTGAGAGGGCTCCGAGGAGCCCCAGGGGCCAGTATGAGACACTCTCTGTATGGTCACATAGTCTCCTCTACAAACAACGCATCTGGAGAAGAATACCAGCGTCCCCCGGAGCGGGCACATGTGTGGAGCCTGTCAGTAACATGGCGGTGTGCAGGATGGCGCTGTTGTCAGGTCGCTGTGGATGGTGTGGATTGCTATGGTTAGACTGCGGGCACAGTGGATGGCGCTTTTGTGGGGGCACAGTGTATGGCATTGTTATGGTTAGGCTTGTCGCGGGGTGCTGCGGAGGGCACTGTAATGGTTAGACTGGGGGCGCCGGCTGCTTTGGTTATGGAGGCCTCGGCTGGCTGTTTGGGGGAATATGGATGTCACTGTTATGGGACACATCTGTCTATAGGAGGAGCACTATGGAGGAATTAAAGGGCGTGATCAGTGAGTGGGGTAATACACATATATATATATATATGAGTGCACTGAACACTTCGGAATTCAGTGAATGCATCAATGTCAGTTTACTGATCACACTCTGAATGGGGATGATGAGGGTTATTGTTTCCGCAGTGCATGTATATAAAAGGTTAATGCATATTTGGCATCTGTCACACTGGTGCTATGTGGAGGCTGAGTACCGGGAGGCTCGTCCTCGTTATTTCGGAGGCCTGCGGAGGTGTTACTATGGAGCCTCTGCTTACTATTCACTACTATCGCTATGACAACCACCTCCGGCTCATTATGGGCCCAGCAGCCAATCAGCATCCCTCCCTTGTATCTATGAACCCCCTGCCGGCCAATCACAGTGCCGTGGCTTCCCCTGGCCCAGATCGCATGTGAACCCCGACTTCTGCTGATACAACGCCCCCCCAAACCTCTGGCTGCAGCCACTGATGGGGGGCCCGGAACAAGGGGCCGCTGAACGGCGAGGAGCACGAGTCAGCGGGAATTTCTGGGAACAATTTTTGGACAATTTACTCTGGGAACAGACAGAGGAGCGATCCCAAAATAGCAGAACGTTCAGTGCCCTTATGTCATAGTCTGAGAGGGAGGGACGCCGAACATCTGACGGGACCGAAGCTCCTTGTTTCTCCTGCCGGGGGGGGGGAGGGGGCAGGAAGGTATTGTGGATGATTAGACTTCACGTGCGTCACTCAGACTGTCTCAGGACATGTTGGGAATAGTAGTTCCATAGACGGACCGTGAAGGGCTACACCCCTCCCCCTCCAGAGAGCTTTAACATTGGACTGTGCCGGCACCCGCACCTACTGGACATTTATGGCAATATACTGTAAATGTCCCAAATGGGACACCCCCCTTTAAATATTGGAAACCTCCTTAAAGGGATATTCAGGATCTTTGTTAGACAGGTGGGGGTCTGACTGCTGGGACCCCACTGGTCACAAGAAGAGGGGTCCCTGCACCCCGTATGAATAGTGTATGATCAGGCATGTCCGCTACAGATACCAGAAAGCAGCGCTCCGCCATCTGCCATGGACATGAGCGACCACTGCTCCGTTCCTGTAATTGGTGCCCCCCCACCGGTCTGGTGGATAAGGGATGACTTGTACCCCGAAAAACCCTTTAAGAAAAAGGAACCGAGCAGAGTAGGTGAAGTTAACTGCCCAGTGATGTAATCAGACGGTGACGTCATCATACATGGCAGCGAGCTGTGGCCACCAGGTAAGGCTCATGCACTAGGGCCCAGCTGCTCTGTGGCAGGGGCTGCACAATGCCCGCTGCTGTCAGGGCGCTGTATCTGCGGCTGGCACGTGGCGCAGGGGAACAAGAGCTCTTTTGAGTCAGGGCCTGGAGCAGCGTACACAGACGGCCTGTGTGGAGAGGGACCGTCTGCCGGGCAGACACCGAGCGCTGCAGCTGTGTCCTACCACAAGATGCAGCAGGGGTAGAAATAGCTGGCAGCGCAGGTTGGCATTAACCTCTTCATCCCTGGGTACTGAGTGTATAATGTTCTGTGCTCAGAATAAAGCAGTAATGTCCTTGTGCTCCCAGTGCAGAGCTCGGCATTACTAAAGGGGGGCTCCTAAATTCCTGACACACGTGGCAACATACCCCCCGATTATATGGACGTCACCAGGTTCTGTACAGGGTGGTTATCTATTGGGAGTATTCCGGTTATAACATCCCTGGTGGTCTAGGGTGTTGAGGGGGTTAACAATGATATCTATGGTGCCCTGGAGGAGAAGGGGTTAATAGGAATCATTCCTAGGAGCCCCCGGGGTCTGGGGTGGGTTAGCAGTTAAAGCTGTTGAAGGTTAAAAAAAACATGGCTGCTGTCTTTCCCAAACAGCGCCACCCCCGTCCATGGGATGCATCTGGTATTACAGCTCAGCTCCACTGACGTGAATCAGGCTGAACTGCAATACCACACACAACCTGTAGACAAGTGTGGTGCTGTTTCTGGAAGAAAGAAGCCATGTGTGACATAAGAAATAAGGGGGTGAGTGAGCTGCAGTACCAGGCACGGCCTATAGACAGGGGTGGTGCTGTTTCTGGACGAGGTCCTCCTCAGTAATCTCATACAGCTCCTTTGATCTCCTTTATACAATACGGTCTTACCTGACCACTACCCCCACCATCCCATAAGAATTCTCTTCATATCCAGCAGGAAGCCTTTCACTGCTTATTTATTCTACATCGTGATCAGGAAGCCGCCCCCCAGGAGTCGCCTCCAGCCCCGAAACAATGCTCATCCACAGGTCCGCTCACCGCGTCACCGTGCCTCTTTTGAAGGGGGTCCCTACACTGTCTGCCCATTTGTACCCCCGGGAACCGTCATGTTGTGACAGACTCCAAACATAAGTGCAACCCAGCTTTCCCCAAATCCTGAATGACTTCTAAATTTACATTATCAATCAGACCTTGTACCGAATCTTCTACACGTGTGTCAGTGTCCACTGAAGTTTTGGTGTTCTATTCATGCACCAGGCTGCTCAGGATGAGCATTACCCCAGGTCCTCTATAGCTAGTGGCACAGTACATGGAAGGTTTTATAACTCTCGGCCTCCTGGCCCCATTAAACTTGCTCTGGTGTAAAATTAATGCTTTAACGCTCCCCTCACGTTATTTCCCGAACCGTCACATCTAATTTTATTGTCCACTTTGGAACGGGTCTAATTAGGCGTTTGGAGAGCAATTAGTCTGGACTGGGAGCCTGACAGGAGAAGGGGGGCGCTGCGCTCAGTATCTGCCAGGAGGAAGAATAATTGGGAGGAAGACGTGGGAGAGAAGGATCTCGACTCGCTCCGCAGACGCCTGAACTTAATTAAGAGCTGCTGACAGATTGTAGGTACAGTCCATGGCGGGATCACAACGAAGGTCAGGAGCGATCCACCGACGCCTTAAAGGGCTCCTCCAGCCTGATGTCAGTAACGCTTAAAGGAAGACTCCAGCAAAACTGATAAAGGGCTCCTCCAGCCTGATCTCAGTAACGCTTAAAGGAAGACTCCAGCAAAACTAACAATGTGTTGTGTAGTGCAGGTCCTGAGGGGCGGAGCATAACACTGGAGTCCAGAAAACAACAAAGAGAGAACCTGTGTCATGCTCCGCCCCCTCAGGACCTGCACTAGGCATCAATTTGCCAAACAGTTGGCTACAATGTATCAGTGCAGGTAAAATGTATCAATCTGATTGCCTAGACTGGATACAATTGTAACAAACTCTCAGCTGTGAGAAGTAAATATACTGTATATATTACAGGGGGAGCACCAATGTAAATACTGAAAACAGAGCGGTGGTCTTTACCGCAGTGCCCCCCACTAATGTGACACTACCTGGGACCCCCTATAAATGCCTGCTGGTCGTCTCTTCTTGCCCGTCTGCTGACAACCCAAACCCAGAAATGATAATGGCGCTGTCACCTAGTACAGGAAGTGCAGAGCATGACATCACAGGTTGGGGAAGTGTGTGGTTAGGTGATGTATCGCTTAAAGAGCAATTCCACCCACCCACTCTCTGTTCACACAGGAGGCATTCAGGACCATGATGCTTTGCAGTTACCAGGGGGCGTTACCTCACCTTTCACTGCTGTAACAGATGAGGGGAGTGACAACCGGTCTGAATGTCCCAAAATGCTGCAAAGAGCACTGTAGAATCTAGAGAACATAGCTGGAGCCCCCCTATAATAATTGCTGGATTATTTCTGACCAGTCTTCTAATATATAAAGCTGAGTGTATGTATGTATGTCCGCTAAAGGAATCTGAACCGTCGCAGCTACAATCACGAAATTTGCCACACAGGTACATCAGGTGTCCGGGAAGGTTTTAGAACGGGTCTCAGCACTTTGGGACGTACCGTTCCTGAGATATTCCCCCCAAAAATGCCTTAGCCAATAGAAGCCTGGTCACATGACCCTTATCAGCCAATAGAAGCTCGCAAGCCCTTAGTTTCCATATACAGACAGTTGCACACCAGGTTTCCATAGCAACCCAGCCAGTTCACTGCTGTAGGTCTGCTTTAAAGGGGCAGAGCGCTGTGGATGACACTGTTAAAGGGGGTATTCCGGTTACCATAAATATAACTTATGTTTTAGACTAACTCATCATCAATCATTACCTCATATAATGTAAATTTCACATATTTACCGTTCAGTAGTAATAAAAGATATTTTCTACTACTGCTACCCACTGTGTTTCCTCATGAATTACCATGGCATCGACCTGTAATTCAGGCCACCCTCAAAAGAAGGACTTAAAAGCCCCGCCCCCAGGTCCAGCTAAGTCATGCCCCCGGTTTGATCAGGTCACGCCCTTCTCACTCTGCAGCCGACAGGGATTGCAAAAATGAAAGTAAAAATCACCTTCTGTCAGCTGCAGGGGAGGTAGGGTGGCTTTCTCCCTGCAGCTCATGCTCAGACTGCACAGTGCTGCTGTTCAAAAGGACATCCCTGTGTCCATCCAGGCCCTGCGGTGGATGGAGGACAAGGAGTCTGAAAACCGGACTGTCCGGCCTAAAAAACGGACCTCTGGCCACCCTAGGGGCAGGCTGCTGTGGAAATCACAGTTAAAGGGGAGTAACCAGAAGAATAGGGCCACAATAACAATAAAAACGGAGTGCACAAGTGGTTCAGAAACAATTATCACAGAACCAAGCAAAGAAAACCACAATGAAGTGCACATCCAACAAAAACTAATAGAATAATTTTATTGGACAACACAATTATACATCTAAATACAATTTTCAGATGTATGTATTACTAGCTGAAGGACCCGGCTTCGCCCGGGTATATTTGATCTATTTCATTTAATGTTTGTGTGTGTGACGTAAAAAAAATATCGAGAGTGACCTCCACAGCAGCCCGCCCCTTATAACTGTGACCTCCACAGCAGCCCGCCCCTTATAACTGTGACCTCCACAGCAGCCCGCCCCTTATAACTGTGACCTCCACAGCAGCCCGCCCCTTATAACTGTGACCTCCACAGCAGCCCGCCCCTTATAACTGTGACCTCCACAGCAGCCCGCCCCTTATAACTGTGACCTCCACAGCAGCCCGCCCCTTATAACTGTGACCTCCACAGCAGCCCGCCCCTTATAACTGTGACCTCCACAGCAGCCCGCCCCTTATAACTGTGACCTCCACAGCAGCCCGCCCCTTATAACTGTGACCTCCACAGCAGCCTGCCCCTTATAACTGTGACCTCCACAGCAGCCCGCCCCTTATAACTGTGACCTCCACAGCAGCCCGCCCCTTATAACTGTGACCTCCACAGCAGCCCGCCCCTTATAACTGTGACCTCCACAGCAGCCCGCCCCTTATAACTGTGATTTCCACAGCAGCCCGCCCCTTATAACTGTGACCTCCACAGCAGCCCGCCCCTTATAACTGTGACCTCCACAGCAGCCCGCCCCTTATAACTGTGACCTCCACAGCAGCCCGCCCCTTATAACTGTGACCTCCACAGCAGCCTGCCCCTTATAACTGTGACCTCCACAGCAGCCCGCCCCTTATAACTGTGACCTCCACAGCAGCCCCGCCCCTTATAACTGTGACCTCCACAGCAGCCTGCCCCTTATAACTGTGACCTCCACAGCAGCTAGAGTGGCCACTGTCTTCACCCCAGAAAGCCAGACCTCACCGGCCATTCCCCCAAACGTGAAACAGTGCCCTTGGTTACCATGAAGACACATCACTAAACATGAGGCCACACCCCCTGGCTCTGTGAAGACACGGAGGAGAAGCTGCCTGAGCGTGAGCTACTGAAAGGGTGGACATCCCTATGTCCATCCAGGCACTGTGCTGGACTGAGGACAGGGAGCCAGAAAACCGGACTGTCCAGCCTAAAGCTGGACAACTGGCCACCCTAACATCAGCCTGCCCCTAGGGTGGCCAGAGGTCCAGTTTTAGGCTGGACAGTCTGGCTTTCAGACTTTCTGTCCTCTGTCCGGCACAGTGCCTGGACAGACACAGGGATGTCCACCCTTTCAGTAGCTCACGCTCAGACAGCTTCTCCTCCTTGTCTTCATGGAACCAGGGGGCGTGGCCTCATGTTTAGGGGTGTGGCTTCATGGGGACCGGTGGCAAGGCTTCACGTTAGGGGAAGGCTGGACAGTCTGGCTTTCAGACTACCTGTCCTCTGTCATGCACAGGGCCTGGATGGACACAGGGGGCGTGGCCTCTTGTTTAGGGGTGTGGCTTTATGGGGACCGGTGGCACGGCTTCATGTTGAGGTAAGGCTGGACATTCTGGCTTTCAGACTACCTGTACTCTGTCATGCACAGGGCCTGGATGGACACGGGGCGTGGCCTCATGTTTAGGGGTGTGGCTTCATGGGGACCAGTGGCACGGCTTCACGTTGGGGGGAGGCTGGACATTCTGGCTTTCAGACTCCCTGTCCTCTGTCATGCGCAGGGCCTGGATGGACACAGGGATGTCCTTTTGAACAGCAGCACTGTGCTGTCTGAACATGAGCTGCAGGGAGAAAGTACCCTCCCTCCATCCCCTGCAGCTGACAGAAGGTGATTTTTACCTTCATTTTTTAAATCCCGGTCAGATGCGGAGTGGAAGGGGCGTGGCCATAGAAACTGGTGTGTGTGTGTGTGGAGACTAACTGCCTGTGAGCTTCTATTGGCTGATAAGGGTCATGTGACCAGGCTACTATTGGCTAATGCATTTTTTGGGAATATCTCAGTAACGGTCTGTCCTGGAGAGCTGAAAACTGTTCTAAAACCTTCCTGGACACCTGATGTACATGTGTGCCAAATTTTGTGATTGTAGCTGCAGCGGTGCGGATTCCTTTAGCGGACACACACACACACACACACACACACACACACACATACACTCAGCTTTATATATTAGATTGTGTTGTCCAATAAAATAATTCTATTGCTTTTACCATTGTTAGATGTGCACTTCATTGGGGTTTTCCTTGCTTGGTTCTGTGACAGTTAAAGGGGAGGGCACTGTGTATGTTAAGGGGGCAGGCTGCTGTGGAGGTCACTGTTAAGGGAGGAGGGGACTGTGGAGGTCTCTGTTAAGGGAGGAGGGGACTGTGGAGGCCACTATTTAAAGGGGCAGTGGGGTACTGTGAGGTCACTGTTAAGGGGCAGTTGATGTGGAGGTCTTTGTCAAGGGGGCCAGGAAGGGTAGAGGTCAGTTAAGGGGACTGTAACCTATGGTCAGTGTTAAGGGGTGGGCTCTGTAGAGGTCACTGTTAAGGGGGCATGCCCCTGTGGAGATCACTGTCAAGGGAGTGAGGTGCTGTGGAACTCACTGTTAAAGGGGCAGGCTGCTGTGAAGGTCAAAGTTAAGGGGGTGGGCTGCTGTGGAGGTCCCATTTTAAGGAGACGGGGCACTGTGGTGGGGGGGGGTCAGTGTTAAGGAGCGGCTGTGGAGATCACTGTTAAGGAGGCGGGTGCTGTAGAGGTCACTCTCGATATATTTTAACGACACACAAACATCAAATGAAATAGATTAAATATACCCGGGCGAAGCCGGGTCCTTCTGCTAGTGTGATATAAATGTTCTCTTATTGTATAAAACTTTCTGCAAGGTTCGGGGTCTTCTATGGAGGTGGTGTATACGGGCTGACACCCCCCCTCCCTCCATGGATAACGGGTTGGAGATTTTAATTTTCACACTGGTATCTTATGACACGCGGCACCATCTAGTGGTGATATTTAAAAAAGTACAAGGTGAAAGTATAACCAATAAGACAATGAATTCTAAATGTCATAAAAGCATAAAATTGACTCAAATCATAAAAAGTGAATTTGGTTTATTTAACATATATATATAAAAAATTGATAATTATTTAACAAACATAATAATAAAGTAAATCACAAGTAATCTTGAGTGAGGGCCCAGGCCTTTTCTTTACTACTTAGCGCCATCTAATGGCAATATCATAAAGCTGCTTGTCATAACAGCAAGGACAGAAGAGACCGCTGTGTATCTACTCACAGCTGAAGGTTTGTTATAATGTGTAGGAAATATTCCAAACTGAAGGAAGTAACAGGAGCAGCAATCCCACTGGTGCCCTGGACCCCATGGTTGATACCTGCAGCTCTGCAGCCTCTCAGTGTAATGTCCCACTAAAGACAATGGGGCTGATGTACTAATCCGATAGATGGCGCCAGGCGGTCTGGACCTGCACCACGTTTATCACAGTTAGACCTAGTTGTCACCTTTTAGACAGACTCCAGGTGCAGAGACTCCACTGTTTTGTTCCTTATAGGCAGTGTTCTCGTTGGTGCACTGCTAGTTATGACCACAAGATGGTGCAAATCACAACCGAATCCTTATTACAGTGTGTGGTAATTGTGACTACAAGACAGTAATCTGAAACCAGTGATTTGTACAGATCTGATGTAGGACACTGTAGTTGGAGGTGATGTAGGACACTGTAGTTGGCGCTAATGTCGGGCACTGTAGTTGGAGGTGATGTAGGACACTGTAGTTGGAGGTGATGTAGGACACTGTAGTTGGCGCTAATGTCGGGCACTGTAGTTGGAGGGGATGTAGGACACTGTAGTTGGCGCTAATGTAGGGCACTGTAGTTGGAGGTGATGTAGGGCACTGTAGTTGGAGGTGATGTAGGACACTGTAGTTGGCGCTAATGTCGGGCACTGGTAGTTGGAGGGGATGTAGGACACTGTAGTTGGCGCTAATGTAGGGGCACTGTAGTTGGAGGTGATGTAGGACACTGTAGTTGGAGATGATGTAGGACACTTGTAGTTGGAGGTGATGTAGGACACTGTAGTTGGAGGGATGTAGGACACTGTAGTTGAGGTGATGTAGGACACTGTAGTTGGAGGTGATGTAGGGCACTGTAGTTGGAGTGATGTAGGGCACTGTAAGTTGGAGGTGATGTAGGGCACTGTTAGTTGGAGGTGATGTAGGACACTGTAGTTGGAGGTGATGTAGGACACTGTAGTTGGAGGTGATGTAGGGCACTGTAGTTGGAGGTGATGTAGGGCACTGTAGTTGGAGGTGATGTAGGGCACTGTAGTTGGAGGTGATGTAGGGCACTGTAGTTGGAGGTGATGTAGGGCACTGTAGTTGGAGGTGATGTAGGACACTGTAGTTGGAGGTGATGTAGGGCACTGTAGTTGGAGGGGATGTAGGACACTGTTAGTTGGAGGTGATGTAGGACACTGTAGTTGGAGGTGATGTAGGGCACTGTAGTTGGAGGTGATGTAGGGCACTGTAGTTGGAGGTGATGTAGGGCACTGTAGTTGGAGGTGATGTAGGACACTGTAGTTGGAGGTGATTGTAGGGCACTGTAGTTGGAGGTGATGTAGGACACTGTAGTTGGAGTGATGTAGGGCACTGTAGTGGCACTGATGTAGGACACTGTAGTTGGAGGTGATGTAGGGCACTGTAGTTGGCACTGATGTAGGACACTGTAGTTGGAGATGATGTAGGACACTGTAGTTGGAAGTGATGTAGGACACTGTAGTTGGCACTGATGTCGGGCACTGTAGTTGGAGGTGATGTAGGACACTGTTAGTTGGAGCTGATGTAGGGCACTGTAGTTGGCACTGATGTCGGGCACTAGTTGGAGGTGATGTAGGGCACTGTAGTTGGCACTGATGTCGGGCACTGTAGTTTGGAGGTGATGTAGGGCACTGTAGTTGGAGGTGATGTAGGGCACTGTAGTTGGAGGTGATGTAGGGCACTGTAGTTGGAGGTGATGTAGGGCACTGTAGTTGGAGGTGATGTAGGGCACTGTAGTTGGAGCTGATGTAGGGCACTGTAGTTGGAGGTGATGTAGGACACTGTAGTTGGAGGTGATGTAGGGCACTGTAGTTGGCACTGATGTAGGACACTGTAGTTGGAGATGATGTAGGACACTGTAGTTGGAAGTGATGTAGGACACTGTAGTTGGCACTGATGTCGGGCACTGTAGTTGGAGGTGATGTAGGACACTGTAGTTGGAGCTGATGTAGGGCACTGTAGTTGGCACTGATGTCGGGCACTAGTTGGAGGTGATGTAGGGCACTGTAGTTGGCACTGATGTCGGGCACTGTAGTTGGAGGTGATGTAGGGCACTGTAGTTGGAGGTGATGTAGGGCACTGTAGTTGGAGGTGATGTAGGGCACTGTAGTTGGAGGTGATGTAGGGCACTGTAGTTGGAGGTGATGTAGGGCACTGTAGTTGGAGCTGATGTAGGGCACTGTAGTTGGAGGTGATGTAGGGCACTGTAGTTGGAGGTGATGTAGGATACTGTAGTTGGAGATGATGTAGGGCACTGTAGTTGGAGGTGATGTAGGGCACTGTAGTTGGAGGTGATGTAGGACACTGTAGTTGGAGGTGATGTAGGACACTGTAGTTGGAGGTGATGTAGGGCACTGTAGTTGGAGATGATGTAGGACACTGTAGTTGAAGGTGATGTAGGGCACTGTAGTTGGAGGTGATGTAGGACACTGTAGTTGAAGGTGATGTAGGACACTGTAGTTGGAGGTGATGTAGGGCACTGTAGTTGGAGGTGATGTAGGGCACTGTAGTTGGAGGTGATGTAGGGCACTGAAGTTGGAGGTGATGTAGGGCACTGTAGTTGGAGGTGATGTAGGACACTGTAGTTGGAGGTGATGTAGGGCACTGTAGTTGGAGGTGATGTAGGGCACTGTAGTTGGAGGTGATGTAGGGCACTGTAGTTGGAGGTGATGTAGGATACTGTAGTTGGAGGTGATGTAGGGCACTGTAGTTGGAGGTGATGTAGGGCACTGTAGTTGGAGGTGATGTAGGGCACTGTAGTTGGAGGTGATGTAGGGCACTGTAGTTGGAGGTGATGTAGGGCACTGTAGTTGGAGGTGATGTAGGACACTGTAGTTGGAGGTGATGTAGGACACTGTAGTTGGAGGTGATGTAGGACACTGTAGTTGGAGGTGATGTAGGACACTGTAGTTGGAGGTGATGTAGGGCACTGTAGTTGGCACTGATGTAGGACACTGTAGTTGGAGGTGATGTAGGGCACTGTAGTTGGAGGTGATGTAGGGCACTGTAGTTGGAGGTGATGTAGGACACTGTAGTTGGAGGTGATGTAGGACACTGTAGTTGGAGGTGATGTAGGGCACTGTAGTTGGAGGTGATGTAGGCACTGTAGTTGGCACTGATGTAGGACACTGTAGTTGGAGGTGATGTAGGGCACTGTAGTTGGCACTGATGTAGGACACTGTAGTTGGAGATGATGTAGGACACTGTAGTTGGAAGTGATGTAGGACACTGTAGTTGGCACTGATGTCGGGCACTGTAGTTGGAGGTGATGTAGGACACTGTAGTTGGAGCTGATGTAGGGCACTGTAGTTGGCACTGATGTCGGGCACTAGTTGGAGGTGATGTAGGGCACTGTAGTTGGCACTGATGTCGGGCACTGTAGTTGGAGGTGATGTAGGGCACTGTAGTTGGAGGTGATGTAGGGTAGCTGTAGTTGGAGGTGATGTAGGGCACTGTAGTTGGAGGTGATGTTAGGGCACTGTAGTTGGAGGTGATGTAGGGCACTGTAGTTGGAGATGATGTAGGGCACTGTAGTTGGAGGTGATGTAGGACACTGTAGTTGGAGGTGATGTAGGGCACTGTAGTTGGAGGTGATGTAGGACACTGTAGTTGGAGGTGATGTAGGATACTGTAGTTGGAGGTGATGTAGGGCACTGTAGTTGGAGGTGATGTAGGGCACTGTAGTTGGAGGTGATGTAGGACACTGTAGTTGGAGGTGATGTAGGGCACTGTAGTTGGAGGTGATGTAGGGCACTGTAGTTGGAGGTGATGTAGGACACTAGTTGGAGGTGATGTAGGACACTGTAGTTGGAGGTGATGTAGGACACTAGTTGGAGGTGATGTAGGACACTGTAGTTGGAGGTGATGTAGGACACTGTAGTTGGAGGTGATGTAGGACACTTAGTTGGAGGTGATGTAGGACACTGTAGTTGGAGGTGATGTAGGACACTGTAGTTGGAGGTGATGTAGGACACTGTAGTTGGAGGTGATGTAGGACACTGTAGTTGGAGGTGATGTAGGACACTGTAGTTGGAGGTGATGTAGGGCACTGTAGTTGGAGGTGATGTAGGACACTGTAGTTGGAGGTGATGTAGGACACTGTAGTTGGAGGTGATGTTAGGACACTGTAGTTGGAGGTGATGTAGGACACTGTAGTTGGAGGTGATGTAGGGCACTGTAGTTGGAGGTGATGTAGGACACTGTAGTTGGAGGTGATGTAGGGCACTGTAGTTGGAGGTGATGTAGGGCACTGTAGTTGGAGGTGATGTAGGACACTGTAGTTGGAGGTGATGTAGGACACTGTAGTTGGAGGTGATGTAGGACACTGTAGTTGGAGGTGATGTAGGGCACTGTAGTTGGAGGTGATGTAGGACACTGTAGTTGGAGGTGATGTAGGGCACTGTAGTTGGAGGTGATGTAGGACACTGTAGTTGGAGGTGATGTAGGACACTGTAGTTGGAGGTGATGTAGGACACTGTAGTTGGCACTGATGTAGGACACTGTAGTTGGAGGTGATGTAGGACACTGTAGTTGGAGGTGATGTAGGACACTGTAGTTGGCACTGATGTAGGACACTGTAGTTGGAGGTGATGTAGGACACTGTAGTTGGAGGTGATGTAGGACACTGTAGTTGAAGGTGATGTAGGACACTGTAGTTGGAGGTGATGTAGGACACTGTAGTTGGAGGTGATGTCGGGCACTGTAGTTGGAGGTGATGTCGGGCACTGTAGTTGGAGGTGATGTCGGGCACTGTAGTTGGCGCTAATGTCAGGCACTGTAGTTGGAGGTGATGTAGGACACTGTTGTTGGAGGTGATGTAGGACACTGTAGTTGGAGGTGATGTAGGACACTGTAGTTGAAGGTGATGTAGGACACTGTAGTTGGAGGGAGGTGATGTAGGACACTGTAGTTGGAGGGAGGTGATGTAGGACACTGTAGTTGGAGGTGACGTAGGACACTGTAGTTTCTGCCGATAGGGCACCGTAGTTGTAGTTGATGTAGGGCATTGCAGTTGGAGCTGATGTAGGGCACCTTAGTTGGCGATAATGTAGGGCACCACATTCAGAGCAGATGTTGGGCACTGTAGTTGGCACTGATGTAGGACATGTATAGCATTTGCTGTCTCATCTTCAGAGGCTGCTTTACATTGTTCTTCCCACCGTCAATCACTGATAACACGTTCTTCCGCCACCCTGTGTATATGTCCTGCATGTAGATAAAGGATATTGTCACACTATAGAAGTGACTGTAAAAACAATGGAGCCTTATACAATGCGGGCGCGTTAGGGAGATGCTGAGTGTCACATAACGACCGGATAATCTGCACCGACCACATACCTCACCTGCAAGACACCACAAGACTCCCATCATCCTCATTATTCTGATTACATTAACATAAAGTAAGGATTACCTGAAACTGACTAATAAAGGACAAGGGTATCACAATGTAACTGCCTATGTACATAGGAGCAGTATTATAGTAGTTATATTCTTGTACATAGGAGCAGTATTATAGTAGTTATATTCTTGTACATAGGAGCAGTATTATAGTAGTTATATTCTTGTACATAGGAGCAGTATTATAGTAGTTATATTCTTGTACATAGGAGCAGTATTATAGTAGTTATATTCCTGTACATAGGAGGCAGTATTATAGTAGTTATATTCCTGTACATAGGAGCAGTATTATAGTAGTTATATTCTTGTACATAGGAGCAGTATTATAGTAGTTATATTCTTGTACATAGGAGCAGTATTATAGTAGTTATATTCTTGTACATAGGAGCAGTATTATAGTAGTTATATTCTTGTACATAGGAGCAGTATTATAGTAGTTATATTCCTGTACATAGGAGGCAGTATTATAGTAGTTATATTCCTGTACATAGGAGCAGTTATTATAGTAGTTATATTCTGTACATAGGAGCAGTATTATAGTAGTTATATTCTTGTATATAGGAAGCAGTATTATAGTAGTTATATTCTTGTACATAGGAGCAGTATTATAGTAGTTATATTCTTGTACATAGGAGCAGTATTATAGTAGTTATATTCTTGTACATAGGAGCAGTATTATAGTAGTTTATATTCTTGACATAGGAGGCAGTATTATAGTAGTTATTTCTTGGATAGGAGCAGTATATTGTAGATATTTCTTGTACATAGGAGCAGTATTATAGTAGTTATATTCTTGTACATAGGAGGCAGTATTATAGTAGTTATATTCTTGTACATAGGAGCAGTATTATAGTAGTTATATTCCTGTACATAGGAGCAGTATTATAGTAGTTATATTCTTGTACATAGGAGCAGTATTATAGTAGTTTATATTCTTGTACATAGGAGGGCAGTATGATAGTATTTATATTCTTGTACATAGGAGCAGTATTCTAGTAGTTATATTCTTGTACATAGGAGCAGTATTATAGTAGTTATATTCTTGTACATAGGAGCAGGTAGTATTATAGTAGTTTATATTCTTGTACATAGGAGGCAGTATTATAGTAGTTATATTCTTGTACATAGGAGGTAGTATTATAGTAGTTATATTCTTGTAGCATAGGAGGCAGTATTGATAGTAGTTATATTCCTGTACATAGAGCAGTATATAGTAGTTATATTCTTGTAACATAGGAGCAGTATTATAGTAGTATATTCTGTACATAGGAGCAGTATTATAGTAGTTATATTTGTACATAGGAGCAGTATTATAGTAGTTATATTCTTGTACATAGGAGCAGTATTATAGTAGTTATATTCTTGTACATAGGAGCAGTATTATAGTAGTTATATTCTTGTACATAGGAGCAGTATTATAGTAGTTATATTCTTGTACATAGGAGCAGTATTATAGTAGTTATATTCTTGTACATAGGAGCAGTATTATAGTAGTTATTATTCTTGTACATAGGAGCAGTATTATAGTAGTTATATTCTTGTACATAGAGCAGTATTATAGTAGTTATATTCTTGTACATAGGAGAGTATTATAGTAGTTATATTCTTGTACATAGGAGGCAGTATTATAGTAGTTATATTTCTTGTACATAGGAGCAGTATTATAGTAGTTATATTCTTGTACATAGGAGCAGTATTATAGTAGTTATATTCTTGTACATAGGAGCAGTATTATAGTAGTTATATTCTTGTACATAGGAGCAGTATTATAGTAGTTATATTCTTGTACATAGGAGCAGTATTATAGTAGTTATATTCTTGTACATAGGAGCAGTATTATAGTAGTTATTATTCTTGTACATAGGAGCAGTATTATAGTAGTTATATTCTTGTACATAGGAGGCAGTATTATAGTAGTTATATTCTTGTTACATAGGAGGCAGTATTATAGTAGTTATATTCTTGTACATAGAGCAGTATTATAGTAGTTATATTCTTGTACATATGAGGCAGTATTATAGTAGTTATATTCTTGTACATAGAGCAGTATTATAGTAGTTATATTCTTGTACATAGGAGGCAGTATTATAGTAGTTATATTCTTGTACATAGGAGCAGTATTATAGTAGTTATATTTCTTGTACATAGGAGCAAAAAGTTTATTACAAAAATTAGTAGTTATATTCTTGTACATAGGAGCAGTATTATAGTAGTTATATTCTTGTACATTAGGAGCAGTATTATAGTAGTTATATTCTTGTACATAGGAGCAGTATTATAGTAGTTATATTCTTGTTACATAGGAGCAGTATTATAGTAGTTTATATTCTTGTACCATAGGAGGCAGTATTATAGTAGTTATATTCTTGTACATAGGAGCAGTATTATAGTAGTTATATTCTTGTACATAGGAGCAGTATTATAGTAGTTATATTCTGTACATAGGAGGTAGTATTATAGTAGTTATATTCTTGTACATAGGAGGCAGTATATAGTAGTTATATTCTTGTACATAGGGAGCAGTATTATAGTAGTTATATTCTTGTACATAGGAGCAGTATTATAGTAGTTATATTCTTGTACATAGGAGCAGTATTATAGTAGTTATATTCTTGTCATAGGGCATATATAGTAGTTTATTCTTGTACATAGGAGCAGTATTATAGTAGTTATATTCTTGTACATAGGAGCAGTATATAGTAGTTATATTCTTGTACATAGGAGCAGTATTATAGTAGTTATATTCTTGTACTAGGAGCAGTATTATAGTAGTTATATTCTTGTACATAGGAAGCAGTATTATAGTAGTTATATTCTTGTACATAGGAGCAGTATTATAGTAGTTATATTCTTGTACATAGGAGCAGTTATTTTATAGTAGTTTATATTCTTGTACATAGGAGGTAGTATTATAGTAGTTATATTCTTTACATAGGAGGCAGTATTATAGTAGTTATATTCCTGTACATAGGAGCAGTATTATAGTAGTTATATTCTTGTACATAGGCGCAGTATTATAGTAGTTATATTCTTGTACATAGGAGCAGTATTATAGTAGTTATATTCTTGTACATAGGAGCAGTATTATAGTAGTTATATTCTTGTACATAGGAGCAGTATTATAGTAGTTATATTCTTGTACATAGGAGCAGTATTATAGTAGTTATATTCTTGTACATAGGAGCAGTATTATAGTAGTTATTCTTGTACATAGGAGCAGTATTATAGTAGTTTATATTCTTGTACATAGGAGCAGTATTAAGTAGTTATATTCTTGTACATAGGACAGTATTATAGTAGTTATATTCTTGTACACAGGAGGCAGTAATTATAGTGTTATATTCTTGTACACAGGAGCAGTATTATAGTAGTTATATTCTTGTACACAGGAGCAGTATTATAGTAGTTATATTCTTGTACGTAGGAGCAGTATTATAGTAGTTATATTCTTGTACATAGTGGCAGTATTATAGTAGTTATATTCTTGTACATAGTGGCAGTATTATAGTAGTTATATTCCTGTACATAGGAGCAGTATTATAGTAGTTATATTCTTGTACATAGGCGCAGTATTATAGTAGTTATATTCTTGTACATAGGAGGCAGTATTATAGTAGTTATATTCTTGTACATAGGAGCAGTATTATAGTAGTTATATCCTTGTACATAGGAGCAGTATTATAGTAGTTATATTCTTGTACATAGGAGGCAGTATTATACTAGTTATATTCCTGTACATAGGAGCAGTATTATAGTAGTTATATCCTTGTACATAGGAGCAGTATTATAGTAGTTATATTCTTGTAAATAGGCGCAGTATTATAGTAGTTATATTCTTGTACATAGGAGCAGTATTATAGTAGTTATATTCTTGCACATAGGAGGCAGTATTATAGTAGTTATTCTTGTACATAGGAGCAGTATTATAGTAGTTATATTCTTGTACATAGGAGCAGTATTATAGTAGTTATATTCTTGCACATAGGAGGCAGTATTATAGTAGTTATATTCTTGTACATAGGAGCAGTATTATAGTAGTTATATTCTTGTACATAGGAGCAGTATTATAGTAGTTATATTCTTGTACATAAGAGCAGTATTATAGTAGTTATATTCTTGTACATAGGAGCAGTATTATAGTAGTTATATTCTTGTACATAGGAGCAGTATTATAGTAGTTATATTCTTGCACATAGGAGGCAGTATTATAGTAGTTATATTCTTGTACATAGGAGCAGTATTATAGTAGTTATATTCTTGTACATAGGAGCAGTATTATAGTAGTTATATTCTTGTACATAAGAGCAGTATGATATAGAGAATATGGACTAATACTATATCTTATACCTCAGGATTGTTTCTTTTGTAATTGACGTTAGTTATGAAGTGACTTCTTTCTCCAGTCTCTAATAAAGAGATCTTCCAGTTCTGTGTCATGTGACAGGAATGTTATTACCTTGAGGGATAAAAACAGTTTTATCTACATTATTATTTATGACATAAAGATATAACAAATCTTATTTTCATAATAGAGAATGTTTTCTTTGTACACAGAGGGAAACATAATGTTACATATCAGCCCCAGAGCCAAAATAGAAAATAACGTGAGTTACAGCAAATCTGTATCCTGCTAAAAAAAAAAGTAGTGTGTCCAATGAAAGCAAGTACCTTCAAACATCTTTCACCAACTACTTCACTCTATTGACTCCTCGATGTTCTACAGCAAAGCTTTAGTTGCACCCTGCAACATTGATATAGACCACCATAGGCGCAAAGGTAGCACAATTACCAAAACAGACTGACTCATCTAAAAGAATACATAACCCTGCCCCTTATTTACAAGAATATAACTACTATAATACTGCTCCTATGTACAAGAATATAACTACTATAATACTGCTCCTATGTACAAGAATATAACTACTATAATACTGCTCCTATGTACAAGAATATAACTACTATAATACTGCTCCTATGTACAAGAATATAACTACTATCATACTGCCTCCTATGTACAAGAATATAACTACTATAATACTGCTCCTATGTACAAGAATATAACTACTATAATACTGCTCCTATGTACAGGAATATAACTACTATAATACTGCTCCTATGTACAAGAATATAACTACTATAATACTGCCTCCTATGTACAAGAATATAACTACTATAATACTGCTCCTATGTACAAGAATATATCTACAATAATACTGCCTCCTATGTCCAAGAATATAACTACTATAATACTGCTCCTATGTACAAGAATATAACTACTATAATACTGCTCCTATGTACAAGAATATAACTACTATAATACTGCTCCTATGTACAAGAATATAACTACTATAATACTGCTCCTATGTACAAGAATATAACTACTATAATACTGCTCCTATATACAAGAATATAACTACTATAATACTTCTCCTATGTACAAGAATATAACTACTATAATACTGCTCTTATGTACAGGAATATAACTACTATAATACTGCCTCCTATGTACAGGAATATAACTACTATAATACTGCTCCTATGTACAAGAATATAACTACTATAATACTGCCTCCTATGTACAAGAATATAACTACTATAATACTGCCTCCTATGTACAGGAATATAACTACTATAATACTGCTCCTATGTACAAGAATATAACTACTATAATACTTCTCCTATGTACAAGAATATAACTACTATAATACTGCTCTTATGTACAGGAATATAACTACTATAATACTGCCTCCTATGTACAAGAATATAACTACTATAATACTGCTCCTATGTACAAGAATATAACTACTATAATACTGCTCCTATGTACAAGAATATAACTACTATAATACTGCTATGTACAAGAATATAACTACTATAATACTGCTCCTATGTACAAGAATATAACTACTATAATACTGCTCCTATGTACAAGAATATAACTACTATAATACTGCTCCTATGTACAAGAATATAACTACTTACCCTATAAATATACTGCTCCTATGTACAAGAATATAACTACTATAATACTGCTATGTTACAAGAATATAACTACTATAATACTGCTCCTATGTACAAGAATATAACTACTATAATACTGCTCCTATGTACAAGAATATAACTACTATAATACTGCTCCTATGTACAAGAATATAACTACTATAATACTGCTCCTATGTACAAGAATATAACTACTATAATACTGCTCCTATGTACAAGAATATAACTACTATAATACTGCCTCCTATGTACAAGAATATAACTACTATAATACTGCTCCTATGTACAAGAATATAACTACTATAATACTGCTCCTATATACAAGAATATAACTACTATAATACTGCTCCTATGTACAAGAATATAACTACTATAATACTGCCTCCTACTGTTTGGGGGTGAATATGAATAAAGATGAGACATACGTTTGGTGCGGTATATATTACATAACACTGAGGACTTTGTCTCCTGGATGGTTAGTAATACATAATTTATATAACATTAGGGACATTTACATGAACTGAATTCCTAGTTTGTTCATCAGCAGATAACTTCTTATCACGCTGCCACTCATCAGGTTATTATGTATGTACCGCACATGGAGCTGTGTGTGTATATATATATATATATATATATATATATATATATATATATATAAAAATGCAGAAAACGAGGCAGCACTCCAGATAGTGTTCAAGCAGTGGACCCTTTATTCCGGATAGCAACGTTTCGGCCCTCTCAATGGAGCCTTTCTCATATACATATATATATATATATATATACATATATATATATATAGTGTCTCCTACCAGGGACGGGGGGCTCCACTGACCGGGCACAGGGTGGGCCCAGTGATGAGGATTAGGGGTGAGGGCAGCATATATACATATATATATATCTGGGAGCCTCTGGTGATCCTGCAGCAGCTGTCAGCGCCCTCTAGAGGATAAATCTGGCATTACACGCCCCACTGATATGAAGCATGTGGGGTTGTCCAGAATGGGGGTGCGTCTTGCAGGAGCCTTTCCCTGACTAATAGAGGGAGGCTCTGAGCTGGAAACGTCTCCCTCCATGACATGAAGTCTGATCTGTGGTATTGTCCTCATGGTCTCCAGGATGGCAGGTCTGACTGGTTTTCCAGTAGTACCACAGCCAGTCTACACCGCTGCTTAACTAGGAATACTTGCTATACCGGAGCCTGTGCGAAGTTTGGTGACAACCCCTGGAGGCTTAATAGTCGTTATAGTAGTTGTCACTCAGCTTTCCCATAAACAGATGTGAGTAGCAAACGTGACAGAAGACACGACTCAAGGACAGGGGGGATTTCTTTACATATATTTGGAGCCTCTAGGCCCAGATGAGCCGCTCGTCATAGTACATAGCTGCCCGGCGGTAGAAGAGGGTCATTGGGCACATAGCAATGCCACTGGGATATCATGGGGGTGCCTAAGGAAGGCACACAGAGACACTTTACAGCCCTTCTACATGCACAGAGCACACTGCTGGCACTTGTAGTGCATCTCAATACAAGGAAGACTTTCACTTTACCCATTAGATGACTGTACTCGATTGAGTAAGGTGCACTAGGCCCTGGAAGCCCACTTTCAGTAGGGATCATTTATTCTGGCAGGTCGTCGCTCCCACAATTTGGGAAGTGATTGATGGCGTAGATATAGAAGAAGCTCGTCGGTGGGATATTATAACGAGGAGTCGGAACCTCTCCAACTACAGGTCACATCTCCATGAGGCCGGTACACTCAGTCCAGTGCAGAGGCCTCACCTGCCAAGGGGTGCAGCTCATGGGTGGTCACCTGCGTTGGTCGGGGTATTTAGGGTTAGTGCTAGGAGTTTCATACAGGCTCAGTCGGGGCCCCGGCGGGCACAGCACCACCGGTCAGTCTCCTATGATCAGTCCTGTTGATCTGTCCAAAGAGTCACAATAAAAAAATAATACGCTATGAAATGCCAAAAAGCCACAGACTGGGAAGGTGAGGTCACCACAAAATAACAAACCTGGAATATAAAAAGATCCCATCGGATCACGTGGAGGTTCTGGCATCTCCGGTGTCACCACATTCTGCCATTTTATTAGCAGATCACCTTTTTATATCCCCGGGTCTTACGGTGACAGGAATTTAAGGAATGATCCATCGAAGACGTCGGACAACATTCCTGCAGCGTCAAGACAGGGTTGTGGTTGGCGACGCTGACTGATTTCTGTACAGGTGTCTTCATGAGTGACGTCTTCACAAGGAATGCAGAGAGACGGTCCTACCTAGAAGGGTGTAGAGGGACTTCAAGTAAAGAAATCTCCAGGAAGAAGAAGTCCTTGAGACTGTTAAAAAATGATGCTTCTGGGTGACCACTATTCTGGTCAGAACAGGCGGAGAAACACTGGACGGGGTTTACAACAATTTTCAGGCCTGATTATATTTTTGATGACTGTGACCCCTGATGGATAATGATGATTTGTGAGCTAACAATGAGCAGGATGAAGACAACGGGTCACCCATCACCTGATCCTCCGAGGACACAGTAATGGAGATCCTGCAGCGCCAGGGAAAGGTCTTCAGGACTGCTGGCGCTCACCTTCACACACTATGGGCACAGCGAAGATTCAAGAAGCTTTTCCAACCCATCAAAGGCATCGCCCGAGATTACTCAGAAACTGTAACCCGGATGGCGGGACGGAGGGCACTGACTGAGCCTTTATTTTCTAGAAGGATTGTTTGGTGCGGTGAACTGAGGAGAACAGGAGAAAAGACAAGTTCATGGAACAAAAGTAACAAAATAACAAAGCGGTAACAGAATAAAGACCGGACTGTAACAGCGCGCCGCTCTGGGTGTGAGCAGTGTGAATAGGATTAACATTCCTGCCATATACAATACAGCGACCTGGAAATATCTCCAGCTGGGTCCTATACACATAATGCTACAGAAGTGAGAGATAGATAGATAGATAGATAGATAGATAGATAGATAGATATGAGATAGATAGATAGATAGATAGATAGATATGAGATAGATAGAAGTGAATGGGCAGCGGCATCTGCTATGCAGCCAATCAGAACTCCTCTTTCATTTAATAGGCTGTAGATAACTGAACGCTGCGCTGTGATTGGTTCTATCTGTGTGACAGATGAGACTTTGTATTATTTTCTTTTTACAGACGTGTTCACACACAACGGTTGGGGTTCACTTAAAGCTGTATCAGAAAAAAAACGCTGTGTGGTTTTAGATGAATTTGAGTTCTTTACTTGTGAAACCATTGCTGTGTCTGCCTTAGGAAGCGCAAAACATGGACACCAGCCACGTGCACCCGGCATCACTGTGCAGACCCACTGACTTCAATGGTCCACGATCTGCAAGATCTGGGCAAAGATAGAACAAGTCCTACCTCCTGCTCCAAAAGATAGGACACTGCCCGTATCTTGCAGATCGCGAGGTGCGCCTCAAAAAACACGTAGCGGTATTTCCAGTGAGGTTTTGATGCAGTTTTAGTCAAACCTCCCTCATTACGTGTGAACATACCCTAAGAGACCGGTACAACCGCGTCACACCAAAGCCACATGAATAGCGCTTTCACCACTAGGATTCGCCATGTACCCCTAAAGTCGGCCATCCCAACCATCAGCCGGGGGTGACCCACAGCATGGCGGCCATGTTGGATTTAATTCACATTTATTGTCCATTTTGGCAGCGGTCAGGACACGGCCATGTCTGTTTGTAATATTATCGTCCACAATGGGGGGGGTGGGGGGAGGATCGTGTACCCCCCTCCGGTGTACGGCCCCCGCCCCGCAGTCAGTCTGCTCCTATGGCTCCCTATACAGAGCGACATGAAACCTGGGCACACCCTCCTGCTGCAGAAACTCACCTCCTCCCCTCCCCCTCCCAGGGAAAAGTCAGCAGCAGGTGGAACAGTTTCAATGCTGAGCTGCTCTTCCCCGGGAACACTCCGCTCCCTCCTGGAGGACAGAAGCCCCCCTACCCCGAATATCACGCTGGCCGTGGAATGACAGCAGCACAGGTGAGACCTCACTGACCCCCCGGCGGATAGAGGGTTAACTGACTGACTTCTTTTGCTGTAAAGTTTGCTAAAGTTTTAGATTTGAAGGTCAGACTTCAGGTAACGCGACCCAATTGACGAGGGGTGACAACCTGGGGGGGGTCTGTCCCCCCATTATATACGTATGTAGATTATATGACCTCTGACCTGGAGCTGCTTTTATCTCCGTGCACTATGATCTGCGCCGATTCTTGGCTCGGAGGACATTAATCTCTTCAGGCTGGGCTTGCAATGGCCGACGTTTTGATCTGGCCCCCTGCCCAAATGGGCACAAGAGATGTTCCTCCCCTCCCCCCTCCTGTATACAGCTGGGTTTCCCTTCCTATCGCTAGGGGTTTACTGTATACACCAGTGGTGCGGAGCCTGCCGCTCTCCAGCTACCACGCTGAGAGTTGTAGTTTTGAAACAGCTGGAAAGCCGCAGCTTTTGACACCACGCTACACTAAAATCATCCGCTCTGGGTAGGAAAGAGTTAAATGCAAATTTGGGTATTTAAGCTGGATGGATATTTAAAGGGGAAGGCACCTCTGTGAGCTCGGGAGAGGGGGGGGGTGCCGCCTCGGTGCCCTGTGAGGTCAGAGCCACCAGTCTGTAGCAGTGACGCAATGCCTGTGATTGTTTAACCTCTTCCTGGCTACCGGGCCGACATCTAAAGTGGCTGTTCCAGCTAACCGGTGGAGAAAATGGGGGTCATTTACTCATAGCACCTTGCCATTTTTTGTCGGAAAAAAAGTTGCAACCCCCTTTTTGCAGCTTTAAAGCCTGAGCCCATTTTTTATGCCGGCCATAACAGATTATCATCTTCCAGGAGGAGTGAATACTACTGCAGTGTGAGGCGGGGGTAGCCATCACTCCAGGTGCACAGGATGGGAAGGGTGCACCTAATTTATTGCGCAGCCAGGACAGGGGAAAACACTGGTCTTTGATTCCGCTATGCCGGCTAGAACCATGTGACCTTCTGATGTCGCGATCGGATCTGCTCCTCTTTCTACTTGTTCAGCCGCTCGGTGGGGAATTGCATGAATAGCGCTTCCATAACAGAACGTCTCTGTTATCAGAAGTGACCGCTGCAGATTTCCGTCGAGTCCTGCATCGCATGCTGTACCATCGGGCTGGGTGGCAACAGGCGCATGGCGGTGCGCGTTGTGACATCACGTCTGATGCTTGTGATGTGATATGTCCTGATGCAGCACAAAATCCAACACTGTAGGATTTCTGGTCGCTGGTCCCCCTGATTTTGCCATCACAGGCCACAAGGTTAAATTTTGGTCGCACTTCTTTGCCGAAACGTGCTATCACCGTGTAGTCCCATCCGGACGCAATATGAAGGGTGCAGGACAAAAAGTTAAAGGGAGGTTACTGGAGGTGGGTGACTAATGTGGTTGGAGGACCCTTTAAGCAAAATGTTCTATCCAAAATGGAAAACCCCTCGAAGCTGTCAGGGTAGTGGTGCAGGGCAGATCCTCAGAGAACCAGGCCTGACCAGTACAGTTGTGCTTCCCAGTGTCGTACTGGAGGGGAAAGGGAAGAAGAGACCAGCGGGTGCATTATTTATCTGGAGGGCGATCTAATTACCATGTAATCAGGTAACCGGATTGTCGGGGGCGGCAGATGTGAAGGTCTGCGGTGTGAAGGTCCCGGGAGGTTCCTGCCTGACATGGCTGATAACAGGGGACAATAGCGCAGTGATGTCACCGTCATCCACTGCAGTGCGGAGGGGTAAGTGGCACTGGGTGGCAGCAGCATGGCTGGGGGGTGACGGGCACAGGCCTGTGAATGGTTTGCCCCCCTGTAGGCCGCACACACCTCGGTATAGCGCCTCTCTTCTCCCGCGGTGTCTCACGTCCTGGAGTTGTGTTTCAGGATGATCCATTACATAACCCGGAGCGGCTCGTGCTGCTGGAGGAGCTGCTAATGACGTCGCCAATTTATGAGACAACAGATGTTTTGCAGGATATCTTCATTAGTCACTCACCGTACTGCCGGCAGCTCAGCCGCCAATGTAGGCGGTGACTCAGGGGCCATAGCCAAGATGGCCGCCGTGTCTGAGGTGTTACTCAGGAGTTCATCACTGATAGGTGGTAGGCATTATAGTACGGGCATAGAAGGGGCAGGTGCAGTAATGGGGGCACGGAAGAAGCCGGTGCTAAGATAGGTGGGAGCAAGTGCTATCATGGGGGCACGGAAGGGACAGGTGTATTGGCATCAATGGAGCAGGTGGTGATGGATGGAGCGGGTGCTTTGGCATGGATGGGGCGGGGTGGTGATGGATGGGGCGGTGCTTTGGCATGGATGGGGCAGGTGGTGATGGATGGGGCGGGTGGTGATGGATGGGGCGGGTGCTTTGGCATGGATGGGGCGGGTGGTGATGGATGGGGCGGGTGGTGATGGATGGGGCGGGTGCTTTGGCATGGATGGGGCAGGTGGTGATGGATGGGGCGGGTGGTGATGGATGGGGCGGGTGGTGATGGATGGGGCGGGTGCTTTGGCATGGATGGGGCAGGTGGTGATGGATGGGGGCGGGTGGTGATGAATGGGGCAGGTGGTGATGGATGGGGCGGTTGGTGATGGATGGGCTCGGGTGCTTTGGCATGGATGGGGCGGGTGGTGATGGATGGGGCGGGTGCTTTGGCATGGATGGGGCAGGTGGTGATGGATGGGGCGGGTGGTGATGGATGGGGCGGGTGGTGATGGATGGGGCGGGTGCTTTGGCATGGATGGGGCAGGTGGTGATGGATGGGGCAGACGCTTATCAGGGGCAGACATGGGAGGTTGTATGTGGGCGCTGACCTGTCCCGGGTTGGCACTGTATGGCACTGTTATGTGAGGTCATTAATAAGACATATGGTTGCTGTCACCATCCGGCTGATCTGTGTAGATGTTTTGCTGCTCATTATTATGTTCCTGAGCGACCAGTACACGAGAGAAGCGCTGAAATCTGATTGGTTGCCGGGGGTGCAGTGTGGTCGGCGGACTGGTCCTGTATATGTCGCCCTCAGGACTGGTAATTACAACCAGTTTGGGCAGCTGAGTGTCAGCAGGTTTCCGGTTGTGATCGTTAGCTGCTGCCATCCTGCCCGGCCTGTTTGTCCTGATTGGCTTGGCGCTGCCCCATCTGCTGGGTTACAGTAGTAACGTGCATACAATGGTATCCTGCAGGAGAAGCCACGAGGCGCGGAGGACAGAGGCGGGGTCCCCTGACATACACGTCTCGGGAGGTCGCCCCAATAAACACCAGGACTAAAGCTACACCGACATCAACTGAGGTGACTACCGCCGACCATCTCACTGTTACCCGAGGGGTCCGACAGGTGGGGGTTCTGAAGCTGCTTATCCCACCCCCCTGTTGAAATCAGAGGCATGTATGTGTGTATGGACTGGGTGCTTGTGGGATGATACCGGCGCCGATTCCCACCTCTAGATGCCGGCCGGTCTTGGTCACTCTTATCTTTAGAGGAGACGGGATCAGACTGTGACATGCTGGTTTCTTCTGATGGCGGATCTTACAGAGGAGTCTGCCGGGGAGAACCGATCTCTGACCGTGGACACCTAGTACACATGATGGGATTAGATACAGCGGATCAGCAGCATGGTATCACACCATAGGATTAGATACACCAGCTCAGACAGACAGTATCCCACATGATGGGCTTAGATACACCGGCTTATCAGACAGTGTCATGTATGTAGCCTTAGATACTCTCTGCTGAGCCACTGTATCACATTTAAGATACACCGGCTCAGCAGGCAGTGTCACACATGATAGGCTTAGATACACAGGCTCAACAGGCAGAGTCACACATGATAGGCTTAGATACACAGGCTCAACAGCGTCGCACATGAGCGGTTAGATACACAGGCTCGTCTGTATCACATATGCTTAGATACGGTGGCTCAGCTGAAAGTATCACACTTGATAGGTTTAGCTACATCGCCTCTGGAGACCGTGTGACACAATGGGCTTAGATACAAGAGCTCAGCAAACAGTATCACACTTTATAGGCTTAGATACAACAGCAGCGAACTGTATCACACATGATGGGCTTAAATACAAGGGCTCGGCAAACAGTATCACACATGACAAGATTAGATACACAGCTCAGCAAACAGTATTGCACATGATAGGCTTAGATACACAGGCTCGTCTGTATCACATATGCTTAGATACGGTGGCTCAGCTGAAAGTATCACACTTGATAGGCTTACCTACATCAGCAGCAGACAGTGTGACACAATAGGTTTAGATACAAGGGCTCAGCAAATGGTATCACACATGATGGGCTTAGATACACTAGCTGTGCAGACAGTATTGATTGAAAAGCACAATGTTAAAGGGACACTCTGCAGCTCTGGGGGCCCGGCCTCCTGGGCGCTTGCACAGTTTTCAGGTTCATTGGTTCACGTAAAACCTGTAAGTAAACAGACTGAGCCGAGCGCACAGGGAAGATATAGAGCAGAACCTGCCGGGCGAGGAGACGTCGCCCTCCGTGTCATGGCACACGGTCAGAGGCAAGATACGGGCGTTCCATGAGCTGGTAGTGATCTGCTGAAGCTGGCACCACCGGGCAGTGGAGGGAAGAACGCATGTGCCGATAATTCCCATGACCTTATTCCCTTCCCGGCACACCCCTCTGTGACTCAAGGAATCTTCTCATGTTATCTTGAGGGGAGTAGGTGGCGAGTTTCATAGGAGTGGCTGAGGAATATACACAACATGTGCATCCTCATCTCATCCCTGCGAGAGCAGATTACCTGATACTCCTTAAGGAGCCCCTCAGGTATAAACCGGACGCGGGCTAGCCTTGTGACAGGTGCAGTATGGGAAGGCTCTTCTGCTATATTTGCATCAGGTCTGAAGCCTCGTCAGGGTAAACTCATCAAACGTGTAGTGAAACCGACGTGACTCGTATTATTTTTGTCAGTAATAATCCTCTACGGCGCTCGGCGGACGTCCTCGTCATGTATTTTCGGGCATGTGCATTGTTGTAGTTAATTGGCCTCTGAGACGCCTGGATATTGTTGATCTACAGAATCGTAAGTGATGGTTTTCTCTTTCGCTGCACCTTTTCTCTTGGACGCTCCTTCTCCTGTCATTGAAGGGGTTCGCCCATCTCATCGCTAGGATATGCTACCAATGTCAGAGAGGAGAGGATCCAAGTGGTGGGCCCCGCACCTATCTCTAGAATGGGCCCCCTCCCCGTGCAGGCGCAGCCACCCTCCATTCACTTCTATGGCTGAAAATGGGCGAGCACCTGCTTGGCTATTTCCATTATTCCCAGAGAGGTGGCCGCGCTTGCGCAGTGCGCTCTCCATTTACTTCTATGGGGGTTCTGGAAATAGCTCTTTTCGGAACTCGCATAGAAGTGAATGGAGAGGACACCGTGCATCCTTAGCCTTTGGGGCCCCGTTCTAGGGCCAGCTGCGGGTGCTAGCAGTATATTACCAGTGTGTGAGATGGGCCAACCCCTTTTAAAAACAAGCTTCCATCTTGAAACGCAGCGAACTTGAGCAGGCCAAGTCTACGAGTCAGCCAGGGGTTGAGTGCTTCTCGCTACGTATATGGAGCAATGAAGCGGAGGAAGCACTTTCTTCTCCTTCGTCACTCGGCTGGAATGTGGGACGGCAGATGACAGGACGTCAAGTAATTCTGGTTTAAATATAAAATATGGCTCCTGTCTTACCACTTGTCTATATTTAGCTAAAAGGAAATAACAAAAAAAGGCAGAAATCAGATTAAAAATGCTTAAAGGGGTTGTCACAGCTCTGGGACATTTTCAGCCGTGGGCGGCGGTGTGTCGTACCTGTTGAAAATAAAAATCATTCTCCGCTGCTTCCTTCAACGCTCTTCTAGTCCTTGTCCTGTAACCTTACAGATGGGGGTCATGTACGCCGCTGCAGCCAGTGACCGGTCTCAGCAGTGATGAGGGGACGCGTCTCCACTGAGGCCCGTCTCTGGCTGCAGCAGTGAACTTGACCCCATCTATCTGAAGATTTACAGGACGGGGTGAAGGGGTTAGAATGGAGCTCTGGGGTGAGGTATGACAGATAAAATGTCCCAAATCTGGACAACCCCTTTGTGATCATCTTGATCCACCATAGGTGGTCTCTGATTGTGGGATTTATCTTCCATTCATTGCGCTGTTTTACTCTTGCAGAGGTATTGCTGTCCGTAAAAGAACCACCGGCTGTTTAACTGAAAACACAACCTCGAGGCTTCGAGATCCAAGATGGATAAAGGGGTCAGCGTCCAGAATCCTTACGCCAGCGTTACCATCCCTCGGGCGCAGCTGAAGAGCAGCTTCATCCGTGACACGCTTGGCAGCGATCTCGATGGGGTAGTGATTACCAACCCCTCCGCCGTGCCAACTTACCCCACGTACATCGAGCAGGACGAAACCGGCAGCAACAACAACCCAAACCCTAACTCGCTCAACGGCAACAAAATCCGCACGCAGGAGTCGTGGAGAAGACCTTACAACCCGTACGCCAGCAATAGACCTCAGAACGGAGGCCACAGCGACGACATGTACACCATCGACCTGGACAAGCACTACAAAGATATGAACGACGATCAGAACGCCTGCTGCTGTTACCCGTGTTGTAAATGTTGTCCGTGCTGTCGGAAGTCCTGCTGCGTCGTCTCCTAATACACGCTGACACTTACCCGAGCCACAAAACAAACATGACTGACCAAATCCAGGGGGAAACCGTTCCATCTGGTCGCGTTGGGTACGAACTTTGGACCTTTTACTCGTCTACCAAATTCCAAAGAGTCAAAGCAACGTTTAGTGCAATGACGAGGAACTGGTCTAGTGCTAAGGTGTGGATTCAGTGGCCAAACTAAGCTGGTGGTGACTTCCGAAAACAAGTCGTCCAGTGGATCGTTCATTGTAATGATAGTTATAGTATTCATAATGCCAACATACGTCGAAAATTGTTAAGAAATATCGACTCCGGCCGTCCGTACCTATGAAGAAGTTACCTGTATGGAGGACACTCTGTCCCAGTTGTTTAATTAAAGGGGATGCTCACATTTAGCCAATTCTGCTCAAAATATGTTCTTTAGATCCATCTAGACCAAGGGTAGGCAACCTCCGGCACTACAACTCCCAGCATGCATAATTGCTCAGCTCTTCTTAGCACTCCCATAGAAATGAATGGAGCATGCTGGGAATTGTAGTTTCACAACAGCTGGAGTGCCGGAGGTTGCTGACTAGAGATGAGCGAACGTGCTTGTTACGAGCACTGTATCGCTCGGCTGCCGCGCGAAATGCCCGCAGGATTGTTTCGTATGACACTCATACCAAACGATCCGTCCTCATTGACTTACATGCAGCTGAGGACGGATCCGCAATGCCTGCGGGCATTTCGCGCGGGAGCCGAGCGATACAGTGCTCGTGACGAGCACATTCACTCATCTCTATTGCTGACCCCTGATCTAGACCCAGAATCCTTTCTACTGCTTTATTATATGCGGGTAGCCCCCATACAGTTAAAGGGGTATTCCCACCTGGGACACTAGGACATGCCATCAGATTGGTGTGGGTCCCACTCCTTTCTCCAGAACGGGACACCACCCAAAGTGAACAAGTGCAGACACCCTCTGTTCCAAAAACTCTGGCTTGACTATTTCTGTGGCAGTGACCAGAGAGGTGTCTTCACTTGTCCGGTGCAATCTCCATTTTCGAAAACAGCTGAGCATGCTCACTTGGCTTTTTCTGAACCCATGGCGAAAATTGGAGAGCATGCTGTCCAGGCCTTCGCTTTGGGTGCCCTTTTTTCTAAAAATGAGGTGGGACCCTCATTGATGACATATCAACAGCGATATACCATCAGTGTCCCAGATGGGATGACCCCTTTAAGAACCTAACTAACGGAGCCCATACGGCTTGAGGTTGGTAAACAAGGCCACAAGTGAACATCCCCTTTAAGTTTGTTTCTGCTCACAGTATTTTGTTCACATTAAGAATGCAGCACTCCGGTAGCAGATCAGATGGAAATATCTGGCTTAAATCTGCAAGTTGAAGGAACAATATTTTTAAGAGAATTAAAATCGACATCGAAAAGATGAACGTTTATTCTCGAAGTTGAAAGAAATATTGGATTTTGTGCGATTATGTATAACCAGACTTTTCTATTATATTGTAAGGTATTCATCATTTAGGGGTTTTTCAACTTTGATATTTGGTATAATAAAAGAACCGGTCTGAAGCCACATCTCCTTCCCAGAATCTCTGGACACTAGGGGTTTGATGGGTGGGAGGACAACATGGCCGGTCTACAACACTGCATTATGTACCAAGACAGTGGACGTCAATTGTCTCCTCTTGACCTGGTGAAGTATCTCAAAGGCTTTGGGTCCTGACTAATGGAAAGGACTCTTTGCGGAAATGTCAAAGCTTCTCAGGACTGGGCGTTCAATGTATGGCCGATGTAAAGAAGCCAGCTCTCAAGTGTGCAATGCCATTACCTTTTATACAATGTAATTAATGTAATTAAAAGAATACGTTAAAATAATTAGTAGATGTCTTCTCTTTATTCCAAAGGGTCTCCAATGAAAAGACAACAGGTCTTTGTTTCTTGACGAGGGGTGGCCTAGTGTATCCAGTGCCTGATGGAGGAAATTATTTCTAGGGGCCATAACGAAATAAAAAAATTGATGAACTCCAGCAGTAAGGCCGGCCACATAGCTCGTTCTTTCCTCTGGCTGTGGCTTATCTCCCAGAGAACAGACACACCGGGCATGTTGAACTCCACCAGCCCAATCCTTATCACACCGGGCATGTTGAACTCCACCAGCCCAATCCTTATCACACCGGGCATGTTGAACTCCACCAGCCCAATCCTTATCACACCGGGCATGTTGAACTCCACCAGCCCAATCCTTATCACAGCTGACATCTGCCGTCAGGAGACCCCCGTACAGATTAGCTGAGGGAAATCTGCAGGATGAGATGATCTGCAGCTACTGAGGTGGGGCTGACGGGAAGGTTTCTCATCTCTCGCCCTGTTGACTTTTCCCTTTGTTTGCACAGTAACGCAGTCAAACACAAACTTCTCGCCGTTTCATGGTTTCTCAGTTAATACGCCTCTCTTTTACAAAATAATAAAAATTATATAATACATGAATTTTTTTAAACTTGTGTAATACATTCCATTAAAATGCAGGTCAAGGCAGCTACTTGTGGGCAAAAGCCAAAGAGCTAACCATGTAAACCTTCCGGTCTAGACGTACGACCAGGTAGCAGGGATTTTACGACTCGTAAATGCTCCCAGCTGGCGATGAGGTCACCGGTATTTGCGGCCCGGCTAACGACACTGACGAGGCCCTGGGCTTGTGGGAGAGGATTTTACAATATGCAAATATCCAGTCAGTGCTATAGAAGGATTTTACTAAACGATGAAGGAAGATGTGAACAGGTGACATCATGGTGTTTATGGAGGAAACCTGATCTCCAGAGGAGGTATAGGGCGGTATTTACTGTACATACAGTATCTATTACATGTCTGTAAGGTCTCCTTCTGGTTCTGAGGTTGAAAAGCATCAAGTCTACACCTTCTGGTTGGCTGAGCCTTCGAGGTTTCCTTTGGAGCTCCGTTCTGGCTCTGAAGGATGATACAACATTGGTAGTGGCTCCTCAATATGATGGTTATACACGGTCAAGTCCCATTATTCTGACCACTTCCTAGTTTTGCTGTACTCTGAATATTAGCTGCTGGTCAGAATAATGGGACTCGACCCTGTCTGACCACTTCTAGATATGATCCACTCCCCTGTTGACAAATGTGCCTCTTCTCATTTTGGCCCAATCCCCATTTTTGGCATCGGAGGAGGAAAATCCAAGAAACCTAAAACTCCTCTCCTACAATAAAAAGGACAAAAATGCATTGGACCCTTCAGTCCCAATGTGGGGAGGTGACGAATTTAGCTTTTTGCTATAGGATTCCCTCTCCTTTATGTGAACCCCTGAGGTTACTCCACAGGCCGATAAAGATAGGGGGTCATTCTGGCCTCATTTCCCTGTAAGTATAGACATTTCTAACCCAGGCTCAGGGTGCACGGAGAGAAACATGCAGGCCATTGTTTGCTATAGCCCCCTCTTCTTAGGTGCACCCTCCTAGACGCAGTCCATGCATATACTCCTTGCGTTATATGTCATTACAGATTAGATGCTTCATATCGTATAGAGGCCGATGACTCAGCTGGGACGTGAATATCCGTCATCGGCAGATATCTGCTATTGGAGCCGGACACTCCTTTGTGTAAGCTCGCAGGGCACTGCGTTACTAAGCTATAAGAGTTATCTCAGATCAAGGTGGGTCAACACGAACTGCCATGCCACCCATAGTTACCGTTATCTCGTGCTATATGTCACTGCAGCACCCTACAACATGTATGATGCAAAACTCCTCCTGGATGGTCAGTAACATGAGGCTCCTGGGCCCAATGCAAAACTCTGTAACCGGACGCAGGTGGACACCAGGGGAAGTTGTGGTCGGCGCCCCCACCAGGGGATATACAGTATGAGGAGGTTGTATCAAAGCCTGAGCCGGACTTTGTGGATGGCTCTGACTACAGAAAGGGTCCGTGTGGAGCACAGGCATTAATAGGTATATGGAGAGGGGTTGTCCTCGTGAGACGACTTCTTTAAGGGGGACAGGAGGCTTATGGGATTCAAGCCTCGGTACAGGTCATGCTGTCTTGAAAATCAGATGAAGCAATGATTTGCATATTTTGCTCTGCCGCTGTCAGATATGATGAAGGGCATCGTGTAAAATTTGGGAACGGGGTCAACGCGGCTCAGTTGGTCTTAGCATGAGCTAGAACGAATTGTTCCTTATCTTATATATCCACCAAAGAAGCAGCTGACCCCCATGTCCTGTCACTTGTCTCATATGACCCTTCTGGGTGTGACACCATAGCAATTATTAAAGGTGCATGACCGGCTCAATATGAAGACTGCTGCTGCGCCTCGTACTCGTCAACCAGCTTTAGGAAGGGTTCACAGATCCTATAGTCTGCGGACCACCATGTGCTTTCCTAGACCACATATATTTACAGGAGGGGAACTGACTGCAGAGGGAAGGAAGGGATCTCCATGGTCCATGCAGCTGGGAAGTATCCTCAGTTCTGTTTTCTAGGAGACAAGTATATGCAGGTGAGCGACAATGGGAATAACTGAGGTAGCTTTTCTTCTTGTCACTTGGAAGTTACCGTATGATTATAATGTCTAATAAGTGATCCAGATATAAAGGGTCACAAAGGAGGGAAGGAGGAGAATCAACGTATTTACAGGTCTAATAAAGCAATAAAAAGCTACAGGGCAAAGGTCACATCGCTCCAAGAATTATAAACCCCAAAGATAAAGACTAAGGATTGAGAATGTCGTCCTGGAAACATAAACTCCAGTAATCCTGAGCAGAGAGTCCACGACTGTACGGAGCCCGAGCGAGGGAAACCACACGTCCTACACTGCCTCAATATCATTATCCTGTACCCCGAGTGTCAGCGTCATTATCTTGTACCCCGAGTGTCAGCGTCATTATCCTGTACCCCGAGTGTCAGCGTCATTATCCTGTACCCCGAGTGTCAGCGTCATTATCTTGTACCCCGAGTGTCAGCGTCATTATCCTGTACCCCGAGTGTCAGCGTCATTATCCTGTACCCCGAGTGTCAGCGTCATTATCCCGTACCCCGAGTGTCAGCGTCATTATCCCGTACCCCGAGTGTCAGCGTCATTATCCCGTACCCCGAGTGTCAGCGTCATTATCTTGTACCCCGAGTGTCAGCGTCATTATCCTGTACCCCGAGTGTCAGCGTCATTATCCTGTACCCCGAGTGTCAGCGTCATTATCCTGTACCCCGAGTGTCAGCGTCATTATCCTGTACCCCGAGTGTCAGCGTCATTATCCCGTACCCCGAGTGTCAGCGTCATTATCCCGTACCCCGAGTGTCAGTGTCGTTATCCCGTACCCCGAGTGTCAGCGTCATTATCTTGTACCCCGAGTGTCAGCGTCATTATCCCGTACCCCGAGTGTCAGTGTCATTATCCCGTACCCCGAGTGTCAGTGTCATTATCCTGTACCCCGAGTGTCAGTGTCATTATCATGTACCCCAAGTGTCATTATCCTGTACCCCGAGTGTCAGTGTCATTATCCTGTACCCCGAGTGTCATTATCCTGTACCCCGAGTGTCAGTGTCATTATCCCGTACCCCGAGTGTCAGTGTCATTATCCTGTACCCCAAGTGTCATTATCCTGTACCCCGAGTGTCAGTGTCATTATCCTGTACCCCGAGTGTCATTATCCCGTACCCCGAGTGTCAGTGTCATTATCCCGTACCCCGAGTGTCAGTGTCATTGTCCCGTACCCCGAGTGTCAGTGTCATTGTCCCGTACCCCGAGTGTCAGTGTCATTATCCTGTACCCCGAGTGTCATTATCCTGTACCCCGAGTGCCATTATCCTGTACCCCGAGTGTCATTATCCCGTACACCAAGTGTCAGTGTCATTATCCCGTACCCCGAGTGTCAGTGTCATTGTCCCGTACCCCGAGTGTCAGTGTCATTATCCCGTACCCCGAGTGTCATTATCCTGTACCCCGAGTGCCATTATCCTGTACCCCGAGTGTCATTATCCCGTACACCAAGTGTCAGTGTCATTATCCCGTACCCCGAGTGTCAGTGTCATTGTCCCGTACCCCGAGTGTCAGTGTCATTATCCCGTACCCCGAGTGTCAGTGCCATTATCCTGTACCCCGAGTGTCATTATCCCGTACACCAAGTGTCAGTGTCATTATCCCGTACCCCCGAGTGTCAGTGTCATTGTCCCGTACCCGAGTGTCAGTGTCATTATCCGTACCCGAGTGTCAGGTCATTATCCCGTACCCCGAGTGTCAGTGTCATTATCCCGTACCCCGAGTGTCAGTGTCATTATCCCGTACCCCGAGTGTCAGTGTCATTATCCCGTACCCTGAGTGTCAGTGTCATTATCCTGTCCCCCGAGTGTCAGTGTCATTATCCTGTACCCCGAGTGTCAGCGTCATTATCCCGTGTACATTGTGGGCCCTCCTGACCAGAGATAGCAGGCGCACATAGTAGACACTAGGAGAAGCAGCTGGTAGACCGACCATCGCTGTCACTCCTACCGTATACATACATGACATTTTTATTCTACGCCCAGAGAAGGAATGCAGTGATTTGCAGAATTTATCGGACGCTTCCTGTTTGCAGGTATAACCCGGGGCAGAATCTTGTCCCTTTGAGGAAACGCAAACAGAAAAATAACAATAAATATCACCTTGGACACAAAGGAGATAACTGGTGACGAAGTCCAGAGGAGAGGTCAGAGCGGGACCGTCTTACCATCTGAGTAACTGGAGCTGCAGTGATTGTATCCGGAGGGGATCGTTCACAGCATGGAGACATGAAGTTGCATGAATCTGTGTAATATGTCCCCCAAACAGCCAAAGAATGTAATGATAAAATCCAGTCTGCCTGCAGCTGCCACTAGGGGGGGTTCTCCACATACAGACTAATGTCAGTCATATAGAAACATATAGAGCAAGCTCCCCCTAGTGGTGTCTGTGTGCACACTGCGGCATTCCACTAGACCTCGCCTATTACAGTATGTGTTCCCAGCTTCTCTGGATTCCTGAGCAACAAACCTACCCAGTCAGGTAATGACAGGAAGATCTGCCATTCAGGAGTGTGGGAAAGCTGGGTGACAACCCCTGTTGGAGCCGCAATGATACCGCTTGTCGCCCAGCTTCCTTGTAGCATAGATACACCGTATGACCTGTGCTGCTGGGAAGACTCAGCTGATTGAGCCGCTGGTGACTCTCCGTGACTGGCGCAGTCTTCCAGGTGGGTGAGCGGTAAGCACCAAACACTGCCGACTGTAATCAGCGTTAATTATTACCCATAAGTGCTCGCAGAGTACCTACACTCCAGCGAAAAAAATCTCCTGGCGGCAATACAGGATCCCGTCTAAAGGCCACGCATCAGTGACACGGAGCGGAGGTCATTACCAGAAAACACTTCATTAACAAAAACTAAACACTGAAGAGGCCGCGGCCTCCGGGAAGTCACAAACCGCCATTTCCTGATATGTCGTGTTTATTACCATAATGCAGGTTATTATCCCACAATGCATCACAGCAGAGCATGATGGGGCAGATTTACTGATCCTATAGATGGGGTCACCTTAAAGGATAGGTCATCAAGGTCAGATCAGTGGGGGTCAGACTCCGCACCCATCAGCTGTTCCAGGCAGCTGATGGCCAATATGGTTAGGTTCTGAACCAGCGGGGATAGCGGTTATATTTAAAAGCAATTTCAGAGAAACTTATTACTGTTCGGTTGGGGTCCAACACCCGGGACCTCTGCCAATCAGTTAGTACTCGTGGTAGCGCCGTGGCCTTCTTTCTGTTCACCAAGCACAGCGCCGTACATAGTATAGTGGCCATGCTTGGTATTGCAGCTCGGCTTCCTTCACTTCAATGGGCCTGGACTGCGCCTAAGCCACGTAACAGATGAACATGACATCTCTGGTCTAGGGAAAGCTGTGAGAAGGCTGTGGCGCTACTGCCTTCCCAAACAGCTGATTGGGGGGGGGGTCCAGGGTATCAGACCCCCACCAATCAGATACTGATGACCTATCCAGAGGATAAGCCATCAGTATAGAAGTCTTGGAAAACCCCTTTGAAGTCCTGCAACGTAAAGGGGTTCTCCAAGCTTTCTTGAGATTCTTGCTGTGGTGACTTGTGGAGGGAAGACGGTCTGCTCACATACTTACCCCTCCGCTGTCAGATGCCTCTGTCTCCGCAGCACTCAGATCGGCTGCAGGATCATATCCGGTGGGGACGTACGTGTCCATTGCTGGGGATCACGGTAAGTACTTAGACTATCCTCCCTCCACAGGTCAGCAGGATCTTCTAGATAGCCCGGAGAACCCCTTTAAGGGCTACCAGGAACGCAGCAGTTTTGAACACATCTCTGGATGTGACTGCAGACCCGATCTCATGGATGATTGGGCTCTGTCTACATACCGCCACATTAATATTTCTCTTCATAATATGTCTCTTGGTAAAGCAGCATTTTGTGCTCCAGGGCTGTCGTTCTTCTACAAGCAAAGACAAGAAGCTACAACCATTGTAAGTCATTATGGAGAACTATCTATGGTCACCTGGACCTCCAGCTATACACCCAGACTATTCTCTGATTCCACCCCATGTTGGCCAGTCTTGTGTATGTTACTCCCATCATCTAGACCGGAAAGACGGAGGATTGACCACGTAACATCACATGCCTCCCATGAGACTAAATTATATACCAAGCATACGGCCAGCGCTGAACCTGCAGACGTGGTCAGGAGTGGGACGGCTCAGACTGCAGGTATTTACTGCGCAATGACAGGTCCAAGGAGAAACCGTGACGGATTGCGGATTGTCTGGTGGTTACAATGGAGAACCGGTGTGTTATTCGCGAGCCCCGTTCTATGACAATGACAGACCTTGTTCGGCTACTGTGAGATGAATGCCGCCTTTGTCCCGAGAAGCAAGTCTGTCCTAGGTATGTATGGCGGCATTCATGTTCAATAAAGAGGGGAAGTGGATGGAACGGAGGAATAGCCTGTTCTGTAAGTATGGCTCCTGTGAGGAGCGGATATCGAATGTCAAGACTGAGAATCACAATGAAACTGCTGAAATAATGGACACAGTAAATAACAGATGCATTGTAATGTGTGCGATACCTTCCATAGTATAGGGCAGTGATGGCTAACCTCCGGTGAAACTACGACTCCCAGCATGCTGCATTCATGTCTATGGAGTTCTGAGAGCAGCCAAGCAAGTGTGCATCTTGGGAGTTGTAGTGGAGTGCCGGAGGTTAGCCATCGCAGGTATAGGGTAAGGCTAGGTGCACTCCTGCAGTGAATGTATGCGGTGGTATTACGTCCTGCAAGATGCCAGCATTCATACTGGAAACCTGACAGACTCCATTATATTGAATTAGATCCACTGGGCGCCTACGCTGGATCCAGTGATTCCAGCAATCAGCTTCTATGCACGAACAGAACTCTCTAAACGCAGATGTGCACTTCACCTACCTTCAAACTTACAAAGAGCACCACGGGGAGTTTGGCCTCTTCATATAATGCAGGGGGGTGAAGGCTCGAACAGTTGGAGGCTCACCGTGGGCGGTTGTGCTGGAGAATACATGTGTTCCAGGTTGGACATGATGAAGCGCTCCTGAAACGCGTGGTCCCAAGTAAAGCCTTTATATATCACCACATTTGTTTGGAGATCTCCACCGGCAGCGCTGGTAAACTCCACAATCTACGATATAAAATACACCCTAGTGAATAATGCAGAAATGTCAGCACTCTAACACAAAATAACAATAAAGTGTACACTACAGCGAATGATATATACATGAGAGCATTCTGATGAACCCAGCATGGTACACAGCACACAATGGAAACTGTCAGCATTCTAATTAACCGTTTACACTCCAGTGAATGCTATAAACGTGAGCACTCTAACTGACCAAACATGATACAAAGTACACTCTAATGAATGCTATAAACGTGAGCACTCTAACTGACCAAACATGATACAAAGTACACTCCAGGGAATAATGCAGAAATGTGAGCACTCTAACTGACCAAACATGATACAAAGTACACTCCAGGGAATAATGCAGAAATGTGAGCATTCTACTGCAAAATAACAACACAGCGCACACTACAGCAAATGATATGTACCTGAGAGCATTTTAACGAACCGTGTATGGTACCGGTGACGTAACTGGGCCCCACAGCTAATTTCTGAATGGGTCCCCCTCCTCCAGTGCAACCCCCACTCCTGCAGCTAGTCAGGGTAGCTCTCTCAGACCAGGCCCGGCAGCCCCTCCGTCCGATTCCTACACGTATATACTGTATATCTTGTCATTGTATATATTGTCACTATGTAATGTCATTGGAAAATACTGTTGAAGGGGCCCTGATAATTAAATCTTGTAGCCCTCCTCCCAGATGGGCCCACGTAGCAGTCGCTTCCACTGCTTCCAATATAGCTACACTCTAGTGATTGCTATAAACATGTGAGCACTCTAACTGACCATACAGGACACAAACTACACTCTAGTGATTGCTATAAACATGTGAGCACTCTAACTGACCATACAGGACACAAACTACACTCTAGTGATTGCTATAAACATGTGAGCACTCTAACTGACCATACAGGACACAAACTACACTCTAGTGATTGCTATAAACATGTGAGCACTCTAACTGACCATACAGGATACAACTACACTCTAGTGATTGCTATAAACATGTGAGCACTCTAACTGACCATACAGGACACAAACTACACTCTAGTGATTGCTATAAACATGTGAGCACTCTAACTGACCATACAGGACACAAACTACACTCTAGTGATTGCTATAAACATGTGAGCACTCTAACTGACCATACAGGATACAACTACACTCTAGTGATTGCTATAAACATGTGAGCACTCTAACTGACCATACAGGACACAAACTACACTCTAGTGAATTCTATAAACATATGAGCACTCTAACTGACCATACAGGATACAAACTACACTCTACTGAATGTTATAAGCATGTGAGCACTCTAACTGACCATACAGGATACAACTACACTCTAGTGATTGCTATAAACATGTGAGCACTCTAACTGACCATACAGGACACAAAACTACACTCTAGTGAATTCTATAAACATGTGAGCACTCTAACTGACCATACAGGACACAAACTACACTCTAGTGAATGCTATAAACATGTGAGCACTCTAACTGACCATACAGGACACAAACTACACTCTAGTGATTGCTATAAACATGTGAGCACTCTAACTGACCATACAGGACACAAACTACACTCTAGTGATTGCTATAAACATGTGAGCACTCTAACTGACCATACAGGATACAACTACACTCTAGTGATTGCTATAAACATGTGAGCACTCTAACTGACCATACAGGACACAAACTACACTCTAGTGATTGCTATAAACATGTGAGCACTCTAACTGACCATACAGGACACAAACTACACTCTAGTGATTGCTATAAACATGTGAGCACTCTAACTGACCATACAGGATACAACTACACTCTAGTGATTGCTATAAACATGTGAGCACTCTAACTGACCATACAGGACACAAACTACACTCTAGTGAATTCTATAAACATATGAGCACTCTAACTGACCATACAGGATACAAACTACACTCTACTGAATGTTATAAGCATGTGAGCACTCTAACTGACCATACAGGATACAACTACACTCTAGTGATTGCTATAAACATGTGAGCACTCTAACTGACCATACAGGACACAAACTACACTCTAGTGAATTCTATAAACATGTGAGCACTCTAACTGACCATACAGGACACAAACTACACTCTAGTGAATGCTATAAACATGTGAGCACTCTAACCATACAGGATACAACTACACTCTAGTGAATGCTATAAGCATGTGAGCACTCTAACTGACCATACAGGATACAAACTACACTCTAATGAATGCTATAAACATGTGAGCACTCTAACTGACCATACAGGATACAAACTACACTCTAGTGATTGCTATAAACATGTGAGCACTCTAACCATATAGGATACAAACTACACTCTAGTGAACGCTATAAACATGTGAGCACTCTAACTGACCATACAGGATAAAAACTACACTCTAGTGAATGCTATTAACACATGAGCACTAACTGACCATACAGGACACAAACTACACTCTAGTGATTGCTATAAACACGTGAGCACTCTAACTGACCATACAGGACACAAACTACACTCTAGTGATTGCTATAAAAATGTGAGCACTCTAACTGACCATACAGGATACAACTACACTCTAGTGAATGCTATAAACATGTGAGCACTCTAACTAACCATACAGGATACAAACTACACTCTAGTGAGTTCTATAAACATGTGAGCACTCTAACTGACCATACAGGATACAAACTACACTCTAGTGATTGCTATAAACATGTGAGCACTCTAACCATACAGGATACCAACTACACTCTAATGAATGCTATAAACATGTGAGCACTCTAACCATATAGGATACAAACTACACTCTAGTGAAAGCTATAAACATGTGAGCACTCTAACCATACAGGATACAAACTAAACTCTAGTGATTGCTATAAAAATGTGAGCACTCTAACCATACAGGATACAAACTACACTCTAATGAATGCTATAAACGTGTGAGCATCTAACCAACCATACAGGATACAAACTACACTCTAGTGAATTCTATAAACATGTGAGCACTCTAACTGACCATACAGGATACAAACTACACTCTAGTGATTGCTATAAACATGTGAGCACTCTAACTGACCATACAGGATACAAACTACACTCTAGTGATTGCTATAAACATGTGAGCACTCTAACTGACCATACAGGATACAAACTACACTCTAGTGAATTCTATAAACATATGAGCACTCTAACTGACCATACAGGATACAAACTACACTCTACTGAATGTTATAAGCATGTGAGCACTCTAACTGACCATACAGGATACAACTACACTCTAGTGATTGCTATAAAAATGTGAGCACTCTAACTGACCATACAGGATACAAACTACACTCTACTGAATGCTATAAACATGTGAGCACTCTAACCATACAGGACACAAACTACACTCTAGTGATTGCAATAAAAATGTGAGCACTCTAACCATACAGGATACAAACTACACTCTAATGAATGCTATAAACATGTGAGCACTCTAACTGACCATACAGGATACAAACCACACTCTAGTGAACGGTACAGGAACATAACAGCATTCTAATTAACCAGGGTATATTATAACAAAGCAGAATACACGGCCATTCTTTAGCATTCTTTCACTTTAGAGCAGTAATTTTACTATTTTAAGATGTTCCCGTCTTGTAAGGCTATGATGACTCTCTGATGTCAGCTCATTACGTGGAGCATTTAACTTTATAAGACTGAGAACATTCAACAGATTTTATTATAATACCTAGACCATTCCAGTGGCCAATACCAGCAGGAAATATGCACATAATGTAATATAAAATGAAATATGTATGATGTGAACATACAACTTCTCAGCTGGTTTTGGGACCGACCCAATAATTATGGAAAATACTGCATCATGGTGCAGCCAGTTGCCCGCTTCAGAGAAAAGCAGATTATAAATACCGGTATGAAATGTCCATGTAAATACCTCATTAGGCATCATTTCCAAATTAACCTGTTACATTTCCCTGTAGTCATATTCAACAGTAACAGCGATGTGGGGTTAAATATTAGGAAAAGCCGCAATAAATGTTCCCACTTCGAATGTCATTTGTTTCAAGAAAAGTCACTAAGTATTAATCAGACTACCATTTTAAACCTAGCGTAAAGCATAATATTATATAGAGAGAAATGTAATATCCTGGATCACAAAAATTGTATGAAGCTGTGTACTATAAAAATGAGCTGCTCATCACCTTTGTTCTAGTACAGAGGAAACAGATGGCTACTCCGTAATAACTGAGCCCCAGGGCACAACTGTACCAGAGATTCACAAGGTACCGAGCAAGTGAAATAATTACTGCCTAGACCAGCGATGGTGAACCTTTTAGAGACCGAGTGCCCAAACTGCAACCCAAAACCCACTTATTTATTGCAAACTGCCAACATGGCAATTTAACCTGAATGCTACAGTCCAGTATAGTATATCTTCCATGTACTTTATCATTTATTTATAATATCCTGCCTACATTCAGTGCGCTTCCTGTGCTGTTCATAACGTGCCCTGCACTGATAAATGGAAGGAAAAGTCTAAGGCATATTGGTACGCCCTAGACTTTTTCCAGGATGCGGGTGCCCACAGAGAGGGCTCAGAGTGCCACCTCTGGCACCCGTGCCATAGGTTCGCCACCACTGGCCTAGACTGATGTGAATAATAATGTAATACTTCCCACAGCCAACACTACAACTATTACTATACTGCTCCTATGTACAAGAATATAACTACTATAATACAGCTCCTATGTACAAGAATATAACTACTATAATACTGCTCCTATGTACAAGAATATAACTACTATAATACTGCTCCTATGTACAAGAATATAACTACTATAATACTGCTCCTATGTACAAGAATATAACTACTATAATACTGCTCCTATGTACAGAATATAACTACTATAATACTGCCTCCTATGTACAAGAATATAACTACTATAATACTGCTCCTATGTACAAGAATATAACTACTATAATACTGCTCCTATGTATAAGAATATAACTACTATAATACTACCTCCTATGTACAAGAATATAACTACTATAATACTGCCTCCTATGTACAAGAATATAACTACTATAATACTGCCTCCTATGTACAAGAATATAACTACTATAATACTGCTCCTATGTACAAGAATATAACTACTATAATACTACTCCTATGTACATAGAATATAACTACTATAATACTGCTCCTATGTACAAGAATATAACTACTATAATACTATAAGCTCCTATGTACAAGAATATAACTACTATAATACTGCCTCCTATGTACAAGAATATAACTACTATAATACTGCTCCTATGTACAAGAAATATAACTACTATAATACTGCTGCTCTATGTACAAGAATATAACTACTATAAATACTGCTCCTATGTACTCCTATGTACAAGAATATAACTACTATAATACTGCTCCTATGTACAAGAATATAACTACTATAATACTGCCTCCTATGTACAAGAATATAACTACTATAATACTGCTCCTATGTACAAAGAAATATAACTACTATAATACTGCTCCTATGTACAAGAATATAACTACTATAATACTGCCTCTCCTATGTACAAGAATATAACTACTATAATACTGCTCCTATGTACAAGAATATATAACTACTATAATACTGCCCCTATGTACAAGAATATAACTACTATAATACTGCTCCTATGTACAAGAATATAACTACTATAATACTGCTCCTATGTACAAGAATATAACTACTATAATACTGCTCCTATGTACAAGAATATAACTACTATAATACTGCTCCTATGTACAAGAATATAACTACTATAATACTGCTCCTATGTACAAGAATATAACTACTATAATACTGCTCCTATGTACAAGAATATAACTACTATATATTACTCCTCAAGAATACTACTATAATACTGCTCCTATGTACAAGAATATAAACTACTATAATACTGCTCCTATGTACAAGAATATAACTACTATAATACTGCCTCCTATGTACAAGAATATAACTACTATAATACTGCTCCTATGATACAAGAATATAAACTACTATAATACTGCCTCCTATGTACAAGAATATAACTACTATAATACTGCTCCTATGTACAAGAATATAACTACTATAATACTGCTCCTATGTATTAAATAAAGAATATAACTACTATAATACTACGCTCCTATGTACAAGAATATAACTACTATAATACTGCCTCTATGTACAAGAATATAACTACTTATAATCTCCTCCTATGTACAAGAATATACTACTATAATACTGCTCCTATGTACAAAATAAAACTATATAATACCTCCTATGTACAAGAATATAACTACTATAATACTGCTCCTATGTACAAGAATATAACTACTATAATACTGCTCCTATGTACAAGAATAATAACTACTATAATACTGCTCCTATTGTACAAGAATATAACTACTATAATACTGCCTCCTATGTACAAGAATATAACTACTAAATACTGCTCCTATGTACAAGAATATAACTACTATAATACTGCTCCTATGTACAAAGAATATAACTACTATAATACTGCCTCCTATGTACAAGAATAACTACTATACTGCCTCCTATGTACAAGAATATAACTACTATTAACTGCCCTATGTACAAGAATATAACTACTATTATAACTGCCTCCTATGTACAAAGAATATAACTACTATAAATACTGCCTCCTATGTACAAGAATATAACTACTATAATACTGCTCCTATGTACATAACTACTATTAATACTGCTCCTATGTACAAGAATATAACTACTATAATACTGCTCCTATGTACAAGAATATAACTACTATAATACTGCTCCTATGTACAAGAATATAACTACTATAATACTGCCTCCTATGTACAAGAATATAACTACTATAATACTGCTCCTATGTACAAGAATATAACTACTATAATACTGCTCCTATGTACAAGAATATAACTACTATAATACTGCTCCTATGTACAAGAATATAACTACTATAATACTGCCCCCTATGTACAAGAATATAAATTACTATGAAGGTATATTTTATGTCATATAACAGTGTTTTTTGAGGTGTGGAGCTGCTGTGGAGTCATGGTGACAGAACTGAACCCTGCGCTCAGGAAGTCATGCTCCGTGACCGTGCCCTTTGAACAAGAACTGTGTGTGACATTCATTGACCTTAACAGGGATTAGGAGGCAGTGAGTGTCCTCACAACAGAGACAGTCAATGTATTAGTCCGTATGTAAAATACTGTTTACAGAAGGTGCCCCCTCCAGTTCAGTTATTTTCATTAGTTGATTTGTTTCTGGGACAGCTGGGCGTTATTCCACATGGCCACTATTACAGGGTTGTCACCAATGCCTTAGTGATACAAATAACTAAACCGATTAAAAGAGGCTTTCCAGAAAATAAAAAAATAAATGTATGCTTATGATATCACTTGTCCATACTTCTTCCTAATAAAAAAAAAAAATTCAACCCTTAAAAATGTAAAGCTTCCAATGACTTGTACGTAAGAAGGGAGGAGATCATTGAGGCCTTCCAGCCATCAGTGTGAATCTATGACAGGCTGCTGCCCTCTAGTGGTGAGGACTTGTTCAGCCTCGACCCTTTCTCCAGTTCATCGTACATGAGCCATAAATTTCCGACATTTCCGTGTAACTTTTTGGTCTTTCCATTTATGGAGCTGTGTGGGGCTCTGTTTTTGAAGGCATTGGTACTATTTTAAGGATTGTATGACTGTTCAGTCACTTTTTATTCCATTTTTGTGGTCGGAGAAACGTTCTAAAATGGCAATTTGGCGATTTTGTGTTTTTTTTTTCTGTTATGGCGTTCAAGATATTGCCCATTTTCAGAAGTAGCGATACCAATGATGTTTTATTTTTTTTTATTTTTTGCTTATTTTTATAAGTAAAATGGGGAAATGGAGGTGATTTGAATTTTTTATATTTTATATTTTTATATTTTAAAAAACTTTTTTTTTTTTTTTTAACTTTTGTAACTTTTATTTTTACCCTTCCCCTTATGGCAAAATTGCTGTGTTCCTGGAACTTTACTAAGGTAGGCCTGACCAAGCTAACAAGCTAATACCGCCCTCTACTGGTGACTACAATAAGCGTGCCCACCACTGATCTATCTCCATCTCTACTGAAGCTGGTATCCTGGGAGTCACCCATTTTCGGATCCCTCCCTGACCCACTGCTCCAGCTGTCATATATCCACCTCACAAGTCACATGTGTGCCCTATCTGGTGCGTGTGCTTATGGCATACTATGAGATTTTACCACATTATAATCAGGGTGGTGTTCTTTTTGCGCTGTACGGTGCTATTATTATGGTAGTGTATTGCGGTATTATTTGGCATTGCGTGGAGCTACTGTTACAGCACTCTGCTCTCCTTTGTCCATTATAGGTCCCTTTACACGGGACGACAGAGCAGCAGACCGTCGGTCCTGACAATCCGCCACTCGCTGATGGAGGAGACACATTTACATGCAGCAATCTCCTCCACAGTATGGGTAGGAGAAGTCGCTAATGCCATTGCTCGGCCCCATACTGACTCCTTGTGTGGCGGCAGCAGATCTTGATTAGACAGCACAATCTGCTGCCAGTAAGCAAGAATTTTTATTTGCGCACAAACAATTCAACTACCTGACGAACAAGCCTTTCACTCGTTCATCGGCGGCAAATTTACACCGCCAGATAACTGATTAACGACTATCTTTTTGATTCTCGGCACGTGTAAAGGACCCTTTATGGGATACTGTATTGGCCACTGTACGGTATTATTTAGCATTGTGCAGCACTATTATTTCAGCACTAAATCACCAGGATATTCAGGCACAGTGTCTCGTAGGGCTACCTCAGCTGAATGTAATAACACCTTTCACTTAGTGATCCCATGCTAAAGTCATTGCAGTTCATATGTAAATGAGCAGTTAAGTGCCCTGAGGGCGGGTCTAGACCATTCTGTGCACCCTAGCTCCTCCTGCTTCATCTTCTAGCTCTCCTCCTTGAGGTGGGACTAAGTGACTAGAAAGGAACATGGCCCTGTCAATCCCTATGAATGTCCAGTCTGCGCGGTGTGATCAGCGCAATCACAGGGTGTAAAATCATCCAGACAGTGGCGTGCCGCCAAAAGAGGCAGACCAGGCAGTTGCTATGGGGCCCATAAGGGTGGGGGACCTGAGTGAGGCAGCAGTTTATGGCGGGGCACAGGAACCTATGGCTCCCGTCCATCACAGCTCAGCCTCTGGTCTGAAGCCTATGAGGCAGTAGAATGGCGCAGGAGATTGCGATGACATCACTGAGACCTCCCACGCCGTGCCTCGCAATATGATGTGATGTACTACCGTATTTTTTACTCTATAAAGCCAGTGTTTCACAGACAGCACACGTCCCCATTCATTTCAATGTGTGTATTCAGACATCAGTGTTTCATCACGGTCCGTGGGTCAGTGTTTTCAGCACGGATGCACGTCCTATCTTGATCCGCGTTCCCCGATCCCTCACGCCCATTATAGTCTATGGGTCCGTTAAAACCACGGATGCAACACGAATGCCATCCGTGTTGCATCTGTGTTTCACGGATCATTAAGAAGAGATGATTTGAAAATTATTTTTCAGCTGTTCAGTGTCAGTGAAACACGGATGCAACACGGACGGCAAAACACGGACCCAACACTGATCCTTCACGGACAGCTTCACGGTTGCCTCACTGACCACCTGCTCACGGATTTGAGCACGGACGTGTGAATAAGACTTAAGACGCACTTTCCTCCCTCAAAGTGGGGTGGGAGGATCGTCAGTGCGTCTTATGGGGCAAATACTAATGAGTGCTTCCATTATGGAAGTGCTCATTAGTACACAGAACTGGAAAGCGGTGAATGCAGCAGTCTGAGGTCTAATTGGGGGACTTATTGAGGTCTAATCTGAGGTCTGATTAACATTGGGGGTCTGATCTGAGGTCTGATTGGGGGTTATTAACATGGAGGTCTGATCTGAGGTTGTCAAAAAAAAAATATTTTTTCTGATATTCTTCATCTAAAACCTGGATGCATCTTATGGGCAGGTGCGTCTTATAGGGTGAAAAATACAGTAATACAGAGAGGGGCATTCAATATACTACATGAGGAGGCAAATTTACAGAGGGGGGCCGGGGCATTCTATATAGTAAAAGGGGGGCATTCTAAATTTACTATCAATACAGAGAGGGCATTATACTATGGGGGGATCATACATGGGGCACTATACATATATTATACATATGGCCACTACAGGGGGCTTTATAAATGCTGGGGCCGCTATAGGAGGCATTGTAACTACTGTGGGCTCTATAGGGGTGTCTTATTGAGGACCTTGTTACTGTCAAGGGCATTATAGGGGGACCTTATTTCTACTAGGGGGCATTGTTAATATTGGGAGTACTTTGAGGGTATTATTATTGGGCACAATATATAGGGCAGTACTATTGGGGACAGTCTGGGAGCACTATTACTATGGGGGTACTATCTGTAGGGCACTGTTACCTTTGCAGTATAGTATTGGGGAGCACAGTGTGCACAGTATTGGGGGTAGCGGGCAGGATGGGGGAGGATGATAGAAAAGTGATAAATTGAAGATGTCCGTGTTTCATCATGGCGGTCTGGTCCAAATGGCGAAAATGATGAAAGAGAAGATCTACATCAGAGGAGACGTCACTGGATGTAAGAGGTGTGCAGTGCTGTATGTAACATCCAACAACAGTGGGGCTTGGGGGGAGGGGTAGAAGTGAGAATATGTCTCAAACCACTTCAATGTTCGCCTCAGGTAGCCTTGTACTAATAGTAATACGACAGCAAGAACCATTATATATATTAGTTACAAAAATTGTGCTTTATATTTGTTTCTCTGCACGCCCCTGACTACAGATTATGATAAGTTCAGGTGGGAGTTTCCAGGAAGTTGTAATCACTAGAAATCTCAGTTAAGCCAATGCCGATCCTTTACTGAAGCCTGTAATCTGCAGGTCAGCATGTAGGCTCAATTATAGACAATCCTGGTCGACCCCTGTAAACGGCCTAAAATAACAAAGGGATATATTCACCGGTTTTCTCCTCTGCTTCTTCCTGCGCTGCGCTCCCGTCCTCGCCGCTGGTGACCGTCATCATCACGTTCTGTGCACATCCCTTAATCCGGAAGAGAACTGGACACGTGCCAGATTATCCTCTGATAATAGGCTAATATATATCTAGATATATATAATACAAGTAGCAGCTGAGAGCCTCCAGCCCACTGGTACTGTCACTTTAAGTCTTAGGTTGTCATGGAGACCAGAATCACTAAATGTATCAATATCGACATCCTGACTGTCCACATAACGTTTCCTTGACAACACAGAACCAGAAATCAGAAGGTGGCATGTTGTCAGATTCTCTCAGTAGTGCAGCCTCAGGCTTCAAGCCTGTAACTTCAACTGATTATATCTCAGCAGGGAAGTAAGATATTACCGACCAGTTTTCACAGAATCAGTATACGCCCGAGGGCCTAATATAGTTTCTTATGTTAGGCTTGTTTTAAGCTGAGACAGAATTAAGTATTACAGGTATGTGTTATAGTCACAGGATGTGGATTCTAAGGGATCCACTAGTCTTCACCCTTAATACCTCCAAGGAGGTGAAGACTTTGCTGCTGGAAGTCCCCTGGGTCACAATCCTCAGATTAGTCACAAATTGGTGGAAGATGCGCTGATTAAGCAGTAGCATAGTCAAGAAGAGAGCCAAGGGTCATCGGGACAGCAGTCAGGATGGGACAGGCCAGAGGACAAGATGGAGCCAAGAAGGAGTAGAGCAAAGACGAAGGGGCACCGCCCTCAGATGACCACATCTGCCCCCTTGTTTTAGCAATCCGTCGGGATGTCTGCACCTGGACTCTCACCAATCAAAACCTCTGACATCTCACTATGACATGTCATAATTTAGTCACCCTTTAAATAGGCGGCCAGGTCTGAATGGTCATCGGGAGGTCAGTATTCCATACTGTAGCATCAGGGCCCCCATCTACCCAGGGCCCTTTATAATACTATGTCTTCTTGTTGGGCCCGGATGGGACTGCTACCCCTGCATCCCTCTATGGAGTCATAATCAGTAGAAAACAGTATGAGATACATTGTAACTCTATGGAACGTCTGGTTACAGTTAATTGTGGCATCTCTAGGGGGAGGAAGTAGCTAACTTCTCCTCCTACTTTGGCTTCAGTAGAGCTCTCCAGGGCTGCATCGGAGAACATATCTGTATAAGACTGACCATAAGATATGGGACTCTTAACAAACCAACGGAGCATTGTTTTACAGTCCACTGTGAGCAATTTTTGTAAAAATTTTGGAAATGCACTGAATTTTGGAAGAGCTCACTGACTCTTTAGTCTCGGATCTGCTGAAGGAGCAGGAATGGTTAATAACGAGTCTTGAGAGGCGGAGATGTATATTGGGTTTCTGGAGCTTTTGTCAGGCTAAGCCCTGGGTAAGGCAGAGTCCATGGAGTGACACACTAGCTGACTGTCACCCGTAACCTGAGCCTGACATAATTACTCCAGTGATACAGGCAGCAGAAGCCCGGCCGGCACCTCACATAACATGGACCTTATGGGAAGCGCAACGTCTTCATTCTCTTGGGACCTGGGTCGACCTTTTGTAGTACGCCGATAGATATGTCGATCGCACCCCTGACCAGATGAAGTTCTCGCGGATTCTTCGTTTTCCGTGTTCATCCTTCTTCGTGAAACCAACTAGACCCTTCCCGTCCACCTCTCGGAGGTCATGTATTATTTAAGAAGTCGCCTGCAGTCCAAGGTAAGAAGGCCGCTCCGTTTGCTGAAGTATATTGACAGGATATAGGAAGGATGAGGCGTTGCACTGTACGATATATTCTTATAACAGGACAGTAGTCATGTTAGTGACATGGGGCAATTCTCTGGTCCAGGGTCACGACCATTGACATGGTAGGGGATGGAAATAATTCTCATGAGGGATGCATATGAAAAAAACATCAAAATGGCTCCCTCTTGTGGTGTAGATTGTACAAACACATCCTGAAACCAACCCCCCTCCCGTGCTACAGCTGTAAAGTGGCAGATATAGGAGAAAGGGGGTCACTGGAACCAGAAGCCCCAGTTGCATATTTCTATGAGAATCAAGGTTTGGTGCCACAGTCATCACTGGAAGGATGCTAGGAGTTTTGGCCCTCAGCAGTGTCAGTCCATCCCCAATAAGCCATTTACTAAAATATGTGTTTTCTCCAGTAAGAACTGGGTATCCTGAGAGCATTCGTTATAACTGATGGTAGATTAGAGGCGGGTTGTGATGTCATCATAGGAGAGTTTGATAAGCATGTTCGTCATAGTAAAGCATCACAGCAGCAAGATGTTTCCTTTACCTGTGTGCTGACATCTGGTGGCCAGTATGTGAACTGCAGGATTGTAATGTGCGTTTTTTAGATGATCATGTAGTTCTGTCCTGGACTTCCAGAATTTTTCGATCATCGAGAGTTGGATTTGTCATTTTCACTTTCACGTTTGTTCCTGTATACAGGGTGGGCCATTTATATGGATACACCTAAATAAAATGGGAATGATTGGTGATATTAACTTCCTGTTTGTGGCACATTAGCATATGGGAGGGGGAAAACTTTTCAAGATGGGTGGTGACCATGGCGGCCATTTTGAAGTCGGCCATTTTGGATCCAACTTTTTTAATGGGAAGAGGGTCATGTGACACATCAAACTTATTGAGAATTTCACAAGAAAAACAATGGTGTGCTTGGTTTTAACATAACTTTATTCTTTCATGAGTTATTTACAACTTTCTGACCACTTATACAATATTTTCAAAGTGCTGCCCATTGTGTTGGATTGTCAATGTAACCCTCTTCTCCCACTCTTCACACACTGATAGCAACACCGCAGAAGAAATGCTAGCACCGGCCTCCAGTATCTGCACATCTCGTATCTTCACAGCATAGACAATTGCCTTCAGATGACCCCAAAGATAAAAGTCTAAGGGGGTCAGATCCGGAGACCTTGGGGGCCATTCAACTGCTACATGATGATGTGTTTCCCTCTTTATGCACTGAAGCCGGCACGTTCCCTGAGTTTTTCCAGCAGGATGGTGACCACCACATTATGGGTGTCAGGTCCGAGCATTCCTAGATGAACAGTTTCCTGGAAAGTGGATTGGTCATCGTAGGCCAGTTGAATGGCCCCCATGGTCTCCTGATCTGAACCCCTTAGATACGAGATGTGCAGATACTGGAAGCCTGTGCTAGCATTTCTTCTGCTATCAGTGTGTGAAGAGTGGGAGAAGAGGGTTACATTGACAATCCAACACAATGGGCAGCACTTTGAAAATATTGTATAAGTGGTCAGAAAGTTGTAAATAACTCATGAAAGAATAAAGTTATGTTAAAACCAAGCACACCATTGTTTTTCTTGTGAAATTCTCAATAAGTTTGATGTGTCACATGACCCTCTTCCCATTAAAAAAGTTGGATCCAAAATGGCCGACTTCAAAATGGCCGCCATGGTCACCACCCATCTTGAAAAGTTTCCCCCCTCCCATATAGTAATGTGCCACAAACATGAAGTTAATATCACCGACCATTCCCAATTTATTTAGGTGTATCCATATAAATGGCCCACCCTGTAGTATTTTTTTTTGTTGAGACGGGTAACTTTACCTTCTCTTTCATCAGGTCAAACATGTATCACAGTAACAATAATCCCGAATGCGCTGACAAAACAGATTCCGGCGTCATCGGAAATGTGGCAGCCGAGGAAGAAGAGAAAAGGAACAGCTGTAAAATGGACTGCATCATCTGCTTCTCCAGCTATAATCTGTCCAGCCGGCTGCCCCGGAGGCTGTACTGCGGCCACACGTTCTGCCAGGCTTGTATCAGGAAGCTCGACCTGGTGACCAACGAGCAAAGATGGATCCCCTGTCCGCAGTGCCGCCAGAACACACCAACGCCCCGGGGAGGGGTGGCCATGCTGGATCTAGACATTACCGCATTCCTAGCGGTCAAATCCGAAAAGGACAGTCCGCGATCGGCCAGTAAGGCTTTAGATTCGGACTCTGAACTCAAAGTATTTTCAAAGAACGTTCCCGTCAGCCGACAACCAACGGGCAACTGCCAAGAGTCGGTCTCCGAGCCACGATTTCCCAGAAGGATTTGCTGTAAGAACTGGTTCTGCTGCTCGTGCTGCGCTTGTATTTGACAGAATAGAATATTCCGATCCTGGCGGCCGAGAATGTGACGCTAGAGACGTACAAAATATTCTTCTTTCCATTTGTGTTGTATTTTAATAAAACCTGTATCATCGGCCAATAAACCGTGAGATGATTCATTTGAGCCAGGACGGCCTTTGCTTGTACTCTACTGACCCGGGGGGTGACCGGTCTTAAAGGAACACTCTAGGGAAAGCTGACACTCCAGTGAAGGGCCTAAGGACGTGAAGTGTCAAAAAACACTGAGAAGAGGAGTCATGCAATTCCCCTACCGGCCACATCACCTTTTCTTGGAGCGTTCGTTGAACTATTCTTACAGATTGTAATAAAGTTTAGAATATTAGATGATTATTAGATGTGTAATTGTTCGGCATAGTTGGCAGTGGCTGTGTCAAAATGTGCTGCCTGGTTATTAATCTGCTTGTATATGTAAGACATACTGTATGTAAGTGATTCTACAACATGACCACTAGAGGGCGCCAAAGTTCATGTCATATTCCTAAACATACTATACCTCCCAACTTTCAGATATTAGGAGAAGGGAGAGATGTATTGGCCATCTGATAATTCAGGCAAGTGCCAGATGGCCGGTGCCGGAGTGGGCTGCCTCAAGTCACTACATCCAGTGCATGGGCCCCAGATGATTTGCTAGTGACTGTATCGTCGTCCTCAGAATGATGATGCAGGTGCTCACTCTCATAGGCCACTAGGCCTATGAGGCACCACAGGCTGTCATAAATGGCACCAGGACGCAGGCGGCTTCATGACTTCATAGCAACCAACTGCATAGGGATGCACGGACCTGTGGCCTGCTTCACAGACTGAGGCATGGAGCAGCACTCAGGTCAGTATTTTGTTTTGTCATTTTTGGGGCAATACTGGATGGGGAGAATACAGGGAGGCAGAGCAACTACTGGAGGCACGACAGGGGGGCATTATAACAACTGTGGGCACTACAGAGGGACATTAAAACTACTGGGGGCACTACAGGAAGACATGGTAACTACTGTTCAGACATTATAACTACTGGGGCACTATTAAGAAACATGGTAACTATTGGGGAACTACAGGGGGACATTATAAGTACTGGGAGCACTACAGAGGAGCAGTGTAACTACTGGGGGCACTACAGGAGGCATTATAACTACTGTGGGCACTACAAGGGAACATTATAACTACTAGGGGCACTACAGAGGGGCCATTATAACTACTGGGGGCACTACAGGGGGGACATTATAACTACTGGGGGCACTACATGGACGCCTGGTAACTACTGTGGGAACTACAAGAGGGTATTATAAGTACTGGGGGCACTACAGGGAGACATGGTAACTACTGGGGAACTACAGGGGAGACATGGTAACTACAGGGGGGACATTATAACTACTGGGGGCACTACATGGACGCCTGGTAACTACTGTGGGCACTACAAGAGGGTATTATAACTACTGGGGGCACAACAGGGAGACATGGGAACTACAGGGGAGACATTATAGCTACTGGAGAACTACAGAGGGACATTATAAATACTGGTGTACTACAGGGGGATATGGTATCTACTGGGGGCACTACAAAGAAACATTATAACTACTGGGTGCAGTACAGGGAGACATTATAGTTACTGGGGGCACTACAGAGGACATGACAACTACTGGGGCCACTACAAAGGGACATTATAACTACTGGTGGCACTACAGTGGCAGTGTAAATACTGGGGGCACTTTAAGCGGCCCTATTACTCCTGGGGGCACTTTAGGTGGTCTTATTACTGCTACAGCACTTTAGGGGACATTATTACTACTGGGGCACTTTAGGGGGCCTTATTACTACTGGGGGTTCTGTGGGGGGGTTCATTATTAGGCACGGTATGAAAGGTACTACTGCTAACAGGGGCACTCTATCACTGTAGAGGGCACTATTAGAAATTGATTTATGGGGCCTTTTATATTACTGGAAGACTATCTGTATGGCGCTGTTAATTCTGCAGTATAGTATTTGGGGTATTGGGCACCATATTGGGGGTAGCAGCAGGATAATACTGTTGAGGCATCAGGAGAAGGAGGATGATGGGAAAATGTAAATCTAAGAAGTCTGTGGCAAACTCTGCATAGAAAAGGGTGGTTAAAAGGAGGAAAGAGAACATCTACATTAAGGGAGACCTCACTGGATGTAAGAGGTATGTGGCGCTGTATTCTCCTATATGTTTGATAGTGCTAAATGTAATGTCCATCGAAATATGCCTTTAGCTTTGGGTTGGGAGGTGCACAAACATATCTCACATTCACCACACAGTAAAAAGCCAGATCTGAATTTCAGGGAATTTTACAGGGTGTTTCTAAATTTGCCTTAGATGTATTAGTCTGCACAGGAGCTGCGGACACAAAAAGGCAGAATATCTCTTAACCAAAACTGTTTGCAAACACAAGTCCGCAGAGGTTACAGAAGAGGCTCTTATTTCGGAGGCGGAGGCCTTAATCTCCAGACACAGATCACCAAGGGGATTAGGAGTGGAAACTTCCCCGCAGCTTCTTCCATAAGAATGTCATTATATGTTTTACCCCCGGGCTCAGATTTAGGGCTCGTTCACACGACCATATGTATTTTGCAGTCCGCAAAAAATACGGATGACGTCCGTGTGCATTCCGTATTTTGCAGAACGGAACAGCTGGCTCCTAATAGAACAGTCCTCTCCTTGTCCGTGATGCGGACAATAATATGACAAGACTCATAATCTTGCGGAACGGAAATGCGGACATACGGAAACGGAATGCACACGGAAGACCTTCCGTTTTTTTTTTGGGTCCCATTGAAATGAATGGTTCCGCATACGGTCCGCAAAAAAACGGAACGGACACGGACTGAAAAAAACGGTCGTGTGAACGAGCCCTTACATTGTGACATTTATTTTTCCGTTTCCCTATCTTTGCACTATTGTCACCAGGACACAGGATTGCACTTCCCATGTATCTAAGCATATCATGTATCATACTGTATGCATAGCCCATGTATCTAAGCATATTTTGTGTGATACTGTCTGCTGAGCAGTAGCTAAGCCTACCATGACATACTGCCTGCTGTATATAAGTCTATCATGTTTTACTTTCTGCTGAACCACAGTATCTAAGCCTATCACGTGTGATACTGTCTGCTTGAACCACAGTATCTAAGCCTATCACGTGTGATACTGTCTGCTTGAACCACAGTATCTAAGCCTATCACGTGTGATACTGTCTGCTTGAACCACAGTATCTAAGCCTATCACGTGTGATACTGTCTGCTTGAACCACAGTATCCAAGCCTATCACGTGTGATACTGTCTGCTTGAACCACAGTATCTAAGCCTATCACGTGTGATACTGTCTGCTTGAACCACAGTATCTAAGCCTATCAGGTGTGATACTATATGCTGGGCCATGTATCTACGCCGATCTTGTGATACTGTCTGTTGAGTTTCTGTATCTAAACCGATTATGTGTGTCACTGTATGCTGAACTGCTGTATCTAAACCTATCATACTGAATGTTAATCCGGTGTATCTAAGCCTACCATGTGTGATACGGTCTAAAAGAAACACAACTTTGTTGGTTATTACTATTCAAAAATGATTTTTTTTTGTAATGTTTAGGACCAATGTTGAAGTCACGGACTCGTCCCTCTCCTGGATCCCCTCATACCTCACAGACCGGACACCCAGTGTCTCCCACTCGCACACCTCGCCTTGTCTCTCTTGGTGTCCCTCAAAGCTCTGTCCTAGGACCCCTGTGAATCTACACTGTCACTGAGCGCCGAGGTCTTCTCTCATCTCACCAAGCACAGCGCCATACATTGTATAGTGGTCATGCTTGGTATCGCACTCAGCCCCCGCTCCTAGGCCACGTGACCGATGAACGGGACGTCACTGGCCTAGGAAAAGCTCACAGGAGCGCCGGTGCCTTCTCAAATAGCTGATCGGCGGGGGTCCTGGGTGTCGGACCACCACCAATCAGATACTGATGACCTATCCTGAGGAGAGATCATCAGTAGTTAACTCCCGGAAAACCCCTTTAACATGAAGAAAACAGGTCTGCCGGCCACAAATCCGCCTTGGGGTAACCACACATCGAAGTCCTATTTCCGCCTGGTAATTACAGAAGCTGGGGCAACACAAGTAAGGCTACTTTCACACATGCATTTGGGTTTCCGGTTCCGAAATCCGGCAGAGGATCTACAAGATCTCAATACCGGAAAACAACAACACAAGTGTGAAAAATGACCAAAATGGTTCCGTTTGGACTTCACATCAGGACGCATCCGTTCCGTTAGGGTGCGGCTGTGTGAAATCGTAACAGAACAAACCGGATCCATCACTGAAAGTCGATGGGTGACGGATCAGGTTTTTTAGGCTCCTAATAAACCGGATCCGTCAGCACTGACTTACGTTTTTAGTGACAGATCCGGTTTATTCCGTTCCGATGACCGGACACCAAACTGCAGCTTGCAGGGGTTTTGTGTCCGGTGACGGATCAGAAGGCATCCCGATCGGATCTCTTTCCATTCAGAATTCATTAGGACTAAGCAGAACCATTTTTTTCAGTTTTGAGATTCTCTGCCGGATCTCAATACCGGAAAACAACAAGGCGAGTGTGAAACAGGCCTAAGGTTAGTTTCACACTAGCGCTAAAATTGTTCGGCAGAGGAACACCTGCCGGGGTTCACTGTATCTGGCATAGCCAGAAACTACCTTTCCCCGTTGGAGCCCATTGATTGATAATGGGACTCAACAGGGATCCGGCCTGTTTCCAGCATTAGGCTGAACAAAAACGCTATTTGTCCGGCCGAATCTTGGCACTAATGCCGGAATCCCCAGCTGGTTCCCACTATAGTCAATGGTGCTCCGGCCACGCAGGATGCGAGTAACTTCGACAGGCTGTTCATCTGCCAGACTTTTAGTGCTAGTGCAAAACTAGCCTAAGGGGGACAAGACAAGTAGGGGGGAGGCCAGCAATACTGTAGTGCAGCACAAAATACCACCACCTCTAGACCGTATTCAACTGTATCACAGTCCTGAGGACAGTGATACAGTTGATTTCAGGAGGGCACCTGCAGCAGCCGGCCAGGGGCATAAGTACCTAATGTTCCTAGCATTAATAAGAGCATCAGATTGTTATGTACACAGCCAGCGGCCGTGAGAAGGGCTCAGGTAGGGCCCCCGGGAAATTATCCTGTAGGGTCTATGGCCAATCCGCCCTGCAACATACTCCTCCGTGGCCTCTCATCTAACACTCTCATATCCAATCTATCAGCCTGACTAATCCACCTCTCCCCCCGTTACTCTCCAGTCTCATCCCTCTGACAGTCCCTTCACCGGCACCCCGTTAACCAGAGAATCCAGTGCAAAACACTATGACATACAAGGCCGTTTACAACCAGTCCCCTCTGTATATCTGTGACCTGATCTCCCGATACCCCCTAACACGTAATGTCTGATCCTCACAAGACCTCCTTCTCTACTCTTCTCTTCCCACAATCACCTCCAAGATTTCTCCCGTGCAGCCGCCATACTCTGATATCCTCTACCACAACATATCAGACGCTCATCTACCATGGAAACCTTCAAAAGAAACCTGAAAACCTACCTCTTCAGAGAAGCCTACAACCTACAGTAAGCCTGCTGTAACTATACTGCCATGACCAGCTTTACCCTCACCGACTGTGTCCTCTCCCATCCCTTGTAGGGTCCTCTCTCTTTCTGTACCAGTTTGTAACTTGTCTTGTTCCTGCTTATTGCAGTTGTTTTATATTATGTATGTGCACCTCCTTGGAATGAATGGTGCTCTAATAATAAATAATAATACTAATAATGCTGACTTTATATTGGGTATATTTTGTATTTGACCACTAGGTGGTGCTATGAGCCTGCAGTATCAGTCAGCTCGTGCTCTGCATATTGTACACTTTCTTATTTCACACCTTCCAGTAATATTTGGTTTTGGGGAGATGGCGGTAACTTGTAATGTGGGAAATACTAGATCACTGACCTGGTATTTGGAATTCGAGACAGGCAGCGCAGTTAAATTATGTCCTGAATTTGTGGATAAATCCAGTGAAAGTCCTTTAATCTGGAATCAATAGGATCTGACAGTGTCTGCATTACTGAAGCTATAGTAAAGTATAAGAGTCACTTTTATGGGTAATGAACCATCAGGAAGACCAGGGCCCCAAAATAAAATATTTATGCAAAATGCACTACAACCTTCCTGAACTCAAAGACATCTACTGTACATTTGGGACTGGGTCACCAAACCACCCAAAATCGGGCACTGGGTCACCGAACCACCCAACATCAGGAACTGGGTCACCAAACCACCCAACATCAGGGACTGGGTCACAAAACCACCCAACATCAGGGACTGGGTCACAAAACCACCCAACATCAGGGACTGGGTCACAAAACCACCCAACATCAGGGACTGGGTCACCAAACCACCCAAAATCAGGTACTAGGTCACTAAACCACCCAAAATCAGGTACTAGGTCACTAAACCACCCAACATCAGGGACTGGGTCACAAAACCACCCAACATCAGGGACTGGGTCACAAAACCACCCAAAATCAGGAACTAGGTCACTAAACCACTCAACATCGGGGACTGAGTTGCCAAATCTCCCAACATCAGGTACTGGGTCACTAAACCACCCAACATCAGGCAGTGGGTCACCAAACCACCCAACATCAGGCCCTGGGTCACTAAACCACCCAACATCAGGCAGTGGGTCACTAAACCACCCAACATCAGGCAGTGGGTCACCAAATCACTCAACATCAGAGACCGAGTTGCCAAACTACTCAAAGCTGGGGACTGTGTTATTATACCTCCGGACTGGGAAGTTAAAGTGGCCCTGGGAAAACCAAAACCTAACAGTGGCCCCATGTTCTAGTTGGGTTCAAACCAACAGAAGGTGGGCCAATAGAAGTAGGCAGGATCAACAGTACCGTAGTGTAGAACAAATTACCGCCCAAGCTGAACCAAATGGCACAGGGCAGCACAAAATGCTGCCTCAGTATGAAACTGTATCACCTTCTTGAGGATGGCAATACAGTTGAATTCAGGAGGGCACAATCAGCCGATAGCCAGGCGCACAAATGTCCAATGCTTCCAACATTAATTAACACTGAGCGTACCAGATCCTCACGTACCCGGCTGGAGGCCATGAGGAAGACTAAGGCAGCCACCAGAGCATCGGCCCATCAGGAAATTTCCTGTAGGGTCTATGGCCAGTCCGCCCTTGTATTACTACTAAACAACATGGACTGGGGCACCAAACTACCCGAAATTGGGGACTGGGTCACCAAACTACCCAACATAGGGAACTGGGTCACCAAACCACCCAACACTGCGGATAAGGTGGCTAAACCACTCAACATTTGAGACAAGGTCACCAAGCCACCCCAAATCAATGACTGGGTCAACAAACAACCCAACATCAGGGACTGAGTTGCCAAACCACTCAACGCTGGGTTACTAAACTATTAAACAACAGGGACTGAGTCACCAAACTATTCAACAACAGATATTGCATCACCAAAACACACAACATCAGGGACTTTGTTGCTCAATCACTCAACAACAGATACCGCTTCACCTAATAAGCCAACATTAGGGACCGTGTTACTCAATTACACAACATCAGGGACTGTATCACCAAACCATCTAGGACTGCATTACCAGAAAATCCATCAGGGCCAGGTCACCAAATCATTCAACAATGGGGACTGTGTCACCATATCACTCGGCATCAGGGACTGGGCCACCAAAAAATTGTATACCCCCAGGATAGTCTTTGACATTTGAGAGGGTTCTGCTCAGACCCCATTAAGGAACAACCCCAGGATGATCACCTAAGTCAGCATTTGGAGAACATGGGTCCACAATGTATGACACTCTCGGCCATTTTTATGAATGAATTGCTCTTTGCTGGTCTAGAGGTCGACAACGATGAATAACTTCCCTGTGTGTAATGAGATGACCTCCAAATTGTTCTGCTGTGGTGCAAGAGAGACACTGACTCAGCCGCTGACTCTCTCGCTAATCTGAGAGCAGTGGAAGGTTAGACAACAGATATTACCTGCAAGTCTGACTTTCTTATCTCGAGTCTGTGTATAAAAATATGTTCTATTCCTACTGCTGAGCAATCGTCCATGCCAAGGAAGCGGGAAAGGCTCCATCCATGAAGATATCTGACCTGGTTGTAAACACACAGTTCAACTGATCTAAAGTGGACTCTGCCCTTTAAAGGGCCCATCGTGGGGGCTGGAATATACGATATCAGATCGGCTCCTTACCCAATCAGCGTAGCTTTGAGAAGACACATGACACTACTCAGCTCACTCTGCAGCCAGGACTCCTAAGAGTCCTATTTCTTCCAGCCAGGAGTCCAGTAGATTTGAGAGAGTTCACCTCATCTGCCCATTTACAATCTGGAAATTTCCAATAATCTGGATTTTTCAAGGTCCATACACATCAGTAGCACGCCAACAACAGGGCTGGTACAATCCCATTTTAGCTTGTCAGTCCATAATGGTGCCCACTAATGCCATAGGGGCATTTCCAGTGAAAGAACTTGACTCCTAGATTTTTTTTCCTTTGGATTCCCTAAGAGGCCTCGTGACCTTGGAGTGTATTTGGTCCTAATGCCAACTCTATTGTTAATATTCTAAGGGCCTTGTTGTGGGGAATAACGATAGGCCAACTTTTTGCTTTAATTTTGTTACACTAGGTGGTGGACATAATTGAAGACGACCACTATCTTACTACGTTCCATGTACGCCCTCAGTTCAGTTAGGCCACACTTTTCCTCAGTGGCTCCAACTCCACTGCATTGTCTATTGGAGTCTGAAAGATTGGTGTCCGATTTATGGTCTGAATGGGTTGGTAGGACCAGCTCGATCCAACGGTTCTTGGTGCTAATGATTCTGCATGAAACATTTTGGACTGTATGACACATACCACAGAAATGCGCAGGGGCAGATCCAATGTTGGGTCTTGGTTGTCGATATAAACAGGAGTCAAGACACAGATGTGAACAATGTCTTACCATTACAAGCAAGGCAATGCAGAGCGAGAAAGCTGCAACGACACTGCCAGTAACCAGGAGAGAAAAGGACTCCACTAACAGACTCTACGAAGGTCCACAAATGGGACTTGACATTAGTTTGGGGCTCGTTAGTCCTCAGAATTGGTGACCCTTAAGACATTATTCAATCGTTTGACAATTCAGTCCATGACTACTGGAGAGTAATGGACTCTACTAGTGGCTTCTACGTAGGTCCACTAATGAGACTTGTTTGGGGCTTCTGAGACCTCGTTGACTCTTAGACATCGTCCACACACCTGACCATTTGGTCCATGACTACTGGAGAGTAATGGACTCTACTAGTGGCTTCTACATAGGTCCACTAATGAGACTTGTTTGGGGCTTCTGAGACCTCGTTGACTCTTAGACATCGTCCACACACCTGACCATTCGGTCCATGACTACTGAAGAGTAAAGGACTCTACTAGTGATTTCTACATAGGTCCACTAATGAGACTTGTTTGGGGCTTCTGAGACCTCACTGACTCTTAGACATTGTCCACACACCTGACCATTCAGTCCATGACTACTGGAGAGTAAAGGACTCTACTAGTGGTTTCTACGTAGGTCCACTAATGAGACTTGTTTGGGGCTTCTGAGACCTCGTTGACTCTAAGACATTGTCCACACACCTGACCATTCAGTCTATGACTACTGGAGAGCAATGGACTCCACAAGTGGCTTTGAAGGTCCAACCATGTGACTTGACATCAGTTTGGGGCTTCTGAGTCCTCTGAATTGCTGACCTTTAGGCATTGTCTAATTGCCTGACCATTCAGTCCATGGCTAGTTTACTTCGGGTCAACAGGTTGTTCAATCTCCAAGATTAGTTCCCAACTTTTCGAGAATGTGGAAAAAACCTTTTGCCAAATACTTGTGGTTCACATTCATTCTTCTCTCACCTCCGTGATATTGTTTTTGAAAAGTCAACTCTTATTTTTAGCATTGAACCCATCAGCGCAGGCTGTCTCCCTTCGCCTCATACATGAGTAATCCCCAGCCATGCGTATACCGTTGCAATTAGGGATAGACCAGAATCCCCTTGTTTGGGGAACCCTTTGCGTCTCCTAAACATTCACTGTGGGGGTTGTGCGTAAACAGTCCTACAGACATGAAACACATGGGTGAGATGGTTTCAGGTCACGGACGTCTCTCCACCATGGTATTTCTCCTCCACAAGGGCTTCTTAGATTTTTTGTTTATACTTTGAGACTCCTTCATTGTGTCATTTTTAAGGTCAGGTGGATTACTATACAATGTCAACAAACCATGAGTAAAGCTTCGGTCGTGTCACATTAGGATGAGGTCTCTTTTTATCATCCCACATACCGTAATGGAAGTAGCTAAGCGAAAACTTAGCAAAAAATGTTGGTGTCTAGTAGGTTATTGCCCTACTCAACGTTAACTTGTGCTTTACTGGTCGAACCTCCAGTATCTAGTCCTTGGTGTCCCAGTCTCTGGTGTGTTTGGTGGTTTGGTACCCTTCAGGTATATTCACCCCAAGTTTGCATTAGACATCACTTGTATAACCTCGGAAGGCTTTGCCGATGGAGGCCTCAGACATATATATATGCCACGGTACAGCTTTATGTCATCCATACGCTGCTGTGTAAAAAACATAAATGCTCGTTTCTTGGATGCCTCCGTATAAAATAGAATGCAGTTGGATAAAGGTATACGAGCCTCACAGAGGCCAAAAAGATGCACGTCTGGCCTCCGTCGGGTGAACAGGATATGTTTGATGCATGGAAAACAGAGACGGCCTTCTTTTGCAGGTATATTTCAGGCAATATTCCCAAAGTATATGCCTGACAAAAGGCTCAGAAGTGTTGTGAACAGAGCCTTAGCTGTCTAGTGGTTTGCTTCCCCTGTTACTAGTGTGCAGCTCTCTCTACCTCTACCAGTGGGAAGTCACAGCATTTCTTGTTCGATTTTGTATCAACCTGGCTTGTATACTTGAAAATGTCTTTATGAATGTCTCTGCCTACGAACAAACTCCACAAGGCTTGACCTGTACACCATCTATAAATGAAGCTCACTCCCTTGGTGTCCTCAGACCCTTTTGAGATAGTCCATTCCTATTAGCACTCACAATCTCTTAGACTTTGGTCCATGGTTCGGCCATACGCAAAATTTATTAGTGACCTAGTGGGTCCACGTCTCCAGCTACATTGCCCAAGCAAAACATGGAAGCCATATTCTGGATTATGCAGGCTTCACCCTGTACGTACTTATAACACGCCGGCACTAATATATCCAGTGCACATGGAGAATGAGGAACACGGGTGGAGCACATTTTCTATGGAAATAATATGGGGACTCCTGGGTGTGGGAGCGATCTTGACAACCAACACAATGGCTTTCTATGTCAACATAAATGAAGCGAACTCCATGTAAATAAGTTTTAAATAGAGCGGAGTAAATGACACATCCAGTGATTCCAGAAGACAACGCACGGAGCACGTTTCTGCAACAAAGGCCTGAATGTGAGATAACAACACCCATGCCTATTTATAAGCAGATAGGACGGGTCACTCAGGGCGTCCCCCCTTGAACGATAACTTAAATAGATGTTTTACGTGTAATATTGGTGGAGTTATGAATTCACAAAGGGCGATGGAGCAATACGGTTCTGAGCTATAGCTTTACAGTGGTCAGAGATCTGATGTTCTAATACACAGCTCCCTGCGTAGACATAGAGAGAAATGATAAAATTCTGTCCACCTGCAGTCACCACTAGGAGGAGCTCAGGAGTTTACAGCATACAATTTATACAATGAGCTCAATAATAATACAGTATGCAGTAATCTCCTCAGTGCCCCCTAGTGGTGCCAGTAGGGAGGCAGAATTTTATAATTTAAAGGAGTATTCTGGTGAGAAGTTATCCCCTATCCACAGCCTGGGAGATAACTATTAGATCATGGGGATCTGACCACTGAGACCCCTATTGACTTCCTATCCCCAAAATGAATGGCATGACCGGTTGAGCATGTTCACTGCTGCCTCATTCATCTCTATGGGACTGTTGAAGATAGCCGCAACGATCCAATAGTTCTCTTTCATCTCCCCACTTTTACGTCTATGCCTATGCATTGTAGCTCACAAAAGTAAAGGCCCTTTTAGACGGGCCGATAAAGTCTCCCTGAACGAGCGCCGATCAGCGACATCGGCGCTCGTTCAGGGAGCCTTTACACGGCCCGATGAATCGAGCGCCGGGCCGCACGAGTGATCGCTGTATCGCTCGTGCGGCCTGGAAGCTCCATGCTGTCAGGCGCACATCGCCTGTTTACACAGGGCGATGTGCGCCCGACAGATCGGATCTTTTGGTTTTTACAAAAGATCCAATCAGCCGACGAACGAGCGTTTTGCTCGTTCGTCGGCTGATTAGGGCCACTTTTACACGGGCCGATTATCGGCATTAGCGTTCCTAGGAACGAATTTTCGGCCGATAATCGGCCCGTGTAAAAGGACCTTAAGCCTAAAACGTGTCTAATGGCTCTATCCAAACCAGGGTCAACGGAAGAGATAACATGGCCACCAGGGGCCCTTATCAAATATAGTCTTAATTAGATTTGGGTAAATATTGGAGGAGTGCTGTGCCTGATGAGCAGAGAGGAGGCACAGTGCCTTCTCAAACAGATGATCGGTTCGGGTCCTAGGTGTCAGACCGCCGACAATCAGATACTGATGACCTATCCTGAGGATAGGTCAACAATAGTAAAGGTGTTCTCTAAGTGCCCAAGGGCTGTAAGCCATGGCTTCTTGGGTGCTGTCCTAATGACCCTGACTAAAGCTATCCTACAAACAGGTTCATTCAGGATGTAATGAAATGCCTATATGTCGTGCATCTGGTTACTGTCCCTTTAAGTGATCCCCTGAGGACCAATTTCCACATTATTTCCTTTTACACATTATACAATCACGGCCATGAAATGACCATAAAATCTCACTTTTTCCAGAATTTTCCTGCTCGGCCGACCCCAGTCACCCCGGGATCTGGCTCGGTATGGAATAAGCACTTGTCTGGGAATTCTCAGTCAAAGCTGCCAGTAAGTAGAGACTCAGGAGAAGCGGCGTTATATTACACGTTCTCACGACACGGCTCCATTGTGGATTCATAAGGAACAGATTCACCAATCAGAAAACAGGAAATGATTGCCGTGAGCCGAGCCACATAATGACCGCAGCTGTGTTTTGCAGGAAATGACATCAGGTGTGAATTTATTTATTTATTTTTTCATATATTTTTGCAGTCACATGATGATTGTTTTAGCATTTTTGGAAAGTGTGGAAGTTTTTGGATGTGATTTTGTAAGCGGCATTGCATAAGACCTGAGTAACACGTGGAGATTACCTCATCTCATCCTGTGATTTCGGGGTCATTAGGGCAGGAAATCCTAAAATTAATGTCATAATAAAGGAAAAGTCTGGGCAAAAATAAAAAAGAATCAGATGCGACGTGATGTTTGTGTGTCTTGTATGGACGTACACTGTAAAGGTTCTGGGCACCATTGTTACAGTATGGTTTCTACACTGCAGCAGCTCTAGGCTCTTGTCTCTGTGACATACATTTTCCCATACCATCTGATAGTTGTCAGAACTCTCCCAATTTCCCTACATGGGTGTCAGCCTACTGAGGTACAAATACACGTGAGCATTATCTACACCCAGCGCCAAAAGGTCTTTTGAAAAATGCCACCTAGGACGGGTCCTCAAGTCAGTTGAGTATGGTCCGATTCCAGGAACCCCCGCCAATCACCTTTTTGCAGGAACCGCAAGGTACCGTAAATAAACACAGCGCCATACAACGTGTAGTGGCCACGTCTGGTTACTGCATTTACCAGTGGGACTGAAGTGCACGACCAGTGTATAGAGTTGTGCCCAACTCCGGAGGCACCTGGCTCCTGCAAACAGCTGACCGGGGTGACGAGGGGCAGGACCCCATTGATCTGGGGTTGTCCAGGATTTTAATATTGATGGCTAATCTTCGGCACAGACCATCAATATCTGTCCTACATCACCCACACCCTTGCTGATCAAAGCAGCTCTGGCGGCAGACGTCACCGTCGGATCTACACTGCTCCTTCTACTGTGTCTGGTTACTCCCGTTCTCTTCAAGGGAAATGCTTCCATTACCATCTCAGTCCACTACTCAATAGATGTCTGGCAGTGGTGCAGATACTGGCGGCCATTAATATAAAAATCTTGGAAACCCCTTTAAAAGTCCTGAAAAAACCTCATTAAGAAAATAACAAGAGATTACTATGAGGCGGGTGTGGTGTACGACGTGTCGAGTAGTCTGCTACATACCCGCCATAAGCAATGTGAGTTTTGCGATATCTGCCATACATCAGCCCCTCCAGGCTACACAGACTTGTTTAGGTCTCTTCCTCTCATGGAAAATGAAGTATAGGAGGAATACATAGGAAAATGTCTGACCGGAACGTAAAGAAACTGGGGAGAAAAGGCGGAACAGGAAACATGTGCTAACTATACAAGGGTATACATAGGGGATCTGATCCGTGGCACCCTCTCCGATTAGATGACTAAAAGGGCCGTGGCTCTCAGCTAAGGACGGGAAGCCTTTGGCTACACTTCCGATTTTCACGGACAGCACACCTACCCATTGATTTGAATGTGCCTGTTCAAACATATAGTAACATAGTAACATAGTTTGTAAGGCCGAAAAAAGACATCTGTCCATCCAGTTCAGCCTGTTTTCCTACAAGTTGATCCAGAGGAAGGCAAAAAACCCTGTGAGGTAGAAGCCAATTTTCCTCACTTTAGGGGGAAAAATTCCTTCCCGACTCCAATCAGACATCAGAATAACTCCCTGGATCAACGACCCCTCTCTAGTAACTATAACCTGTAATATTATTACCCTCCAGAAATACATCCAGGCCCTTCTTGAACTCTCTTAGTGAACTTACCATCACCACCTCCTCAGGCAGAGAGTTCCATAGTCTCACTACTCTTACCGTAAAGAATCCTCTTCTATGTTTGTGTACAAACCTTCTTTCCTCCAGACGCAGAGGATGTCCCCTCGTCACAGTCACAGTCCTCGGGATAAATAGATGATGGGAGAGATCTCTGTACTGACCTCTGATATATTTATACATAGTTATTAGATCTCCCCTCAGTCGTCTTTTTTCTAAAGTGAATAACCCTAATTTTGATAATCTTTCTGGGTCCTGTAGTCCAACCATTCCAGTTATTACTTTAGTTGCCCTCCTCTGAACCCTCTCCAGCTCTGCTATGTCTGCCTTGTTCACAGGAGCCCAGAACTGTACACAGTCCTCCATGTGTGGTCTGACTAGTGATGTGTAAAGTGGCAGGACTATGTTCTCATCACGGGCATCTATGCCTCTTTTGATGCAACCCATTATCTTATTGGCCTTGGCAGCAGCTGTCTGACACTGGTTTCTGCAGCTTAGTTTGCTGTTCACTAAAATTCCTAGGTCCTTTTCCATGTCAGAGTTACCCAGTGTTTTACCATTTAGTATGTACTGGTGACTTGCATTATTCCTTCCCATATGCATAACCTTACATTTGTCAGTGTTAAACCTCATCTGCCACTTCTCTGCCCAAGCCTCCAGTCTATCCAGATCCTGCTGTAGCAGTATACTGTCCTCTGTAGTGTATATACAGTATACTGTCCTCTGTAGTATATATACAGTATACTGTCCTCTGTAGTATATATACAGTATACTGTCCTCTGTAGTATATATACAGTATACTGTCCTCTGTAGTATATATATACATTATACTGTCCTCTGTAGTATATATACAGTATACTGTCCTCTGTAGTATATATACAGTATACTGTCCTCTGTAGTATATATACAGTATACTGTCCTCTGTAGTATATATATACAGTATACTGTCCTCTGTAGTATATATACAGTGCACTGTCCTCTGTAGTATATATACAGTATACTGTCCTCTTCTGTGTTAATTACTTTACACAGTTTAGTGTCATCTGCAAAAATTGATATTTTACTGTGCAAGCCTTCTACAAGATCATTAATAAATATATTGAAGAGAATAGGGCCCAATACTGACCCCTGTGGTACCCCACTAGTGACAGTGACCCAATCTGAGTATGTACCGTTAATAACCACCCTCTGTTTTCTATCACTAAGCCAGTTACTTACCCACATACAGACATTTTCTCCCAGGCCAAGCATTCTCATCTTATATACTAACCTTTTATGTGGTACAGTGTCAAACGCTTTGGAGAAGTCCAAATATACGACATCCATTGAGTCGCCGCGGTCAAGTCTAGAACTTACCTCCTCATAGAAACTGATTAAATTGGTTTGACATGACCGATCCCTCATGAAGCCATGCTGATATGGAGTTATTTGCTTATTTTCATTGAGGTACTCCAAGATAGCATCTCTCAGAAAACCTTCAAACAGTTTACCCACAACAGACGTTAAACTTACCGGCCTATAGTTTCCAGGCTCTGTTTTTGGACCCTTTTTGAATATTGGCACCACATTTGCTATGCGCCAATCCTGTGGAACACTCCCCGTCAGTATAGAGTCCTTAAATATCAGAAATAAGGGTCTGTCGATTACATTACTTAATTCTCTTAGGAAACGGGGGTGTATGCCATCCGGTCCTGGTGATTTGTCTATTTTAATCTTTTTAAGACGCAGCTCTACTTCTTCCTGGGTCAGACAGGGCACTTTTAATGGGGAATTTACTTTTATACTCTGCATTTCATCTGACATTTTATTTTCCTCAGTGAATACAGTGGAGAAAAAGTTATTTAGCAGCTTCGCTTTCTCCTCATCGCTCTCTGCTACTCCCCCCTCATTACTCTGTAAGGGGCCCACACCTTCAGGTTTATACTTTTTAGTATTTATATAATTGAAGAACATTTTAGGGTTAGTTTTACTCTCTTTGGCGATTAATCTCTCGGTCTCTAGTTTGGCTGTTTTTATGTGTCTTTTACATATTCTATTTTTTTCCTTATAGTTTTTCAATGCTTCCTCACTCCCCTCCTGTTTTAGTGATTTAAATGCTTTCTGTTTGTCATTTATTGCTTTCTTTACAGTTCTGTTTATCCACATTGGTTTTTTCTTGTTTCTTATTATTTATTCCTATATGGTATGTACCTCTCACAATTAGATATTAGGATGCTTTTAAAGATATCCCATTTTGTGGCTGTATTTTTATTTTTGAGGACTTTGTCCCAGTTAGTTAGGCCTATGGCCTCTCTTAGTTGGCTAAGTTTTGCTTTTTTGAAGTTTGGTATTTTTGTTCCTCCCTGAAGAAACGCTCTTTTGAATGACAATTGGAAGGTTATTATATTATGGTCACTATTTCCCAGGTGTCCCCCGACCTGCACATCTGTTGTTCTGTCAGGTCTATTGGTTAATACTAAGTCCAGTATGGCCGTCCCTCTAGTCGGGTCCTGAACCAGTTGGGAAAGGTAATTGTCTTTGGTTATTTCCAAGAACCTGTTTCCTTTATGAGATATACAGGTTTCAGTTTCCCAGTCTATATCTGGGTAGTTGAAATCCCCCATAATAACAACCTCATTATGATTTGCCGCCTCGTCTATTTCATTTAGAAGTAGATTTTCTGTGGACTCTGATATATTGGGTGGTTTATAATAAACCCCTAGTAGTATTTTATTATTGTTTTTGGCTCCATTTATTTCTACCCACAGTGACTCCACATCTTCATGTCCCTCATTTATATCTTCCCGGAGTGTGGGCTTTAGGCATGACTTTACATAAAGGCAGACCCCTCCCCCTCTCCGGTTTTGACGATCCTTTCTAAAAAGATTGTAACCCTGTACGTTAACTGCCCAGTCATAGGTATCATCCAGCCATGTCTCAGTTACTCCCACTATGTCATAGTCCTCCTCACACATCACCAGTTTTATTAGTTAGGCTTCTGGCATTAGTGTACATACAATTAAGAGGTTGGTGTATATTTCTTACCCTACACCTTTCCTTCTGATCTGTTCTAGTTCCTCCTTCCATTCCTCCCCCAGTTCCATTACCTTGCCCCAGGTCTCTATCTGCACTATCTTCCCCTCCTATTATGTAGTTACCCTGCCCCCAGTCCCTAGTTTAAACACTCCTCCAGCCTTCTAGCCATCTTCTCCCCCAAAACAGCTGCCCCTTCCCCATTGAGGTGCAGCCCATCCCTACGGTAGAGCCTGTAGCTCAGTGGTCCCCAACCTTTTTTGCACCAAGGCCCGGTTTCTCGCTACACAATTTCCCCAGGGCCCGGGGGGGGGGGGGGGTGTTGGATGGGGGGGGGGGCGGGCGCTGCGGTTGTTGGGGGGCGGAGCATAGTGCCCCCACACAGTAGTTATAGTGCCATAGTGCCCCCACACAGTAGTTATAGTGCCATAGTGCCCCCACACAGTAGTTATAGTGCCATAGTGCCCCCACACAGTAGTTATAGTGCCACAGTGCCCCCACACAGTAGTTATAGTGCCATAGCGCCCCCACACAGTAGTTATAGTGCCATAGTGCCCCCACACAGTAGTCATAGTAGCATAGTGCCCCCACACAGTAGTCATAGTGCCATAGTGCCCCCCACACAGTAGTCATAGTGCCATAGTGCCCCCACAGTAGTTATAGTGCCCACAGTGCCCCCACACAGTAGTTATAGTGCCATAGTGCCCCCACACAGTAGTTATAGTGCCATAGTGCCCCCACACAGTATAGTGCCCCATAGTTAGCCATAGTGCCCCCACACAGTAGTTATAGTGCCATAGTGCCCCCACACAGTAGTTATAGTGCCATAGTGCCCCCACACAGTAGTTATAGTGCCATAGTGCCCCCACACAGTAGTTATAGTGCCATAGTGCCCCCACACAGTAGTCATAGTGCCATAGTGCCCCCCACACAGTAGTCATAGTGCCCCATAGTGCCCCCCACACAGTAGTTATAGTGCCATAGTGCCCCACACAGTAGTTATAGTGCCATAGTGCCCCCACACAGTAGTTATATAGTGCATAGTGCCCCCACACAGTAGTCATAGTGCCCATAGTGCCCCCACACAGTAGTCATAGTGCCATAGTGCCCCCACACAGTAGTTATAGTGCCATAGTTGCCCCACACAGTAGTTATAGTGCCATAGTGCCCCCCACACAGTAGTTATAGTGCCATAGTGCCCCCACACAGTAGTTATAGTGCCATAGTGCCCCCACACAGTAGTTATAGTGCCATAGTGCCCCCACACAGTAGTTATAGTGCCATAGTGCCCCCACACAGTAGTCATATAGTGCATAGTGCCCCCCACACAGTAGTATAGTGCCATAGTGCCCCCACACAGTAGTTTAGTGCCATAGTGCCCCCACACAGTAGTTATAGTGCCATAGTGCCCCCACACAGTAGTTATAGTGCCATAGTGCCCCACACAGTAGTTATAGTGCCATAGTGTGCCCCCACACAGTAGTTATAGTGCCATAGTGCCCCCACACAGTAGTCATAGTAGTAGCATAGTGCCCCCCCACACAGTAGTCATAGTGCCATAGTGCCCCCCACAGTTAGTTATAGTGCCCACAGTGCCCCCACACAGTAGTTATAGTGCCATAGTGCCCCCCACGCAGTAGTTATAGTGCCCATAGTGCCCCCACGCAAGTAGTTAGTAGCCATTAGTGCCCCCACACAGTAGTTATAGTGCCCACAGTGCCCCCACACAGTAGTTATAGTGCCCACAGTGCCCTCACAGTAGTTATAGTGCCCATAGTGCCCCCACACAGTAGTTATAGTAGCATAGTTGCCCCCACACAGTAGTTATAGTGCCATAGTGCCCCCACACAGTAGTTATAGTGCCCCCCACACAGTAGTTATAGTGCCCATAGTGCCCCCACACAGTAGTTATAGTGCCCCCACACAGTAGTTATAGTGCCCCCCACACGGTAGTTATAGTGCCCATAGTGCTCCTCTCCTTCAGTTTTGTACAATAAAAAAAACAAACACTTATACTTACCTCCATCAGCCTGGCAGCACTGCGATGCAGGCCTCCTCCGGCCTGTGTCCCGCTCTGGACGGCTCAGGCGGCGCGATGACGTCATCGCGCCGCCTGAGCTGGCCTCTGATAGGCTACAGGCACTAGGCCTGCAGCCTATCAGAGGAACGGGCAGGGGAGACGCCTCTCCCTCCCCTGCCCCACCGCAGCACAGGCATCTGTATCGCCGTCCTCAGGACGGCGATACAGATGACTATGGAGATGAGCGCTTCCACAATGGAAGCGCTTATCTCCTTGTCCCCTGCTACCGCCGCGGCCCGGCAGACATCGCTTCAGGGCCCGGTCCTGGGCCGCGGCCCGGTGGTTGGGGACCGCTGCTGTAGCTGACAGAGAAGTCGGCCCAGTTCTCCAGGAACCCAAACACCTCCTTCCTACACCAGTTCTTGAGCCACTTGTTTACCTCCCTAATCTCCCGCTGCCTTTCTTGTGTGGCTCGTGGTACAGGCAGTATTTCGGAAAACACTACCTTGGAGGTCCTTGCCCTAAGCTTATGCCCTAGATCCCTAAAATCATTATTAAGGACACTCCCCCTACCTCTAACTTTGTCATTGGTACTGATATGGACCATGACTGCTGGATCTTCTCCAGCCCCTCCCAGTAATCTGTCAACCCGATCCACGATGTGCCGAACTCGAGCGCCTGGAAGGCAGCACACCATCCGACGATCCCGGTCTTTGTGACAGATTGCCCTCTCTGTACCCCTAATAATGGAGTCGCCCACTACCAGCACCTGTCTGGCCTGCCCTGCTCTCCTGGCCCACTGCTTACTGGAGCTGACATTCCCCTGACTGGCAGAGGAAGTGTCCGGCTGCAGCAGTGCTCTCCCTGAAGTAACATCCCCCTCATCTGCCAAACTTGCAAACTTGTTGGGGTGTGTCAGATCAGGGCTAGCCTCCCTGGCACTTTTCCCTCTAACCCGCTTTCTAACTGTTACCCAGCTAGCTACCTCACTTTCCTGTGCCTCCTCACTACCACCCTCCCCCACATCTACCCCATAGAGTGCTTTCTCACTGAGCAGCAAACTCTTTTCCAAATTGTCAGTGCTTCTCAGCGTTGAAATTCGCCCGCTTAGATACACGATGTGCGATTCCTAGCGGACAATTTGCTCACATTTTGAACAAATATATGCACCCTTAAAGGGCTGTTCCAGGACTGCAGACATCAGACAAGATGTGCACTGGACTGCGCTGTCAATGATGTACTGATGTCAACCATCAGTATTTCTATTACTGACCGTGGGTCAGTAAACAATTCACGGAGACATGCACTACTTTGGTCCGTGATGTGGACCAAACTTGCAGATCGAAGTCTATGGGTCATATCCATGGTGCATCCGTTTTTCACAGAAGACGGATAGAAAATGCTTTCAAAATTAATTTTCAGCTGAGCAACATCAGTGGATTACAGATGACACACGGAGGGTAAAAACGGACACAAGGACCCGTCACCGATCCGTCACGGACATCTTCACGGATGAAACACGGAAGTGACACTGACACGGAGTTGTAGACGAGGCCTAAGTAGTGGCTGTGCATGATTTAAAGGGATTGTCTGGTTCCCACCCCCAGGGATCTGCCTGAAATAAAGAACAGGTAAGTACTTATCGAACAAATCCGGCGCCACCGCTCCAGTTCTCCCAGGCGGGCTCCACTTACCTGGCTGCAGCGGTGACATCATGTCGTCCCCAGCAGTGTACCCGATGACGAGGCCAGTGACTGGCTGCAGCCAGGTAAATACAGCCCAGGCAGGAAAACTGGAATACCATGGGATCTGTCATGTCAGTACATAGCTGTAGTTTCTTTCAAACACATACCCAGGCAGGAGCGGATTGGGAACTTAAAGAGGACCTCTCCCCGCTCCTGACATGCCTGGTTTAATAGCTTCATGCATTCCCCATGTAATAACAATTCTGGAGCATCTATTCTTATGTCTCTATGTTGTGCCATTCCTTTATTATTTATATGTTAGAAGTTATGAATGAATTGCTATTAGCATTCAGTAAGGGTACAGAGGGGAGGAGACCAGTTGGGGGTGTGTCCCTGCACAGACGGACTCTATCCAATCAGTGCTGCCATGTTCAGTCTGTGCAGGGACACACCCCCAACTGGTTACCTCCCCTCTGTACCCTTACTGCAGACTGCTGGCAATTCATTCATAACTTCTAGTAGAAATTATAAAGGAATGGCACAACATACAGACATAAGAATAGAGGCTCCATAATTGTTATTACATGGGGAACGAATGAAACTAATAAAACAGGCATGTCAGGAGCGGGGAGAGGTCCTCTTTAAAGTGACCTTGGAAAAAAAAAAACTAAGAGGCTGAAGAACCCAAAATCAGAGTCTCCCCACCAGGAGGTTGGGGGGTTCTGCTGTCTTCTTGTTAGTTGGCATTAGGATTGCTGTGGTGCTTCTCAATCCTTTAGAACGTGCCGTAAAAAACAAATTAGAAAAGATGGAGGATATGAAACATGTATACGGAGGGAGAAAGGCATGGATTAGGTAATAGGCCACATGAATGGCGGTTTCCTCTGGGCGACCTCTTGTGAAAACATAACACAGACATCTGTAGAAGATTACGCCGCAGTGAAAGGTCTGAGCCACTGCCAACCAATTGTACGAAAACCGAGAAATCCCATTCCTGCTCCCCAGTGACGCACGGAGGCTGCTCCTCTGGATGTCAGCCTCTAAGAGGCCAGAGTCAACACATGGGTTACGTGTCCTACATGGAGAGACCTCTCTGCAGACACAATGCACTGACATCAGGGAAAAGGGCCTGCTAATACTCATGACCAAGTGACATCTCTGTAATAATGGTGAAAAGACCCCCCCACCCAGCTTTCCAGGATGAGCAAGAAATAACTCACAGGTCAAAAATGAACAACACGGAGAATGTGACAAAGCAGATGGGAGTTGTGTTTGGAGTCTCACGTAAGAAGGATTCGTGAGCGGCTGGAGATCTGCAGCCAGACACATCAGTCCGGATCATTACTACTGTTATGTGTCACGGGCGGCATCCACTAGCAGCTATTTATAACACTGTAGTGTCGTCATACACCTGCTGCGTAAAAGAGGATTAAGGGGAGGCAAAGAAGAGTCTCTGCAAGAGCCTGGGAACCAACGCGGGAATGTAGGAATTTCTGGACCATCAGATGGCAGAGTAAAAGAAGTTTACTGCAGAGCAATAACAACTATTTGTATTACAACTGTTCTTATGTACAAGAATATAACTACTATAATACTGCTCCTATGTACAAGAATATAACTACTATAATACTGCTCCTATGTACAAGAATATAACTACTATAATACTGCTCCTATGTACAAGAATATAACTACTATAATACCGCTCCTATGTACAAGAATATAACTACTATAATACCGTTCCTATGTACAAGAATATAACTACTATAATACTGCTCCTATGTACAAGAATATAACTACTATAATACTGCTCCTATGTACAAGAATATAACTACTATAATACTGCTTCTATGTACAAGAATATAACTACTATAATACTGTTCCCTATGTACAAGAATATAACTACTATAATACTGCTCCTATGTACAAGAATATAACTACTATAATACTGTTCCCTATGTACAAGAATATAACTACTATAATACAGCTCCTATATACAAGAATATAACTACTATAATACTGCTCCTATGTACAAGAATATAACTACTATAATACTGCTCCTATGTACAAGAATATAACTACTATAATACTGCTCCTATGTACAAGAATATAACTACTATAATACTGCTCCTATGTACAAGAATATAACTACTATAATACTGTTCCCTATGTACAAGAATATAACTACTATAATACTGCTCCTATGTACAAGAATATAACTACTATAATACTGTTCCCTATGTACAAGAATATAACTACTATAATACAGCTCCTATATACAAGAATATAACTACTATAATACTGCTCCTATGTACAAGAATATAACTACTATAATACTGCTCCTATGTACAAGAATATAACTACTATAATACTGCTCCTATGTACAAGAATATAACTACTATAATACTGCTCCTATGTACAAGAATATAACTACTATAATACTGCTTCCTATGTACAAGAATATTAACTACTAAATACTGCTCCTATGTACAAGAATATAACTACTATAATACTGCTCCTATGTACAAGAATATAACTACTATAATACTGCTCCTATGTACAAGAATATAACTACTATAATACTGCTCCTATGTACAAGAATATAACTACTATAATACTGCTCCTATGTACAAGAATATAACTACTATAATACTGCTCCTATGTACAAGAATATAACTACTATAATACTGCCTCCTATGTACAAGAATATAACTACTATAATACTGCTCCTATGTACAAGAATATAACTACTATAATACTGCCTCCTATGTACAAGAATATAACTACTATAATACTGCCTCCTATGTACAAGAATATAACTACTATAATACTGCCTCCTATGTACAAGAATATAACTACTTATAATACTGCTCCTATGTACAAGAATATAACTACTATAATACTGCCTCCTATGTACAAGAATATAACTACTATAATACTGCCTCCTATGTACAAGAATATAACTACTATAATACTGCTCCTATGTACAAGAATATAACTACTATAATACTGCTCCTATGTACAAGAATATAACTACTATAATACTGCTCCTATGTACCAGAATATAACTACTACAATACTGCTCCTATGTACAAGAATATAACTACTAAAATACTGCCTCCTATGTACAAGAATATAACTACTACAATACTGCCTCCTATGTACAAGAATATAACTACTACAATACTGCCTCCTATGTACAAGAATATAACTACTATAATACTGCTCCTATGTACAAGAATATAACTACTATAATACTGCTCCTATGTACAAGAATATAACTACTATAATACTGCTCCTATGTACAAGAATATAACTACTATAATACTGCTCCTATGTACAAGAATATAACTACTAAAATACTGCCTCCTATGTACAAGAATATAACTACTACAATACTGCCTCCTATGTACAAGAATATAACTACCATAATACTGCTCCTATGTACAAGAATATAACTACTATAATACTGCTCCTATGTACAAGAATATAACTACTATAATACTGCTCCTATGTACAAGAATATAACTACTATAATACTGCTCCTATGTACAAGAATATAACTACTATAATACTGCTCCTATGTACAAGAATATAACTAACTATAATACTGCTCCTATGTACAGGAATATAACTACTATAATACTGCTCCTATGTACAAGAATATAACTACTATAATACTGCTCCTATGTACAGGAATATAACTACTATAATACTGCTTCCTATGTACAGGAATATAACTACTATAATACTGCTCCTATGTACAGGAATATAACTACTATAACTGCTCCTATGTACAAGAATATAACTACTATAATACTGCTCCTATGTACAAGAATATAACTACTATAATACTGCTCCTATGTACAAGAATATAACTACTATAATACTGCTCCTATGTACAAGAATATAACTACTATAATACTGCCTCCTATGTACAAGAATATAACTACTATAATACTGCTCCTATGTACAAGAATATAACTACTATAATACTGCCTCCTATGTACAAGAATATAACTACTATAATACTGCTCCTATGTACAAGAATATAACTACTATAATACTGCCTTCTATGTACAATGACCTCGGGGTTTCCTCTCCTCTGTGTACACCCCTGTTTTTCCACGGGGGGTGAGATCAGGTTAGTGGCACTCCGCCACCATGTGTCATCTGCACAGATAAATATAACCGGTAATTTCTGGGATGATTTACATGTGAGGTTCCCCTCTGACCAGTCATGTTTAGTGCAGCGAGGACGTGGAGGAAGATATTGGCAGCGGTTGAGTCACTTTGTTATTACTGAGCTAAGGCAAGAAACCCGGGCGAAGAATCAGAAGAGTAACACAGGAGGAACTCCGCAAATATACAAATACCGTCCCTAATACTACATCCTTTAGACATACCGCAATACCTGAGTATTAGGCTTAGATACACGGCTCAGCGGCATACTAGAAGTGGTTGCGCCGTTATAACCTGCTGCACTCTGGATGCTCCGGAAGTAAGATGTGCTGTCGCTGACTAACCCGTTATCATACATTAAACATGAGATACCTCCCCTCCCCCACCTCGGAGCCCCTCATTTCATCAGCCGTGACCCTTCACTGTATTTATGTCTGAGGTAAACTTCCTGTTTTGCTGATTTATGAGATTTCATCAAAGCGTTCATGTATTTAGTAAATATGTCAGTGAGTATATAGGAGTATACACCGCGTGAGTCAGCGCTCGCCTGCACCTAGCGGGACGCTATTGGGGCCACGTCCACCAAAATCCACCCTCCTGGGTTACTCTAATCTAAGGTGCAGCTCAGGATCCCGGTAAAGCTGGGTAACAACCATTACAGATCCGGCATGGTCAGTCACCCAGCTTTCCCAGAATCCTGAAACTGTAAATCCACCTACTTATTTAATATTACATTCCTTGTTTTTGCAAAATCAGACCAGGTCCAGGATGAGAGCGTCTTCAGATTTCTTCGGACTCTTCCATGCTTCACCAACCCAACTTGGAGGCAAGCGGGTCGGCTCTGCCCCCTACCTGCCAGTCAGAGGTTATTCTAAATTACCTCGCTGGGGGATGAGCATGCCTGGGGGCGGTAAGATTTTCTTTTTAGTGCATGTGTGTGACTGACAGGTGATTACTACTACAACTGTTCCCCTCTAGGGGACATGTGGCATTTTGCTAGGATATGCCAGATGTGGGACCCGCTCCTATCTTCAGGACGGGACCCTCGAAGTAAACAGAGAGCAGCCTCTTGCACATAGCGGTGAATGGAAAGGCGGCTGCTCTTCCATTGTGCGCTCTCCTTTTACCAGTACGGGACAGTGCCAAAACATTTTAGTTGCAATTGCCAACTTTTTAGTGAAACATGCTCAGAAAAACAGATTAATATAACAGAATACCGCACACACGTACTCCTCTATGAATGGGGAATACACAGAAGGGACCTGAACCACTGTACTATATGACAAGGTCCAGGACATCTGTATGTACTGAGATCTAGAAAAGACGACATGAGATGGAATCCACAGAAAGGAGACCTGAGCCATTGTAATATATAACAAGGTGCAGGCTAACACTAAGGAGAACACAACCCATATGAGCACTACTTATGTAGCAAAGCCAGGAAAATAGCTAAGCCAACCTCACATCGGCAACTAGCTCTTTCAGGACAAAAGCCTTTTATCAGTTGCAAGGCCTTGGGGAGGAACCTCTGGGTGGGTACTATTTCCATTATGGAGACCACTTGATATGCATGAGGACTATTGTAGGCTAGACAACGCTTCTCTTCATTTCTGAGAAAAATACATGCAAATTATCATGTCTAACATCTGCTGCCTTCGGATAGGCTCGGTAAAGCTAATTTAAATATCTATCCCAGAATATCAGACCTACAATACCACACACACATACTCCACATACTAGGGTGTCTCTATAATGAGAAAGATTACACCTTAGAAAAAACATATATATATTGTTGAAAAAAAAATTATTACTATAACATTAGTCATTCAGTCTCTCTAAGTCAGTATCTCTCTCTCTCTCTCTTTGTGCCTTAGGGTAGATGCATGATGGTCCCTGAATGTAAAGTTGATTAAAAAAAAACAAAACATGATGAGAACATCTTTATGTCAAGGTCCCAAACATTTTATATAAATTTACCAGCTGAAGTTACAATTTAGTTGTGACAACACCTTCTCAGTGAAGCATGTTAATCTGTTGAGAAAACAGATTAATATAACAGAGTCCCAGTCTCTGCCCAGGGGGTCTTGTTGGTTACCATTTCTATTATGAAGACCAGTTGATAAACAACATGTCTATTGTAGGCTAGCCAACGCTCCTCTTGATTTCTGGGGAAAATATATGCAATCGTCTAATATCTGCTGCCTTCAGATAGGCTTAGGAAAGCTAATTTGAATATATATATATCCCAGAATACCAGAGGGGCATCGCCTTGCCTATAATACCATGCACACGTACTCTGCATACTAGGGGCTCTCCATAATGTGAACGGGTACCCCTTAGAAAACACATATATATATTGTTGAGCAAAACAGATGAGTATAACAGTCTGTCTCGCTCAATTGATTTGCACAAGAACCACATTTTTTCAAAAATTTGGCAAGCTTCAAGCGAACCGAATCTTGGCTGGTTCGCTCATCTCTAGCTCATACCATAGGTATCACAATGCGGTGGCACTGATAGGGCGCCACAAATCTGCTTCAGTTGTCCTGCCTGAAACTTTACTATTCATTATGGAACTTTTTGTGTTGTTTCTTAAAAGGTCACATGACAGTCGAATTGCATTGCACCCGTGAAGATGAGATGTCCTGCTACAAAAACACCACCTGCTTTATGGGTACAATAGTTTCTGGATCCCAAGTATCCTAGAAATATACACAGGCCAAAAATGTGGAGCGGTGGCAAAGCACGGGCGCTGACACTGCATTCACTTCTACGGGGCTGGAGATGGCCAAGTAGTAATGGAAAGGCTCTGCTGGATCCACCACAACCTTAAAGGGGTTGTCCAATGAAAAATATTCAAATCAGCTCCTGGATCTGAATACTTTTGTAATTGCAGGTTATTAAAAATTTAGTATATTCACTAATTTATTTATTAAAATGTATCTGTATAGCGCCACCTGCTGTGTGTTCTTTTGCTTATTTCTTTGTCCTGCTCACTGAGGTGGCCGCACATGCTCAGTTTAATCCTTCAACTGCCTCCTGAAGCTGTGATAGGGAGAGCATGGACACACCTCCTGAGCTGTAATAGGGAGAGTATGGACATGCCTCCTGAGCTGTAATAGGGAGAGCATGGACACGCCTCCTGAGCTGTGATAGGGAGAACATGGACACGCCTCCTGAGCTGTGATAGGGAGAACATGGACACGCCTCCTGAGCTGTGATAGGGAGAGCATGGACACGCCTCCTGAGCTGCAGCAGAAAAGACACTCCCCTTGAGCTGTCAGCTTGATATAAATCTAGCAGAGCAATGAATGGGCAGATCTCTGGAACAATGTGAGGTACAGGTCTGGTTCTAGCTTTGTTACAAAGAGACTGTCGTGTCCTAGATTATTTATGATTTTCATTTTTTACATTAATTATGGGAGAACCCCTTTAAAGGGTTATTTCAATCTTACAAATTAGATGTGGGTGTCACGTCTGAGGACCACATGCTCAGCTGTCTCCATCTCCATCTGAATGAAGGGGGCTAAGCATCCTCCTTACCTGGTGGGACAGGGGTCGGGGGACATTTTGGGAATATCCTTTGGATGGGAATACCCCTTTAAATGGCCCCCTGATGCAACTCTTGGGCTATTTAGTGGTCGCAGCTTCACCCTCGGCTTTAGATTTAAATTGCATAATTGCACCAATTTAAATGATTTTTATTTTAATCAAAGCAGGAAATGATGCGGTGTGGTTGACTGCACCACAGATCCGTCTTTTGAGGAATTTCACTGTCCCCCTCAGACATCGTACAGATCACGCTCGGTGCATTCACTTGCTCCACAAACAAGGCGTCCGCCCCTGGGATGAGCACGGGAAATTCCTCCGATAAATAAACGCTTCGCTCCTTTGTTGTTGTATCGGCAAACAGGTAAATATTTAGGATAACAAAGCGCCGGTTGCCAGGCGATGCGGCGCAGGCGAGTCAGGGAACACCGCTGCCTCTGTATTCAGAACGGATTACCATAATATCAATGGGTTTCTGTTTAGCTCCATAGATTGCAGCATCAGACGTCAATAGGGAAAGAGATTTAGTTCCTCTCCTGGAGGCTGATGCTGCTTCTGCACAATTGATGTTCAGTCTCAGCCAGCAGAGGGCGCCAGATCATACAATAGGAGACCTATATCTGGAGAGGACTTGAAGTAACCCAAGGCAGCTTCTTTAATATAATATGGTGACTTGTGGACAGTTATGATGATTATTTATTTTATTTTTCCCCATTTTGAAAAATTGTTCCTGGGAGGGACCGCAATGGGGTCTGACGAACACGCCAAGCAGTGTGTGCCTTATTTATAGGACATTTTAAACTAAATGGGTACATGCTTCTGGTTACGTTTCTCAGTATGGATTCCGGAGCTGTCCAAAAGGGAACATGATGGCCCAAATATGACAGAAAATGCACATTTTGTCCACTGAGCACCATTAAAGAGGCATAGCTTACAGCTCCTGGGCCACGGTGCAAAAAAAGCTTCACCTTAGCCTACTAGCACCTGATCTCTGACAATGCTATGATGACATCACACTGAATAGGATATGTATTACAGACTGAACATCATGTAGGCCCTTCAGGCCTTCAGACTAACCTTAGATTGTACAAGGAAATTTTCTGGTGGGCTGATGCACATGGGGCTGCTCGAGCCCTCATCATGGCCGTCAGCCAGGTACATAACAATCTGATGATCTCAGCATTAATTAATGCTAGGAGAACCATGTCCATATGTAACTGTCAGGCGGAGTTCAATACTGCGTTGGGTGTGGCGGTATTTTGTGCGGCACTGTGGTCTTTAGTTCTGCTGGGACAGTATTTTGTGCAGCACTTAGGTATTACTGGCCCTGCCTACTTGTGTTGGCCCTGCGTTCTGTCAGTTTGTCAATTTGCCGAGTTTTCGGCAGATAATCGCTAACGAGCATTCGTATGAACACTTGTTAGCGGTCATCTTGCAGTGTAATACTGCTGCCGATTGCCCGACCAATGAGCAAACGCTCGATCATCGGGCAATCCAAATCTTTAGACATGTTACAAAGTAATCGTTTGCAGGCAGCAGATGGTGGCGTCCAATATCTGCATGGGGCCGAGCGATGGCATAGGGCAGTGATGGCGAACCTTTTACAGACCGAGTGTCCAAACTGCAACCCAAAACCCACTTATTTATAGCAAAGTGCCAACGCGGCAATTTACTCTGAATACCAATATAGTGTATCCTCCATGTACTTTATCATTTAGCAATAATAACCTGCCTACATTCAATGCATTGCCTGTGCTGTTCATAGTGCGTCCTGTGCTGATGAATGGCAGGAAAATTCTAAGGCATATTGGTATAACATAGATATTTTCCAGGGTGCGGGTGCCCACAGAGAGGGCTCTGAGTGCCGTCTCTGGCACCCGTGCCATAGGTTCACCACCACTGGCATAGGGGATCGCTCCTCCCCATAATTCATGTAATAGGAGCGGTCTCCTCCGCTAGCGAGCAGGCAATTGCGAGCAGGAACGTTTCCCTCCTGACAATCGTTGTGCCACATTGGGGTGTGTAATACAGCCTTAAAGGGTTTCTGTCGCCAGATTTCTGGATATGAATCAGGCTGACATTAGGCTGATTCTAACTGTGCTGGTTATTTATTCCTTAGTGCCCTCGTCTTTCAGTAATTTTACATTTTATTTTATGGCTAATTAGCCTCTAGGAGCAGGGGGGGCGTTACCCCTGCTCCTAGAGGCTCCGTTCGCCCAGCTTTGGTAACGGCCAGTTCTTCTTGAGTGACAGGACCAGGCAACTTCCTCACTGCGCCGAATACGTCACAGTCGAGCACAGCGCAGGCGGAGTGAGGAGCGCCCTTCACTCGCCGAATACTGAAGGGGCGGCGCAGGATATAGAGGGAGCACAGGGCCAGCAGGAGGAGACGAACGCTGCCTGGCCCTGTCACTGGGCGTTACCAAAGGTGGGCAAACGGAGCCTCTAGGAGCGGGGGTAACGCTCCCACATCCAGCCCCCCCCCCCCGCCGCTCCTAGAATCTAAAATTTAAGATTACTGAAAAACGGGGGCACTAAGGAATAAAAATAAATAAGCAGCACAGTTAGAATCAGATGACATTGCCACATCTGTAATTTCAGCCTGATTCATATCTAGAAATCTGGTGATAGAAACCCTTTAAAACATGGGGTCACTTTTAGTTTTGTTTTTTTTTTTCTAGGGCCACATTAAGTTCCTAGTCCGCCCCTGAGGCCCTTGCTCAACAGAGGGGTGGGGTCACAGTGGGGTCTGACATCTGCCAAGGTGGCCTGGGCACAGGCTCCAGCTCTGTCTTTGTACCACCCAGTTGGTGAACTGCCGTGAGACCATGGGTCCCCTCAGGCACAGAGGCCCAGTTGTGATTACAACCTCTCCATTGTATATTGATACAGCCCCTCTCTGTAGAAATTGTGGATGCAATCATGAAACTATATATATATATATATTTGTAAAAGAATATACCTCTTATGGTGCCATGGTTAGCTCCTCCTCTTTTCCTGCAAAACTTCTCGCATGCATTGATAAGTCTGCAGAATATTCGCACCGACCATTAACTATAAGAGAATACAGTACATGTAATAGAGGTAATTCTACAAAAAAAATACATAAGATACAATAAACTAAACGTTAACAACATTTTCTGCATTGCCTGTATGACGCACATGCATCTGTATGTAGAATACGTGCATTACGTGTATTTACAGTTTTTACAGACTTTCAGGCGTGTCATTTAGTTCCCTTTTCTGTTCAACATTTTACAACTTTTTACTCTATAAAAGTTTTATATTCCTAAGCTTTTCTGCCGATGCCATGTGAATTGCTCAGAGTATAGATACTGAAAGCGGCAGCTCTCCTTCCCCCTCTCCCAGCAGGAAGTATCAGCACAGTCTCAAGTAAATAATAACTCTTATCAGTCCCAAAAAAAATCACTGGTATTTTAGAGTGAGAGATATCCGCTGATGCCACGTGAATAGATGGGAGTGTTAATACTGAATGAGGAAGTTCTGTCTCCCCTCTCTCAGCAGGAAGTCTCAGCTGTACCCTCAAACAGCAATGGGCGTGAGAATTGGGTTAAATTTTTGTATTTACGCAAGGCTGAAGACTGCAGAGGCTGCAAATTCACCCAAATCTTATCTGCAAGATGAGAGGATACAGCCTATATAACAGTATCTACCCGTCACATGGCATCGCTAGAAGTTGGGTGGTAGGGCCAGGCATGGCTTTAGCACTATGGACAGGCTGCAACCGAAAATATAATGGATTGACTCTCTGTTGACTGGAAGCTACGTTTCAGGCGACAACTTTGCTTCTTGTCATTCCAGTTTTATAAGTGAAGTGGAGCAGTTAAGAAGAAGCTAATGGTTATTGCTCCGGGATTAAGAGATCTCCCAAAGCAATGCTGAAAGACTCTTGTGTCTGGAAAGGACAGAAAAGTGAAGCAAAAAAGCTTGCAGATATGCCGCTTTATCTACGTTATCATATTTTATACTCTAGTCACACCTAGAGCTGCAGACAGAATTCTGCCGCCTTCCTGTCAGCACCCGAGATGAGGCACCTCCCATTATATTAACAAGCATAACCAAGTAAGGCTTCTTTCACATTAGCGGCAGCACGGATCCGGCAGGTGAAGGGTGCAGCCGGATCCATGCTGCCGCAGGGACATGTGTGGGGCCGGAACCGCGCTCCGGCCCCACACATGTCACACAGACAAATACACATACATACTTACATGCTCCCGGCAGGTCTCCACAGCGCAGGAGGAGCAGGACGGCGCACACATAGGACGATTCCCCACAGCGCCCTCTGCTGGGCACCGGGTGGAACAGTCCTATGTGTGCGCCGTCCTGCTCCTCCTGCGCTGTGGAGACCTGCCGGGAGCATGTAAGTATGTATGTGTATATGTCTGTGTATGTTTATGTGTATGTCTATGTATGTATGTGTGCAGGTGACGGATCCGTTCACCATTGTGTCACACCAAACGGATCCGTCCCCATTGACTTCCATTGGGGGTCATTCTGGATCCGTCTTGGTGCGGATAAACAGTACGGAGAGCAAACCGCAGCATTCTGCGGTTTGCTCTCCGATCTGAAGACTGAACGGAATGCTTCTAGGAGCGCTCCGTTGTCTTCAGTTCAGTTTTGTCCCCATTGACAATGAATGGGGACAAAACTGAAGCGTTTTATTCCGGTATTGAGCCCCTATGACGGAACTCAATACCAGAATTATAAAACGCAAGTGTAAAAGTAGCCTAAGCCATACGAAATATGCCCCGGTCAGCACAGTGGTGATGGATCCCAAGTGACAACCAGCAGAATTTTAAATGCAGCTCTGGATGCGTGCACACGACCGTCTGCGTATTTCGCGGATCAGATGCGGACCCATTCACTTCAATGGGGCCGCATAAGATGCAGACAGTACACCGTGTGTTGTCTGCATCCATATGCCCCGCAAAAAAAAAAAAAAAAAAAGATCATGTCCCTGTCCGGTTTGGGGACAAGGATAGGACATTTCTACAGGAGTTTGGAAGAAAAAAAAATGGCGGCATGCACACGGCCGGGGTACATGTTTTGCAAATTGGCGAGAAAAGGGATAGGTCGTGTGCAGGAGCCCTCCGAATACATGCCTAATGATAAGATGAAATATTTCTTCCTATGTGTTTTGACCACGCTGTATTAGTGTCGGGATGTGTTTGGCACTCCAGCTGTGGTGGAACTACTACTCCTAGCATGCACAATTGCTTATCTGTTCTCAGATCTCCCACAGAAGTAAATGGAGCATGCTGGGAGTTGTAGTTCCACAACAGCTGGAGTGCCGGAGGTTGCTGATTCCTGCTCTACAGCTTTTGTATCTTCTGGCATCTAAACCACAGTATTTCAGGGGTAAACGTGGTAAGAGTAAATGTATTATAGTTATATATAGAAAGAGGAAGGATATTATTCTCTATGAACATTCAAATACTGTCAATTAACGTAGCGATCACGTGTCACTACTCCCAGAAATACAAGTCCCTCTCCTGTGTAAGACCCTGTCCTGAGTGTGGGCGCCCTAGCGAATCATACATTGATCACCTATACTGGGACCACCATAAGTCTCCCTCCCAAACTAGACAATCCCTTTAAACTTTACACTTGACATACTGTATCAGTTTCATCCTGGATGTTCCCTTGAAGTGTAAAGGAACATCCAGGATGAAACTGATACAGTATGTCACGTGTAATGCAGTGCCTGAGGGGGCGGAGCATGACACAGACTCTTTAGTGACATCCGAGTCAAGCCCCGCCCCTTCAGTTCTTGCACTAGACATAATACAGCTGCCTGGAGTGTTCCTTTAACTGAATATTTCATCCACACTCCTCTTGCCACATGTTTCTGCGGTCGTGAAATCTCTGGAATTTGCAAGAAAGTACTGAACATGGAAAATGATGTCAGCGCTGGGCAGCGGAGCGGTGTCTGGAAGAATGTGCACTGAGGACCCCGCACTCCGTCATTCCCCTTTAAGTAACATATTGGGTGGCTCTGCAGTCGGGTGACTCATGAAGAAGCTTCAGAGGATGTTTACATACAGTTATTTATCACACAGCGAATGGAACCAGAGATGACGGGCCGATAAACAAGGGCGAGAGAGCGCTGCCGGGGCTCAGCTACATCCATCAGATGTATACTCCGCATACCTTCAGTGCGAGGCCTCTCCTTAGTCTGCGCAGCCATTTCTAATTCAGAAGCACAAAGCTTTCCTAAAGTCCTGAATAGCACAACTTCCACCTTCTGAGCACGCTCACAGGAACTACTTGCAAAAGTTTTCAGTCCCCCAGGAGTGCACCCTGCTTTGCTCACACTGCAAAGAACCTTTGTGAAACTACAACTTCCAGCATGCCACATTCACATGCATGCTGGGAGTGGTAGTGTCACAACAGCTGAAGGGCCGGAGGTTGCTGCAACTCATTCTACAGAGTGGAGACAGCCCCATAGATGCAGGGACCCTTATCTGCAGGATGTGGTCCCGGCCCATGCGTAATAACAGTCTGTTCGCACGCTGCAGTGAAATCAATTTTTTCGGTAGAAATGCAGTTTTGAAAAAAAAAAAAAAATTTTTTGACTGGATCCTGTAAGCAACCCTTCGGCATCATGGGGCTTTTGCACCGACCTATAGTTGGGCAGCATGGTGGCTTAGTGGTAAGCAATGGTGCCTTGCAGCGCTGAGGTCCTGGGTTCAACTCTGACGAAGGACAGCATCTGCATGGAGTTTGTATGTTCTACCGGTGTTTGCATGGGTTTCCTCTGGGTTCTCCGGTTTCCTCCCACACTCCAAAGACAGACTGATAGAGAGCTTAGATTGTGAGCTCCTGGGGACAGTGAGTGTCTGCAGAATATGTCAGCGCTATATGACATAGCAAACTAAGCTGTAGAAACCAGTGTCAGACAGCTGCTGCCAAGGCCGATAAGATAATGGGCTGCATCAAAAGAGGCATAGATGGCGGTGATGAGAACATAGTCCTGTCACTTTACACATCACTAGTCAGACCACACATGGAGGACTGTGTACAGTTCTGGGCTCCTGTGAACAAGGCAGACATAGCAGAGCTGGAGAGGATTCAGAGGAGGGCAACTAAAGTCATAACTGCAATGGGTGGACTACAGGACCCAGAAAGATCATCAAAATTAGGGTTATTTACTTTAGAAAAAAGACGACTGAGGGGAGATGTAATAACTATGTATAAATATATCAGAGGTCAGTACAGAGATCTCTCCCGTCATCTATTTATCCCCAGGACTGTGACGAGGGGACATCCTCTGCGTCTGGAGGAAAGAAAGTTTGTACACAAACATAGAAGAGGATTCTTTACGGTAAGAGCAGTGAGACTATGGACTCTTTACTGTAAGAGCAGTGAGACTATGGACTCTTTACGGTAAGAGCAGTGAGACTATGGACTCTTTACTGTAAGAGCAGTGAGACTATGGACTCTTTACGGTAAGAGCAGTGAGACTATGGACTCTTTACTGTAAGATCAGTGAGACTATGGACTCTTTACTGTAAGAGCAGTGAGACTATGGACTCTTTACGGTAAGAGCAGTGAGACTATGGACTCTTTACTGTAAGAGCAGTGAGACTATGGACTCTTTACTGTAAGAGCAGTGAGACTATGGACTCTTTACTGTAAGAGCAGTGAGACTATGGACTCTTTACGGTAAGAGCAGTGAGACTATGGAACTCTCTCCCTGAGGAGGTGTTGATGGTAAGTTCACTATAAGAGTTCAAGAGGGGCCTGGATGTATTTCTGGAGCGTAATAATATTACAGGTTATAGTTACTAGAGAGGGGTCGTTGATCCAGGGAGTTATTCTGATGTCTGATTGGAGTCGGGAAGGAATTTTTTCCCCTAAAGTGAAGAACATTGTCTTCTACCTCACAGGGTTTTTTTTTTTCTGGATCAACTTGTAGGAGAACTGGATGGACGGAGGGCTTTTTTCGGCCTTATAAACTAGGTTACTATGTATGTATATAAGTGTGTAAAATAAAATACTGGAAGTGTCTACCACAAGAGGGGTTTGTGTAAATGTGCCCAAAAGTGGGTGTTTTGCGGGCATTTCCTGGGCGGACTGAAAATACTACTTTTTTTTTGCCAACTATAATTTCTTTTTTCCACGCAAAGCCCAGGTGCAGGTTAGGTAAGTCGGCTCAGAGGTAAGTACTGTACGTCTCTGCTTACGTCCTGATACAGAACCGCTCAGAAGATGATACGACCAGAGAAAACGATGCTGGGAACGCCGTCGGCAAGAAAACACATGTCATTCTTAATGACCTACCTAATTATAGACCCCGCACCTCTTAAAGGGCCAGTGTCTTGAGTTTAAAATACTACAGTAGGGTTACATGAGGCTGACATGAAGGTTCTCAGCACTGGGGGCATAAAGTGGGGGTCATGGGGGGGTCACAGATGTCTCTGCACTTCCTATCACTGAATAACACTACAGCCTGATGTGACTGATAAATGCTGCACTGAACCGCACAGCTAATACAATTCAGATAGAGGTGAAGGGCTGGGGTCCCTTTAATGATAATACCCTTGTAGGACAATGCTCCTTTGTGTCGGTGGATTGAGATTATCAGACGGACTCAGGTTATCAGGCGCCGGGCGGCCCAACCCTGCGCTCCAAGGACAGGCCTCTTTCTCACAAGAGGTGCAGAATTACGATTGCAATTTTCCAGACTGCGGGTCCAATGACCTGAGCTGATCGATGACGCTGAACAAGCTCATCAGGTAACCGGCGGCAGTATTACACTGCCAGATGATCGCGAACGAGCGTTACTATGAATGCTGGCTAGTGATCATCTGGCAGAAAATATAGCTGAAAGGCTCTGTTCACACCTGGCTTCCATTTATCCACCCGCAGTGCTGAAGGAGCCCGTTGACTTACAATGGGTGTATAGGGAGTCCGCAGGGACAGTGTTCCTACGTGTTTTCCTGTTAAATACGACAGACAATGGAGGCTCTGGATTTTTGACTGGTTTGTGACTTTTAACTTGCGCTACACTAGAACAGCGATTACCTGCCTCTGGTATTATACACGCCACAGGATGGCGGATCCATGTGCGCACTGTCTCTGAGGATCACTATTAGGGGGTGGCTACATTGAGTATTGGGGTTCAAAAACAGAAGTATCACAGCTTAATGAGCTGAATGTATATGACGAATGTGATGGCACACAGAGGTCAGGACATGGCTGCAGGCGGTTAATTCTTTCACTTTCACATCAAACCTCGCACTGTCACTACATATCACACATACTTAAAGGGGCATTCTGCATGAACCAGCCTTTCGATAGGGCCCCATAGTCATACCTCCCAACTTTTGAAAATACAGTGCAGTGCCCCCTCACAGTAGTTATGCCCAGTTATGCCCCCTGACAGTAATATGTCCAGCTGTGCCCCCTGACAGTAGTTATGCCCAGCTGTGCCCCGACAGTAATATGCCCAGCTGTGCCCCCTGACAGTAATATACCCAGTAAAGTGCCCCCTGACAGTAATATGTCCAGCTGTGCCCCGAGTAATATTCCCAGTTATGTGCCCCCTCACAGAAAGTAAAAAAAGAAAATAAACTCCACATACTCACCTTGTTCCTAGCAGCAGCAGGACATCAGCTGCTCTGGTCTGTGGAGGAGTCGAGGCTGACTGCTGGCCGGCCCTGCCCCCCGCACAGACCAGAGTTGTGGAGAGCCAGCAGGGGGAAGGAATCATGGAACAGGGAGACGATGCCAGCGACGGCTCTGTGCTTCATCATTACAGGCAGCTGCCAGAAAGCGGGACATACCTCCCTCGTTCCAGGACAGCAGGACAATCTGGGACTGTCCTGCCAAATCCGGGACGGTTGGGAGGTATGCTCATAATAGTCAAGAGTGCTTCCGCTGTGTGTGTGTCATAGTAGTCACAGGTCCTATAGTAGCCATACATGCTTTCTTCTACAGGGTGGCCCACAAAAAAGTAGCCTGCCTCTAGCGATAAGTCATAAAAGAGGCTGAAAGTCCAGGTCTCAGCATCTTTGGGCAGGTCGGATTCTGTTGGATGATACTGCTCGCAGCTCTTCAGGGGTGATGCTGCAGAAGAAAAAATGTCCTGCTTTTTCCAACAAGATGGGGCGACACTGGACGGGTTCATGAACTGTTTACGGAGGAGTGAGCTGACTTGTCCACATGCGATTTTTTATATGTGGGGAAATATAAACCAGAAAGTGTCCGCTAACAATCCACATCCCCTGGAAGGAAAACCTCACAAACACAGCAACGCAAGCAGTATCAGCCGCCAGAATCCGACCGGCCCAAAGATGAAGAGACCGGAACGGCGACCACTTTCTGCATCTTCTGTGACTTGTGGGTAACGAGAAAAAAAAAAAATCCACTTGCTCGTTCATTTTGTCATACTGTCGCAGGAAGCGGGGTAATTTTTAAGGGGCCTCCCTGTATACGGGTCTCATAATGGTCATAGATGCTGACCTTAGTACTCATATTTGCTTAAAGGGCATCTGTCAGCAGGTTTGTACCTATGACACCGGCTGACCTGTTACATGTGCACTTGGCAGCTGAAGACATCTGTGTTGGTCCCATGTTCCTATGTGTCTGCATTGCTGAGAAAAATGATGTTTTATGATATGCAAATGAGCCTCTAGGAGCAACGGGGGCGGTACCATTACACCTAAAGGCTCAGCTCTATCTGCAACTTCCGACAGGGCCAGGCAGTGAAAACATCACCACACCTGGTCCTGTCAATCAAAGTGCAGAGGGCGCGGCAGTTGCAGAGAGATCAGAGCCTCTAGGTGTAATGGTAACGCCCCTGTGGCTCCTAGAGGCTCATTTGCATATAATAAAACATAATTTTTCTCAGTAATGCGGGCACATATGAACATGGGACCAACACGGATGCCGTCAGCTGCCGAGTGCACATGTAACAGGTCAGCCAGTGTCATAGGTACAAAACTGCTGACAGATGCCCTTTAAACTATATGTGCCCAACAATAGCCCTATATGGGCCCTAAATTAGTCATATATACTGCCTGTATATGGGCAGTATAGTAGTCAAAGATGACACCCCATTATATAACCCACAGAAGCCATAGCGGGTGTCTGTATAAGGGCTCTATAGTGCCATACATGCTTTCACTACATGGGCCGCACCGTAGTCATAGGTGCTTAGTTTTTATGGGCCCCACTGTAGCTGCTTATTACATATATATATATATATATATACACTGTCCATACTAAATGCACTGCTCTGGAATGCTGCGGTGGAAGTGGAGAGGAGCTCTCGTCGGTGCAGTTTATTGGCCCCATAAGGCGTGTTTATACAGATGTGGAGCGAGGCCTTATCCCGGCGCACACAGCTGTTTACATAGCATGAGGCTCGCTGCGGATGCTGCAGAACGTGATCGCCTGCAGGTGGGATGCAAGAGCCTCGACTTAATGAGTCCGCTGTAAACGCCCAAAACACAGAAGTTGATAGGCTCAAGGCAGACAGACGACAGCATCGCCTCATATGTCGTCTGTCTACTACAGTGTCCATTACAGGAGTGGTCACACAACTGTCCCAGAATCCTGAACAGGAAACCTATCTAGTTACACGCCGACATGCCCCAGCTCTATACCTAAGGGCAACTAATATTCACGATTCTGGAAAGCTGGGTGACAACCTGTAACGGCCAACGTCATGGTTGTCAGCCAGCTTTCTATTCCCCATGATCCCGTGCGCTGTGAATCTCCATAACATTCAGTTCAGTTATTGCCGTTTCTAGTTTTTAGAGATTCTCCAGGGACTGGTACAGTGCCAAGCGACTGGCGAAGGGAAATGTGGTGCCCACATTCAAAATGCGTTCTAGGTCTTCCCCAAGTAATTATAGACCAGTAAACTTAACTGCTGTTGTACGAAAAATATTTGAAGGACTCTTAAGGGACTATATAACGAGTGCGTAACTGTTAATATCATAAGTGACAACCAGCACGGGTTTACCAAGTACAGAAGTTGTCAGACTAAGCAGATCTGTTTTTATTAGGAGGTGAGTAGAAGCCTGGACAGAAAGGCGGCTGTGGATGTAGTGAGGTAAGTAGAAGCCTGGACAGAAAGGCGGCTGTGGGATGTAGTGAGGTGAGTAGAAGTCTGGACAGAGGCTAATATAATATACTATATTATCTTAAGTGTCTTATGTGTTGCTACTGGTTGCTAAAATTTCCCTTTTGGGATTAATAAAGTATCTATCTATCTATCTATCTATCTATCTATGTAGTGAGGTGAGTAGTAGTATGGACAGAGGGGAGGCTGTGGATGTAGTGAGGTGAGTAGCAGCCTGGACAGAGGGGTGGCTGTGGATGTAGTGAGGTGAGTAGAAGCCTGGACAGAGGGGTGGCTGTGGATGTAGTGAGGTCAGTAGAAGCCTGGACAGAGGGGCGGCTGTGGATGTAGTGAGGTAAGTAGAAGCCTGGACAGAGGGGTGGCTGTGGATGTAGTGAGGTAAGTAGAAGCCTGGACACAGGGGCGGCTGTGGATGTAGTGAGGTGAGTAGCAGCCTGGACAGAGGGGTGGCTGTGGATGTAGTGAGGTAAGTAGAAGCCTGGACAGAGGGGTGGCTGTGGATGTAGTGAGGTAAGTAGAAGCCTGGACACAGGGGCGGCTGTGGATGTAGTGAGGTGAGCAGTAGCCTGGACAGAGGGGTGGCTGTGGATGTAGTGAGGTGAGCAGTAGCCTGGACAGAGGGGTGGCTGTGGATGTAGTGAGGTGAGTAGAAGCCTGGACAGAGGGGTGGCTGTGGATGTAGTGAGGTGAGCAGTAGCCTGGACAGAGGGGTGGCTGTGGATGTAGTGAGGTGAGTAGAAGCCTGGACAGAGGGGTGGCTGTGGATGTAATGAGGTAAGTAGAAGCCTGGACAGAGGGGTGGCTGTGGATGTAGTGAGGTAAGTAGAAGCCTGGACAGAGGGGTGGCTGTGGATGTAGTGAGGTGAGTAGAAGCCTGGACAGAGGGGTGGCTGTGGATGTAGTGAGGTGAGTAGCAGCCTGGACAGAGGGGCGGCTGTGGATGTAGTGAGGCGAGTAGAAGCCTGGACAGAGGGTGGCTGTGGATGTAGTGAGGTAAGTAGAAGCCTGGACACAGGGGCGGCTGTGGATGTAGTGAGGTGAGCAGTAGCCTGGACAGAGGGGTGGCTGTGGATGTAGTGAGGTGAGCAGTAGCCTGGACAGAGGGGTGGCTGTGGATGTAGTGAGGTAAGTAGTAGCCTGGACAGAGGGCGGCTGTGGATGTAGTGAGGTGAGCAGTAGCCTGGACAGAGGGGTGGCTGTGGATGTAGTGAGGTGAGTAGAAGCCTGGACAGAGGGGTGGCTGTGGATGTAGTGAGGTAAGTAGAAGCCTGGACAGAGGGGTGGCTGTGGATGTAGTGAGGTGAGTAGAAGCCTGGACAGAGGGGTGGCTGTGGATGTAGTGAGGTGAGTAGCAGCCTGGACAGGAAGGTGGCTGTGGATGTAGTGAGGTGAGTAGAAGCCTGGACAGAGGGGTGGCTGTGGAAGTAGTGAGGTGAGTAGCAGCCTGGACAGGAAGGTGGCTGTGGATGTAGTGAGGTGAGTAGAAGCCTGGACAGAGGGGCGGCTGTGGATGTAGTGAGGTAAGTAGAAGCCTGGACAGAGGGATGGCTGTGGATGTAGTGAGGTGAGTAGCAGCCTGGACAGAGGGGTGGCTGTGGATGTAGTGAGGTGAGTAGCAGCCTGGACAGAGGGCGGCTGTGGATGTAGTGAGGCGAGTAGAAGGCTGGACAGAGGGTGGCTGTGGATGTAGTGACGTAAGTAGAAGCCTGGACACAGGGGCGGCTGTGGATGTAGTGAAGTAAGTAGTAGCCTGGACAGAGGGGCGGCTGTGGATGTAGTGAGGTGAGCAGTAGCCTGAACAGAGGGGTGGCTGTGGATGTAGTGAGGTAAGTAGAAGCCTGGACGGGGGGGGGGGGGGCGGCTGTGGATATAGTGAAAATTATAAAAATATGTAGCAGTCAGGTTCTCCCTCGCCTTTCTTAAAATCCACACCCCCACCTATCCCTTGGATGAACTTCATAAATTGTGTCTTTTTTAAACTGTACTAATTATATAAACTATGTGAACTCTCTAACCTTCCCCCCCAGAGTATTACACAATGCAGGAAATCTGCAGACATGGTGCCTGGTGGCTTTACCCCAACACGGAGACAGACGGGCCGGAGGTGTTTATGGGTTCTGATTACAGTGGACAGTATGGAGTTGCCCTTTAAGGAACGTTTCAGCCTAAACATAATGATACACGAAGACTACAAACATCAGAGGAACAAATCTTTTAAACAGGATAAGTGTCTGATCACAAAGGGGTCCGACCACAGGGACCCCCATCAATCACGAGTCCCGGTGGTCAGCTGATCATCCCCATTCTCAATACCAACAGCTGATTTTGCCAGGGGAAGCCAATGCCAGCCAGGTATTTCTCCTGCATATACTATTACAAGTCAGCCATTTAGAGTAGGGGTCCCCAACCACCGGGCCGCGGCCGAGGACCGGTCCCTGAATCGATGTCTGCTGGGCTGCGGTGGCAGGGGACAAGGAGATGAGCGCTTCCATTGTAGATACGGCGGCGATACGGATGCCTTTGCTGCGGCAGGGGAGGGAGAGGCGTCTCCCCTGTCCGTTCCTCTGATAGGCTACAGGCACTAGGCCTGCAGCCTATCAGAGGCCAGCTCAGGCGGCGCGATGACGTCATCGCGCCGCCTGAGCCATACAGAGCAGGACACAGGCCGGAGGAGGCCTGCATCGCATCGCATCGCTACCAGCACCATGAAGGTAAGTATAAGTGTTTGAACTTCTTACTGGCACTGTGGGGGCACTTCTTATGTTATTGAGGGGGTATTTATGGGGGACACATTTTATTACCATATTTTTGGAGGGCATATATGGGGCCCTTCTTATTGGAATATTATTGGGGGCATCTATGGGGGCCCTTCTTATTGGAATATTATTGGGGGCATCTATGGGGGCCCTTCTTATTGATATATTATTGGGGGCATCTATGGGGGCCCTTCTTATTGGAATATTATTGGGGGCATCTATGGGGGCATCTATGGGGGCACTTCTTATTGGAATATTATTGGGGGCCCTTCTTATTGGCATATTATTGGGGGCATCTATGGGGGTCCGTCTTATTGATATATTATTGGGGGCATCTATGGGGCACTTCTAACTGGTACATTATTGTGGGACACTGTGGGGGCATCTATGGGGGCACTTATTGGTATATTATTGGGGGGCATCTATGGGGGAACTTCTTATTGGTATATTGGGGCGGCATCTATGGGGCACTTCTTATTGGTATATTGGGGTGGCATCTATGGGGGAACTTCTTATTGGTACATTATTGAGGGCACTGTGGGGGCATCTATGGGGGCACTTCTTAATAGTACATTATTGGGGGCATCTATGGGGGCACTTTTCACTGGCACATTGTTGGGGGCATCTACTGTGGCCTCAAAGAAGAGGTATTTTATATGGGGGGCTCTGTAAAGGGGCATTTTATAATATATTTTAATATATTTATATATATTAATAAGCACCTTGCGTGCGTTAGCGCCCTGGGGAAATGGTCTACCGAGAAACCGGGCCTCGGTGCAAAAAAGGTTGGGGACCACTGATTTAGAGGATCCGCCTCTGGAGCCACTAGTACAGAGCAGCTTTCGCCGATGGGGCCCCCTGAGCAGGGGACCACCCCTCCATGATGTCCATATGCCCTACTACCATATGCACAACGGTTGTCTTCGTCAACTCTTATAACCCATATTCCAATGCTTTGGTTTCTCACCATTTTCAAGATACAAGTTTGCTGTCAGTGAAGGTGCACATTGGTTTACATTCACAGACTGCAAACACACCCAGTCCTGCCTCTCAGCTGAGAAGTGGATACAATTGTATCCAGTGGAGACAATGCAAATCTCTCTCAGCCATCTTGCTACAATGTCTGTAGCCACAGAGCGCTGATACAATTGTATCCACTTCTTACATGAGAGCTGGACCAGGAGTGTTTGCAGTCTGTGAATGTAAACCAGCGTGCTCATTCACTGACAGACAACATATATTGACAAAGGTGAGAAATCTTTATAAAGCTCTCCCCAATGTCAAGATATGTTTCTTGTCAGTGAATGCACACACTTGTTTACATTCATTAACCTAAAAAAATGGAAAAAACCCTTTAAATTTTTGACTGTCAGAAGTGCAGGAATGAAGCGCTCACTATCCTCTTGGTGTTTAGTGCCGCCGACTTTAGGTCCCATGAATTGTCCTCATACGGGTTCACCCGATCGGGCGGACTGATAACTTCTCAGTTTTCTTTGGTATCTGCAATGAAACTTGGATCTGACGAGAAGATTCAGCCTCCACCTAAAAATAAGCTGATTGCATAATCTATGGAGGAGGAGGCCACGCTCCACTGAATGTGTAAAGTGTATTAGTCAGGGAGGCCGGGCCGACAGTCGTGACCCCTGCAGCCTGACCAAGTGCCATAAACCAGTAGTCCATGGGTGACCAGTCTCCATAATACATTCTTTCTTCTATCTGTTTCTGGGAAAGCTGGATGACAACAAACATTACTGCAATCCCAAAGGGGACTATATAGGCAGCCATGTGCAAGTGGCAGATACAATGCAGCACGATTAGTTTGCCATTCAGGAGTCAGGGAAAGCTGGGTGACCACTCCTGTAACGACCGTGTAGCCCACCTCACATCAAGAGGCGCTGAACATCTCTTGGGGTGCATCTACAAAGCGATAGACACCCCCCGAACCACACAACTAGGAAAAGTTGCCATTCAGGACTCGAGGAAAGTTAGGTAACATGTCCATAGGTCACCTCCGCTCCTATGGTCTCTGTTATAGGTCACCCAACTTTCCCAGACTCCCAAATTCCCCTCCCAGTTTCTAAACCGATGCATAACGAGGTATGTTTTCAAGTCAGCGCTCTAAGGCTCATGCACACGACCACAAAAAACGGATGACGTCCGTGTGCATTCCGGATTTTGCGGAACGGAACAGCCGGCCCCTAATAGAAGAGTCCTATCCTTGTCCGTAATTCGGACAGTAATAGGATGTGTTCTATTTTTCTGCGGAACGGAAATACGGACATACGGAAATGGAGTGCACACGGAGTACCTTCCGTTTTTTTTTTGGCGGACCCATTGAAATGAAAACAAACGGAAAGAAAATAGGTTTGTGTGCATGAGCCCTAAGAAAGCTGGGTGACCCCCTGTACGAGCAGCCACGTTCTATGTCACCCAGCTTTCCCAGGAACAGATATGACATAAAAGACGGCTGAAGAGAATAAGGTTTCGTGTGCATGAGCCCTAAGAAAGCTGGGTGACCCCCTGTACGAGCAGCCACGTTCTAGGTCACCCAGCTTTCCAGGAACAGATATGACATAAAAGACGGCTGAAGAGAATAAGGTTTCGTGTGCATGAGCCCTAAGAAAGCTGGGTGACCCCCTGTACGAGCAGCCACGTTCTAGGTCACCCAGCTTTCCCAGGAACAGATATGACATAAAAGACGGCTGAAGAGAATAAGGTTCGTGTGCATGAGCCCTAAGAAAGCTGGGTGACCCCCTGTACGAGCAGCCACGTTCTATGTCACCCAGCTTTCCCAGGAACAGATATCACAGAAAAGACGGCTGAAGAGAATAAGGTTCGTGTGCATGAGCCCTAAGAAAGCTGGGTGACCCCCTGTACGAGCAGCCACGTTCTATGTCACCCAGCTTTCCCAGGAACAGATATCACAGAAAAGACGGCTGAAGAGAATAAGGTTCGTGTGCATCGCATGAGCCCTAAGAAAGCTGGGTGACCCCCTGTAAGAGCAGCCGTGTTCTTTTGTCACCCAGCTTTCCTAGGAACAGATATGATATAAAAAAACGGCTGAAGAGAATATGACAGAAGAGGGTGACCCCTGAATATTTAAAGGGCCGGTGCAGTCACAGTAATTTTCCATGGCCTGGCATACCATGCGCGCACCTGAGGATCGAGCCCTATGTAAAGCATCCAAGTTTAAAGCCTCTGGAGGGGCGGACATTCCTATGGGGGTTGGGATCGGCTTCACTACTTTCTTCCCAGCCCAGAATTTGCAGAAGTGGAGTGTGAGCCGTGTCAAGGGGAGGTGAATTTGGCTCAGTTCTCGCTGGTGTCAGTCTCCAGAGCTCAGAGCGGGATGAGCCCCTGCAGAGAGCGGCAGCAGCGGTGGCCGGCAGGCAGGAGGGCGTGAGGTGGGCACAGGTATGTAGCAGCTGGGTGATGCGGGTATATAAGGCGGCACTACAAAGCTGTGGGTTTATGCCGGGACACGTTAGGTCGCCTACACACACTGTAAAAAGTCCCCCTCCCCCTATGAGGAGTGCATAGTGATATTGTTCATTCATGTCTGTCACAAACTGTTTACCTTGTAGCGGCAGATGTAGCAGAGCTGGGCGCAGCATGTTCGCACTGGTTTTACATAGGACTGCAGAAATCTAATATTGCATAGATATTTTCTGGAGGGGAAATGCTTTGTTAGCTCTTAGGGTTCATGTGGGCTGTTATGTGGTCGTTCACGTGTCATATAGGGATCCAGGTAGGTATAGGAGGCCCAGGGGTTTGTCAATGGGAGTATCAGGAACTAACATGACTGACACACAGAGGAGGGGGGGATTTTTTAGCCTCGGAGCCGGCTGCTGCGGGAAGGTGTTTACTTACAGATATTCACACTGCAGACAGGGATCTCCACCATTCCTGCTCCTGATGAACTACTACACCCATTCATCCGTTCTTTCTATGACAAGGAATACATAAAACAGAGGTCGGGTCAGACAATATGGCTGCCAACCAGGGGGTTACTTTGGCCGGTCAAATAAACACTTGTTTGGCCAATAACTATCTCTACTCTCCATACACAGGCATCCTCAGCTCAGCCGAGCATGCATGTGCCATGAACTGGAAGAGGAAAGACAGCCGCTGACGGGCACCTCTATTCCCCCTGGCAACAAAAGGATTGGGCATGTTGAAATATAGCAATATATATATCTACCCCAACTTCTGCCATCAGGAGGAACTTCAACATTAGGTGGTTGATTGACCCTGCCAGAATCGGTGGCTTCGGCTCTCAGATTCCAATGGGCAATAGCGTGAGGGTTTCTTTGGTGCAGAAATCTTCCCTAATTGTACAATCCTGGATGACACCTCTATGGCAGAGGGGATGGCAGCCGCCTCCAGAGCCACGGCCTGCAGCAATGGCAGCCACTGCGCCATCTATAGTCAATAGTTGTCGGCCGGGCGATCGTTCATCCGACAGCTATCCCTCCTGACTCCATCCCGGCCTTCTTTACTTAAAGGGGTTGTCTGACTTCAGCAAACGGCATTTATCATGTGGAGAAAGTTAATACAAGGCACTTACTAATGTATTGTGATTATCCATATTGCTTCCTTTGCTGGCTTCATTCATTTTTCCATCATATTATATACACTGCTCATATCCTGGGGTTACGACCACCCTGTAATCCAGCAGTAGTGGTCGTGCTTCCAAAATATAGGAAAAAGCACTGGCCTAGGTGTGTTCCCGCAGTGCCAGCCACCAGAGACCCCATGCTTTTTCCTATAGTGGTCAAGTACGACCACCAATGATGGATTGCAAGGTGGTCGTAACCATGGAAACGAGCAGTGTATAATGTGATGGAAAAATGAATCAAGTTAGCAAAGGAAGCAATATGGAGAATCACAATACATTAGTAAATGGCTTGTATTAACGTTCTCTACCTGATAAATGCCACTTGCCGAAGTGAGAGGACCCCTTTAAGTGGAAGGGTTGGTTACGCATGGAGTAGGAGGCCCTGTTTGGATGTGGCTATGGGCCCCTGCTGCTCACACATAGTCTATCAGACCTATATACTTCACATACAGGCAGTGGAGCATCAGGGGGTGCAGAGCTATGAACGCCGTGTGATGGTCATGGCCGCCTCTGAATCTTTGCTAGCTGAAAAGAAATTACAAAAAGTTCCTGATCAGGTGCTGACTGCTTCATGTCCTTGTGAATCATGCTGCAGAGTATTTGGAGAGGGGCCTGAATCTCCAGACAATGGAGTGTGAATGCGCCCCCCGCCCAGTCTGTCGCTTTCCTGTCTAAACCTTTGGTTGGATTGGCTGGCCCGGTCTACGTCTCAATTCTGCACCCTGAGGTGCTCCAGCTCTCCGAGGACACATCATAGAAGCTGCACAAAAATATTGAAGTATTTATTTATTTTTTAAAAATATGAAGAAAAAAAAAAATTTCTGTGCCGACTCCTCTTACAACAGTCCTTACACAGGAAACCGAGGGGTTAACCACAGGCCCTGACACAACTCTGTACATGCGGTGTCAGGGTTGTCAGAGGCTTCCTCATCCCCCTTTCTCATAGTGTGCCAAAATAGCCTAAGCCAAAAAGTGATGTGTCACAGGAAGGCCCCGAGCACTATGCACGCAGAGAAGTGCACGACACGACATAGCAGTTCTGTTCTGACTACTGCGCTGAAAAATCCAAAAAGGCGCATCTTAGGTTCCTACACTTTATATGGCGACTTGTATAGAAGTACCATAAATGACATTATTATAGCAGCACTGCACCTACACGCACGTGACGGCCACTACTATACAATCTCAGGATATGGGTCCATAGCGTCTAACAGCAGGACTGCCCCGGCACTGTTACAGAACGCTGGCAATACTAGCATGCACTTAAAGGGGTATTCCCATCTCACAAATGTGGTTTGTATAGTTAGATATAGCCATACCAGTATTATTACTAATAGAATGTATTCATATAAAATGTACCATTTAGAAGATTTCCCTATTTGTATATACATCAGTCAGGCCGTGGCCCCTGGTTACGACCACCGCGGCCATGTAGTAGTGGTGGCCATCTTGCTCCTTTTCAAACCCGCTCTGAGGTAACTGCTGTACTGTGGGCGCACATTACCTGAACATGCGGAGACACATCTTAGGGTTGTAGCATTTTTGTCTGCGCTTCCAAAACGGATCCTGTTCCAAGATCAATTCATCTCTATGGAGCAGGATCCGTTTATAAAGTCTGCGTTTTGGACGGATCCTGACCGTTGCGTTTTGGACTGGTAGCGTCCAAAACGCAGATGTGAAAGTACCCTAAGATGTGTCTCCGCATGCTCATGCAATGTGCATTCACAATACAGCAGTTACCTCAGAGCGTGTTTGAACAGGAGCAAGCCGACCACCACTACTACATGGCCGCAGTGGTCGTAACCAGGGGCAACGGCCTGACTGATGTGTGTGGGACAATGGATATACAAATAGACAAATCTTCTAAACGGTACATTTTATATAAATACATTCTATTAGTAATAATATCGGTATGGCTATATCTAACTATACAAACTACATCTGTGAGATGGGAATACCCCTTTAAAGCGATGGGATACTACCCCAACTGTAGGTCTGGTAAAGATCCGAACCCTGAGGATGAAGACACTGATAAAGCGCTGCATCCCATTTAGGGCTCATGCACACAAGAGTAATGGCTCAGTGCCCGTATTGACTTGAATGGGTCCGCAATTCCGCAAGATACCACTTCACCTATCGTTTGCAGAGCAGAGGCACGGATCGGAAGCTAGGGCGTAACTAGCATAGCGGCAGACCATGCGACTGCTATGAGGCCCAGGGCAAGATGGGGCCCAGTCTTAGTTGGGATCATCTCCTCTTCTACTGGGGGTGAAAACTTGGTCAGGACTCCACCCTCTAAAGGAACAACTTTTAGCAAATGAGGCAGTGGAAAATATGGCCGAAGAGTCATTGCAAAGGATTTAGGCAGAAACCCTTCTGTCCTGTGTGGGGGGCCCGGTCTGATCCTTGCTACGGGGCCCTTACTTCTCTATGTACGCCTCTGATCGGAAGCCCATGGAAGTGCTATGAAGCACTTCCTGGGCTTTTGGGTCAGTGCCTCTCAACAGCAAAAAGATAAAACATGTTCTATCTTTTCTATCTGTATGTTGTGGATTGCGGACCTGTTCAAGTTAATGGGGTCCGCATTCGCAAGCGGACTGCAGGCGGTCAGTGCACACGCATCTCGGAACGCTATTTACAATCCGCGGCATGGGCACTGAACCATTACGCTCATGTGCATGAGCACGTGGAGTGCTTAAATATGCAGCCAGGGTTGTCATTTCAGCATGGCATTTATATCATGTAGAGAAAGTTAATACAAGGCACTTACTAATGTATTGTGATTCTCCATGTCGCTTCCTTTGCTGGCTGGATTAATTTTTCCATGACATTATAAATTGCTTGTTTCCATAGTTATGACCACCCTGCAATCCAGCAACGGTGGCCGTGCTTGCACACTATAGGAAAAAGCGTCGGCCTCTGTGGTGGCCGAGACCACATATAGGCTGCCGCTTTTTCCTACAGTGTGCAAACACGACCACCGTTGCTGGATTGCAGAGTGGTCGTAACCCCTGGATGCAAGCAGTGTATAATACGATGGAAAAATGAATCCAGCCAGCAAAGGAAGCAATATGGATAATCACAAGACATTAGTAAGTGCCTTGTATTATTTTTCTCTACATGATAAATGCCATTTGCAGAAGTGACACAACGCTTTTAAAGGGGTTGCGCTTTCCCACGTGACATCGGCATGGGGGAGGGATCACTGCACACTGGGCAGGACAGTTGCTGGGGCAACCATGTGATGCCCAGCGAGCATGGTGCATGGGTCCTATTCCAATTAAAGGGACCTGTCCCCAGTACTGTCTGGGCGTCAGATGGTTGCCTCAGTGGCAGTTGCATCCCTCCACAGATAATCACCGCTGAGGCCCCTTCATTCTCAGCCTCGGTGGAGATGAACTCTCTGGCATAATGATAGGAGCACCACGGCTGGCATTACGTAACAGAACTGGTCATGTACTGGCATAGTCGGGCCTTGTGCAGTTTCTGTGCCGTTAGCAACATATTACGATTTTCCTTCTAACGTATACGGACATCTCTAGCTAATAAAACAGGAACTGACTGCTCCGACCCAGTCACAATATTGCAACACACCGCTCTCCTCCAAAACCTGGGCGCACGACATGCAGCAGGCTGGACCTGACCTACTGGTTTCCCTCCAGTTCATTAGAAATAACATTGTAAAAACGTTCTACAGAAATCACATACAGTAAAGTGGATGCTGTATTCTCAGAAATCTACATGTGCGGTGTATTACAGTCATGGGGTGGCATCTTACATCAGATGATGATCAGCGCTTCTCTGGTAATTATCTGTGTGAATCACATCATAAAGTCATGTTTACAGCAGAGGAGATCATTAGGATGATATAATGCACAACGTACAGGGAGCCTCTCACTGCAGAGAATAAAATCTATATCAGGGACAACGCTCAACCTGCGGCCCTCCAGCTGCTGCAAAACTACATCTTCCAGCATGCCCTAAAAGCTGTAGGCTGTCCAGGCATGCTGGGAGTTGTAGTTTTGCAACAGCTGGAGGGCCGCAGGTTGGGCATCCCTGATCTATATATTTATTTCCTGAGATGCATCCATCTCCTTTCCCCCTGAATACTTACCTGTGGCACGGGCTGGGAGGCAGCTTGCAGCATCAGAAATCTTCCCTCTACTTGCAATGGAGACCAGGCGAGCTAAGGGTCCTTTTATTTGGCCTAATGCGGGGCCACTGATGATAAAACAAGGCAATCAGCGGATGTTTTATACCTTTCACAATGGTCGATGAATGATCATTACTACGATCGTTCATCCCCAGTGCAGATGACATTATGTCAGCAGCACATCCCCTGCTTAACATAGGGAGAAGCCGACGAGCAAGGATTGTTATTCCGTTTTATGCCTTACTTCCAGAGAATCCCTATCTCTGGGATATCCACAAAGAGAAAACCATCTCTACTGGACAGTACTCCGGGAAAACAGAAAGGAAAGAACCAGAAGGTCCAGAATCTGCATGGCCATAAGATTCGGTCCTCAAAAAACGGATCCGCAAAAAATACAGATGACGTCCGTGTGCATTCCATACTTTGCGGAATGGAATAGCCGGCCCCTAATAGAACAGTACTGTCCTTGTCCGTAATGCAGACAATAGGACATGTTCTATTCTCTTGCAGAACGGAAATACGGAAATGGAATGCACACGGAGTAAACTTTTTTTTGCGGACCAATTTAAATGAATGGTTCTATATACGGTCCGGACACGGAAAGTATATACGTTTGTGTGCATGAGCCCTCAGTCAGTAAAGTATTTGCCGTTCCATTCTGTTTTTTTTTTTGTGGACCGTATGGAGAACTATTCGATTGAATGGGTCCGCAAAAAAAAAAAAAACGGAAGGTACAACGAGTGCATTCCGTTTCCGGATTTTACTATTCTGCAAAAAAATAGAACATGTCCTATTATTGTCCACATTACGGACAAGGATAGGACTGTTCTATTAGGGGCCAGCTGTTCCGTTCCGCAAAATACGGAATGCACACGGACATCATCCGTATTTTTTGCGGCTCCAGGTTTTGCGGACCGCAAAATAGGTACTGTCGTGTGCATGAGGCCTAAGGCCGACAGACTTTACTGCAGCGCAGGGACATCTCTATTACACCGTATCTTAACCCTGTTCCCCTCAGCTGAGAATTACAGACACCAATGCAAGAATAATGCCAGCTTTAGGCCCCATTCAGACGACCGTGTTTCACTGTACGGCGGCGGCCTCAGGAAGCGCACGGCGTCATAGCAACCAATGACGCCGTGCGCTCCTGTCCTCTGGGGAAGCACAGGCCGGGCTTTCACGGCCCGACACGGTCGTCTGAATGGGGCCTTAGGGAGAGGATTTGGAGAGATAGAGGAAAGGAGTACTACAACCCCCATCCTGGCCTATAGCTATACATTGCTTTCTAGGAAGATTTGCATTGTGAATTGTTTGGAACTGTGTTTTGATACCGTGGGATGTACTACAACTCCAATTCTGCACCATAGTAAAGAGAGAATTGTTACTATTCTACCATCTGTCTGGTTACTGACTCCAGCACTATTTGCCGGCCACAGCCCCCAACATCTCCTGACTCGCACCCGCACCAAACCCACAACATCAAGGGCACCCCAACTACCATCAGGGAGGAGCCACAACATAAGGGAAAAAAAAAAAAGAGTGTGTCCTCCTATCAGAGCATCCATGTCAGGACAGCCACTGCAAATAATTACTCCAGCCAGAGCCACTACTACTCCCATTCTCTGCTTACACTCCCCCTAGGCTTGCAGCACATTCTATCCATTCCTCTATATCAGAGGCCGAGAACATTTCCCGTGAGTTATCATTGTAATCAAGTATGGCAATAACGTGTTGAGAAGGAAGCTTTCTGTACCAGAAAGTGAATGCGCTCTGTATGTAGCCTGTTATCTAATCATCTACAAGGAATACGGGCCGGCTAGAGGAAGGGGGTTGTCAGGCTGCGTTTCAAGAACTTTCCCAACATTTTAGTCGTGCTGTCTATAAAAATCCATTCTTCTAAGTAACCTAAACCCCCATCACGACGCCTCTACCCCTATTTAGTTAAGTCTTCTTACAACTGGAAAAGCTAGTTCTTAGGAGCGGGTTTGACAATAGGGGCATATTAAGAATCGGTTTACTTATCTTCCTCATAGGGTTAAGGTTGTCAGCGATGAACATACAATTAGTACGACAACCTGAGGGCATTCTCACTAAGCAGCGCCGATCTTGCAACACGCCGACGCTCAACTCACGTGTTCCAAGAAGACGCCATGTTTGTCTTCTTCAAGTCACCTCACCCTGAACATGTGGACTGTGTTATATTCTTTTACGGGTGTACGTACGGCAGGTCGTAGATTCTGTGGGTTGTGGTCGTCACGGTCCAGGGCTTTTTAAAGACCCACTGTGTGAATTATTTGCAGCCTTCTCCTCCATAATCCATCGCCTGTGGTCCACCTTCAGTGCTTTTAACACGGGGATTTGATTTTCTTTGGTTTTAGATCCTGCATTAGGATAGGGTTAAATGTGGGAGTCCCATGGTGCAACGTGATTGTCATATCAGGGATATATTAGGTGACCACTGCAAGATTTCCTTGTCCCACTGATGTTTCTTATGCATAAAGCCAGCGAAACACGACAGCTCTCACTCTCCCAATACCCCATGCACATGCATGCTTGGCTTGGCTTAGCATGCATGTGTTGTGAATGGGAGAGGGAAGGAAGCCACTGCCACTGGGGTGGGGAGAATAGGAGGCTCCCACACACATTAGATCGGGGGTGCACAATCTGCGGCCCGGGGGCCAAATATGGCCCTCGATACCATTCTGTGCGGCCCCCAACCATCTGGTAACAGACATGTATGTCTATGTCTTGTGGCTGCTCACATGTATCTTTCATGTATTAGAGTACTAGAAGTGTAACTAGACATTTATGATATATACTGTATGTTCAATATGCCATAAATATAGTATTTGAGTTGGTAATACCTCTGTAAGTTTTATCTTCGGCCCTTGGTTCAGGTTGACACTGAAAACGTCGGGCACCCCTGCATTAGATGTTCGACCTCCTCTGTATAGTCCTACCAAGTAAACAAGTTGGAAATTATTAGATAGTACATAGCATATGAGATCCATGAGACAATGATTATCAATCAGACCTCAACATTCCTGACAACTCACAGACCAGCTGACAACATGGCGGCAGTCCCTGTATAGGCGCCAATGTGGTACGCACACAATAGAAGCTATGGAGGAAAGCTGGGGACTGAATGCAGCAAGCTGGACATATTCCTACGAGCAGACTTTACAAACCAGAACATGAGAACAAGCCCTTCATTAGTTTCCAGAGCGAACTCATCTGTTCTGCATTTACAGTAAAACAACTGCTGCCGATGACATAACGACTTCCAGAATACAGATCTGCGCCCATTAAATTCACACTTGGTAGCCACGTAAAATATTTCTTTTTAACAGGGTTTGTAACAAGACACGCTTCACTCACAAGAGGCCATTGGTTTAGTGGAAGAATTTAAAGGGGTAGAACTGGTGCCAGAAATTACTAACCACAGAGGCTGACACTCGGCTTTACCAGGAACAGGGTGATTGTTTTTATACGTCTGGAAGTTATAGGTAAAGCAGGTACCAGAATATAGCGTGGAGCCAACAACAGATCAGGTGATCCATATTATATCATGTGGAGTCATCCGAGGGCTGAAGGGCTTTATACAGGTAAGGGCTCGTTCACATCACCGTTAGGGCTTCCGTTCAGTCTTTCCGTTATAACATCGTTATAACGGAAAGAAACGGAATCCCTAGGACGGACATCAAAACGGACACCTTTAAGAGGCATTCCGTTTTGATCCGTCATAATAGAAGCCTATGGCTCTGCATAACGGATCCATCTGTTTGCCGTTATGCTGGACGGAAAACAAAGTCCTGTCGACAGGACTTTGTTTTCCGTCCAGCATAACGGCAACCAGACGGATCCGTTATGCAGAGCCATAGGCTTCTATTATGACGGATCAAAACGGAATGCCTCTTAAAGGTGTCCGTTTTGATGTCCGTCCTAGGGATTCCGTTTCTTTCCGTTATAACGATGTTATAACGGAAAGACTGAACGGAAGCCCTAACGGTGATGTGAACGAGCCCTAATAGATATAGAAGAGAAGGTGCCAAATGATGCCTGTACCCTGCTATATCTGACCGTACATCTATATAGATGGAGGAAGGAGCCAAATGATGCCTGTACCCCTGATATATCTGACCATACACCTATTTTGATGATGGAAGGTACCAAATAACACTTGTACCCCTGCTATATTTGACCATATATGTATTTACATGGAGGAAGGTGCCAAATGACGCCTCGACCCCTGGTATATCTGACCATTCATTAATTTGGATGATGGAAGGTACCAAATGACACCTGTACCCCTGATATATTTGACCATACATCTATTTAGATGGAGGAAGGTGCCAAGTGACGCCTGTACACCCGCTATATCTGACTGTACATCTAATTTGATGATGGAAAGTGCCAAATAACACGGTGTCCTTTGCTATATAAGATCTTACATATAGATGATAGAAGGAACTAAATGACAGCTCGACCCCAGCATAGTCTGAACATTCATCTATGTGGATGACGGAAAGTGTGAAATGATACCCCAGCTCCAGTATATCAGGACATACATCTACATGCATGGTGGGCGCTATATCTGTATGTGTCAGTAATACATCTCACTGCACATGATGAGTCACTCATACAGAAACAAAACAAGAGAATATGTCCTGACAACCGCCCTCCGTCCTGACAATGGGGATTGTGACATGACGGTATCTATTCAAATGATGCCCATGGACTGATGGCTATTTGCTTATCAGGTGTGTTACAATTATAATAAGGCTCCTGATCCTATCCAAACATTCTCTGCCCCGACAACTCCTTCTCTTATAATCCATTCTAGCCGCAGGGTCCCTGATACGTAATCCGCTGCTGCCGGCAGATGTACAGGCATCGTATCCTAACATCGGCCAATTGAAATGACTGACCAGAGGCAACATCTGCCTGGTGTCTGACTGCTCTCCCCAGGTTTATGTGGGTCCCCGCCATATACATTGCTTAAATGGCTTTCCTATGAAATTAGCCCCAGGGGCGCACTGTCTGGGACAGGGACATAAGGACTGATGTTAGGACTGATGTCCCACTGTCTGGGACAGGGTCATTGTGAGGACTGATGTTGGTGACGAATATGATGGTGCTTTACAAGCCATAAGAAATCATAACAGTGAGAAGAGAAACCTCACGGGCAGTGTTAAAGGGACTGTGACAAGTTTTAAAAAGGCATCTGTCAGCAGTTTTGTCCCTATGACACTGGCTGACCTGTTACATGTGCACTTGGCAGCTGAAGACATCTGTGTTGGTCCCATGTTCATATGTGTCCTCATTGCTGAGAAAAATAATGTTTTATTATATGCAAATGAGCCTCTAGGAGCAACGGGGGCGTTACCATTACACCTAGAAGGTCTTCTTTCTCTGCAACTGCCGCACCCTCTGCATTTTGATTGACAGGACCGGGCGTGATGATATTTTCACTGCCTGGTCCTGTTGAACAAAGTGCAGAGGGTGCAGGAGTTGCAGAGCCTCTAGGTGTAACAGCAACGCCCCCGTTGCTCCTAGAGACTCATTTGCATATATTAAGACATAATATTTCTCAGCAATGTGGGTATATTTGAATATGGGACCAACACAGATGCCTTCAGCTGTCAACAGGTCAGCCAGTGTCATAGGTACAAAACTGCTGACAGATGCCCTTTAAAGGTGTTGTCTCACTTCAGCAAGTGGCATTTATCATGTGGAGAAAGTTAATACAAGTCACTTACTAATGTATTGTGATTCTCCATGTTGCCTCCTTTGCTGGCTGAATTAATTTTTCCATCACATTATACACTGCTCGTATCCATGGTTACGACCACCCTGCAATCCATCAGCAGTGGTCGTGCTTGCGTACTATAGGAAAAAGTGCCAGCCTCTCTGATGGCCAGGACTGTGAGAGTGTGCATAGGCTAGTGCTTTTTTCTATAGTGTGCAAGCATGACCACCACTGATGGATTGCAGGGTGGTCGTAACCATGGAAACGAGCAGTGTGTAATGTGATGGTATAAAAGTTAACCCCTTTACGTTATCCTCTAACGTGTCCTATCCGACAGCTGGGACCCAGCTGATCATAAGAATTCCCCCGTTCTGATGGAGTGGCAGGTTGAGCATGTGCACTGCCTCTCCATTCATTCTCTTTGGGTGCATCAGAGTACAGTGCTCAGCGGCGCTCCCACAGAGAATGAATGGAGCGGCAGGGCACATGTGCCAACCGGTCTCTCCATGTTCTCGTGGTAGGTGGGGGTCCCAGCAGTCGGACCCCCAGTGATCCGCTAGTCATCCCCTATCCTGCGTATAGGGAATAACTTATAAACTTGGCACAACCCCTTTAAGGACCTATCATTCCACAGGAATTATCGAGAACAAATATTCATAGGAACGCTCAATCCCGATCATTGGCTCGAGCAGGCAATCAGCCTATGAACGAGCAAACACTCATTTGTCAGATGATGAAGATGATCAAGATGAAGGATGCCCGATTATCGGCAGCATGTCTCCCTGTGTAATCAGGAACGTGCTGCCAACAACAGAACTGAATGAGGGTCATTCCTCCCCTAAAGCTGTCAATCACTGATAGGACCTCCCTATAGAGAAAGCTGTCAATCACTGATAGGACCTCCTTATAGAGGAAAGGCTGTCAATCACTGATAGGACCTCCTCCCTATAGAGAAGTCTGTCAATCACTGATAGGACCGCCTCCTTATAGAGAGAAGGCTGTCAATCACTGATAGGACCTCCTCCTTATAGAGAAAGCTGTCAATCACTGATAGGACCTCCTCAATATAGAGAGAAGGCTGTCAATCACTGATAGGACCGCCTCCTTATAGAGAGAAGGCTGTCAATCACTGATAGGACCGCCTCAATATAGAGAGAAGGCTGTCAATCACTGATAGGACCGCCTCCTTATAGCGAGAAGGCTGTCAATCACTGATAGTACCGCCTCCTTATAGAGAGAAGGCTGTCAATCACTGATAGGACCGCCTCCTTATAGAGAGCAGGCTGTCAATCACTGATAGGACCGCCTCCTTATAGAGAGAAAGCTGTCAATCACTGATAGGACCGCCTCCTGGACTTTAAAGCTCAGAATGAGCAGGAATTTAAATGAATGAAATACGGGTCTTATTGAATCTTTTCCCATAGAACTATAAAACAATCTGCTCAGCTCCTCCTGCTCTATCACGTACTTCTGGCAGAATACTTTGCATTTTCATGGTAATAGGTTCCCTATAATGTGACATAACTATAGCAAGTCATGACTTTCTTCTCTTCTCTGGAAAGCTAAGGGCACATAGCCTGCAGTAAGTGGAAGGACGCGTCTCGGCAGTCTGTAGCCTAGCAGAGCAGTGATCATAAGGAAGTTTCATCTGTCACCACTTACAGCTCCTTTCCCTTTCAGTGTGCACGGTGCGAGGCTGGGAGTCGTCGGTCTGTGCAGCTGCTTCCTGCAAGGAGAGGTAATCTAACATCACAGGCTGTGAATATATGCTAGAATATTAGATGTTTTTGCTGGTCTAATCCTGTAATGCAGAATATAGATCTATGTGTCTGCTGGAGGCACCCCGCCAGATACCTGACACCCTCTTCACGATCTGACCCAGGTGCCCCTTTTGTGCTTCTGGATTTCAGGCTTGTGATGAGAATTTTTGGTATTTGTTTTATGCGACGGCGTACGGGACTTTACTGCTACATCTGTATATAGGACTGGAGCAGTGAGGAGACTGGTTCACAGAGCTGGGGGCACCCTGACCACCTCTATGCCCCTCTGCTGAGGCAGAGAGACACAGAACTATACACCCCCATTATGTAAAGCTGCAGGATACGGTCTGCTGAGCCCTTGTATCTTAGCCTATAGTGTGATACTGTCTGCTGAACCTCGGTATCTAAGCCGATTATGTGTGATCCTGTCTGCTGAACCTCGGTATCTAAGCCTATCACGTGTGATACTGTTTGCTGAACCTCTGTATCTAAGCCTATCGTGATCATGTCTGCTGAACCTCTGTATCTAAGCCGATCATGTGTGATCCTGTCTGCTGAGCGTCTGTATCTAAGCCTATCATGTGTGATCCTGTCTGCTGAGCGTCTGTATCTAAGCCTATCACGTGTGATACTGTTTGCTGAACCTCAGTATCTAAGCCTATCACGTGTGATACTGTTTGCTGAACCTCGGTATCTAAGCCTTGCATGTGTGATACTGTCTACTGAACCTCAGTATCTAAGCCTATCACGTGTGATACTGTCTGCTGAACCTCGGTATCTAAGCCTTGCATGTGTGATACTGTCTACTGAAGCTCGGTATCTAATCCTATCATGTGTGATACTGTCTGCTGAACCTCTGTATCTAAGCCTAGCGTGTGTGATACTGTCTCTTTAGCTATTTATAGAAGGCGAAGCCTATCATGTTTGATACCTTGCTGCTAAACTGATATCTAAAGTTATATGTGATACAGTCTGATGAGCCAGGGTATCCAAGCCTATCATATCTGATACTATCTGGCGATCTGATGTACCTAAGCCTATCATGTGTGATACTATCATGTGTAATGCAGTTTAGTTAAGACAGTATATCTAAACTTATTCTGTTTGATACTACGCTGCTAAATTGATGTATCTAAAACTTATATGTGATACTGGCTGATGAGCCAGGGTATCTAAGTCTATCATATGGGATGCTGTTTGGTGATCTTGTGTATCTAAACCTATCGCGTGTGACGCTGTCTGCTGAGTTGGCGTTTCTCATCCTTTCTTGCACAATACCATTTTGCCTGGCTGGTGTATCTAAGCCTATCATTCGTAATACTGTCTGATGAGCCAGTGTATTAATCTTTTGATGTGTGATACTATCTCTTGAACTGTGTATCTAAGAATACCATGTGCGATACTCTTTTGATGAGCTGGTGTATCTAAGCCTATCATGTTATACCAGAGGAAGTCCCAGCAAGCGCTTCTGCTCCAATTAGAAGTGTTCTTTATTATATTAGTTCAAATATATGCTTGGGACGCGTTTCGGCCCATCCATCCATCAGCTGGTGAAGTCTGAACGGCACGAAACGCGTCCCAAGCATATATTTGAACATGTTACTGTTCTGGGGTAGCGCTCCTTCCCGTGCAGCGCTCCTCATACCGTGTGATACCGTCTGCTGAATTGGCGTATCTCATCCTTTCATGTGGGATACTGTTACTTGCCAACCCGGTGTATGTAAGTCTGTCCGGTGTGATACCGTTTTTTTTTGAACCAGTGTATCTACACCTATCACGTATGATACTGTCTATGGAGCTGGTGTATCTAAACCTGTCTTGTGTGATACAGTCCAAGCGTACCATGCAGTACTACACCCCCCATCGCCTCGCTGCTTCATTTCAGAAGTAACGTTTCGTGGCCGGCCACGTAGACATGAAGCCAGCTTATTATCTCACGAGACCGATCCTCACCTTTGTGTCTTCACTTCCCTTTTCAGATATGAAATCCTTTATCAGAGGGAGAAGTCAGGGCTCGTGACCTGAAGACAACCTGCCATCGTGGGGCAGACTGGTACAAGTGAGTAATGCAGGGGGGGGGGGTCCAGTCCAGCAGATGCCGGATCAGCAAACATTTCAGGGGGGGGGCACATACTATCCTTCCATGTATACAAAGCTTGTTTCAGTGCTGAAAAATCATAAAGAACACTGTGCACACTAACACAGCTTTGTCTGTACATTCCCTTTAATTTAAAGGGATCGTCTGAACGGAGGGATAATTTTATAGACAGAATTCTGTGTAAATAAAGGGGACGTTCACATGTGGGACCAACATCAAATAGCTGGAGTGGAGAGCAGATACTGTACATAGCGAGTCTGGTGGACCCAGCACATCTGTGCATTGCAAACACTGCCCATAGATATTAATTGGTCCTGTGTTATACTTCATCTCACCTGTGGTGGCGCTGCAGGGAAGCTGAACACTCGGCACTGGGTTCCACAGGCGATCGCTGAGGATCCCGGCACAAAGGCATCCTGCCATCATCTTATTTTTAGAGGAGCCATCTATAAAAAAATAAAAAAAAACAGGAAGTGTCAGGAATTTAACCCCCGGATGGCCCTAAGTGATGAAATGTACAGTACAGACCATAAGTTTGGACACACCTTCTCATTCAAAGAGTTTTCTGTATTTTCATGACTATGATAATTGTAGATTCCCACTGAAGGCATCAAAACTATGAATTAACACATGTGGAATTATATACTTAACAAAAAAGTGTGAAACAACTGAAAATATGTCTTATATTCTAGGTTCTTCAAAGTAGCCACCTTTTGCTTTGTTACTGCTTTGCACACTGTTGGCATTCTCTTGATGAGTTTAAAAGGTAGTCACCTGAAATGGTATTCCAACAGTCTTGAAGAAGTTCCCAGAGATGCTTAGCACTTGTTGGCCCTTTTGTCTTCACCATCTGGATTGGGTTCAGGTCTGGTGACTGTGGAGGCCAGGTCATCTGGCGTAGCACCCCATCACTCTCCTCCTTGGTCAGATAGCCCTTACACAGCCTGGAGGTGTTTGGGATCATTGTCCTGTTGATAAATAAATGATGGTCCAACTAAACGTAAACCGGATGGAATAGCATGCCGCTGCAAGATGCTGTGGTAGCCATGCTGGTTCAGTATAAATCCCCAACAGTGTCACCAGCAAAGCCCCCCCCACACCATCACACCTCCTCCTCCATGCTTCACGGTGGGAACCAGGCATGTAGAGTCCATCCGTTCACCTTTTATGTGTCGCACAAAGACACGGTGGTTGGAACCAAAGATCTCAAATTTGGACTCATCAGACCAAAGCACAGATTTCCACTGGTCTAATGTCCATTCCTTGTGTTCTCCTTAGCAGTGGTTTCCACCATGAAGGCCTGCTGCACACAGTCTCCTCTTAACAGTTGTTGTAGAGATGTGTCTGCTGCTAGAACTCTGTGTGGCATTGACCTGGTCTCTAATCTGAGCTGCTGTTAACCTGCCATTTCTGAGGCTGGTGACTCGGATGAACTTCTCCTCCGCAGCAGAGGTGACTCTTGGTCTTCCTTTCCTGGGGCGGTCCTCATGTCAGACAGTTTCTTTGTAGCGCTTGATGGTTTTTGCGACTGCACTTGGGGACACTTTCAAAGTTTTCCCAATTTTTCGGACTGACTGACCTTCATTTCTTAAAGTAATGATGGCCACTCGTTTTTCTTTACTTAGCTGCCTTTTTCTTGCCATAATACAAATTCTAACAGTCTATTCAGTAGGACTATCAGCTGTGTATCCACCTGACTTCTGCCCAACACAACTCATGGTCCCAACCCCATTTATAAGGCAAGAAATCCCACTTATTAAACCTGACAGGGCACACCTGTGAAGTGAAAGCCATTTCAGGTGACTGCCTCTTGAAGCTCATCAAGAAAATGCCAAGAGTGTGCAAAGCAGTAATCAAAGCAAAAGGTGGCTACTTTGAAGAACCTAGAATATAAGACATATTTTCAGTTGTTTCACACTTTGTGTTCATAGTTTTGATGCCTTCAGTGTGAATCTACAATTTTCATAGCCATGAAAATACAGAAAACTCTTTGAATGAGAAGCTGTGTCCAAACTTTTGGTCTGTACTGTAGCTCAGTTCCTCCTCACAGACATACTTTAGAGCGCGTTTTTCCTAGTGAACACATTCCAACCGGACTGAATCCTGACCCATTCATTATTTTTCACGCGTCATTTCCTGCGTTCAGGAAAAATCGCAGCATTTTCTATATTCTGCTTTTTTCACGCAGCTCCGGCTCCATAGAAGAAAATGGGGCTTCAGTGAAAAACCAAAGACGTCCGGACGCGATGCGTTTTTCACTGATGGTTACTAGGTGATGTAGAGTGTTATTTTTCAGGGGTGAAAAATGCATGCAATCCAGATGGGAAAAAAAAAGCACACACTGAATGCAATCGCCGAAAAAAAAACGGATCAGATCCTGACACAATCGGTACGGCAAACAGGCTGCTACTTCTGTAACAAACACGTCTTCACTTCTCAGTGCTGCTGCTGTGAGATAGCGGCGTGTCCAGCTGTTATCTGCACTACATGGAAATGTGTAACCGGCGTCCTACTTCCCGTTTCTGCAGAACTGAGATGTCGGAGACAACCGCCATGTCTGTAATGTACAGGACAGCAAGGGTTCACCTACAGGGGATTTACATAACTATATTAAAGGGTTTCTGTCACCAGTTTTTTCGGTATGAATCAGGCTGACATTAAAGTTGTGCTGATATTTACTGGTGCCCCCATTTTTACATAAAATGAACTTTTATTTTATGCTAATGAGGCCTCTAGGTGCAAGGGGCGTTACCTCTGCTCCTAGAGGCTCTGTTGATTGACAGGCCCAGGCAGAGAAGAAACACTCCATTCACCATAGCTTGCAAGGACCTTCAATGATGTCATGACCATGTGATCAGTCACATGGTTAGGATCACACAAACAGCCTGTCTCCTCCTAAACCATGTGACTGATCACATGGTCATGACATCATTGAAGGTCCTTGCAAGCTATGGTGAATGGAGTGTTTCTTCTCTGCCTGGGCCTGTCAATCAACAGAGCCTCTAGGAGCAGAGGTAACGCCCCTTGCACCTATAGGCCTCATTAGCATAAAATAAAAGTTCATTTTATATAAAAATGGGGGCACCAGTAAATATCAGCACAACTTTAATGTCAGCCTGATTCATACCGAAAAAACTGGTGACAGAAACCCTTTAAAGGGGACCTGTCCCCGCTCCTGACATGTCTGGATTAGCAATTACTTGCATTCCCCATGAAATAACAATTCTGGAACATCTATTCTCATGACTCTCTGTTGTATCGTTCCTCTATTATTCCTACTAGAAGTTATGAATCAGTTATTGGCAGCGTACAATAAAAGTCCAGCTGGGTGTTACCAGTGGGGAAGGGGGGTGTATCCTCACAGTCTGACACTATCCAATCAGTGCCTGACTTCAGGGACACCCTTACCCCGAAACTGGTAACACCTGCTGCAAATTGTTAGCAATTCATTCACACACTTCTAGTTGGAATAATAGGGGAACAACAAGACATGGAGTCATAGTTACCAAAACAGACACATCGGGAGAGGTGGCGGGTTCTGCATTAGATGTACATCGGTCCAACCAGTTGATTTAGCAGGAACCAGCTAATTTGTATGGGGGTGTCCCAACACTCCCCCATCGGCAGATGTTTGGGGAGATAAGGACCAGACATGTTGGACTGCAAGCTGCCCAGTCCCCATAAGCTGCTGCCAGAGGTTACTCCTCTCTCTACTGAGAACACATGCATGCTCAGCCAAGCTAAGCATGCATGTTTATAGGGGTTTACCAAGAAAGCTGCCAGCCCAACCAGCATTCTGCCAGTCTTAGGGGGTTGCTATTTTGGCAGTTCTGTAATACACTCATATAGGTTCCTCGAAGTGCAGGGCAATATAAAATCTTGGAAGATTTCAGGTTCTTCTTTGCCTTTGATCTAATCTCTTTTATTTCTCAGATAAACTCTCTCTTAAATATTCTTAAAACTGGAACCCTTGGCCGACCAGGAAATGGACGGGATGGAAGCAACCCCAGAGGCCTCGGCCTCAGAACACAAGATCTCGCTGGTGTCTCCTCTACGGGCGGCCATCCGAATACGAAGAAGGATCCGGACCCTGAAGAAAAGTCGCCTGCAGCTTGACCTATCCGGCAGAAAGTCTGGTGACAGTACCCGACCCTCCTTGCTTCGACGACAGTTCTCCACCGAGAGTAGGTCCCTATCGAGCTTTGAAAGCCCTAAAATTTTCAGTTTCGACACTCCGACGTTGGAGCAGGTCGCACTGAGCAACCTGAGACGCAAGAAGAAGCGCAAGAAGTCCAGACCGGTGCTGTATCCGGGAAATGGGAAAAAATATCTACCAATAGAACATAAGAGCAAGGCGAAACGTTGCCTCTTGCTCTTCATCGGGATCGTCATCTTCCAAATCTTAAACGCTATTGAGAATTTGGACGATAACGTCCTAAAATACGATCTGGACGGACTGGAGAAAACTATGCAGAGGGAGGTATTCGGGCAAAAAGTCGCCATTGATAAAATAATGAGCCTTTTGGAGGACTACCTGGCCACCCACTGGCATAATAAGCCCTTGGTGATCTCTATGAACGGACCTAGCGGAGTCGGTAAGAGCCACATGGGTCGGATACTGGCCAAGCACTTCCGCTCTGTCGCGGAAAGCGATTTTGTTCTCCAATATTACGCCATGCACAACTGTCCCAGTGACAGCGACGTTGCGTCGTGCGAGGCTGAGCTCACCGATATGATATCGGACATGGTCACCCGGGCAGAGATAGAGGAGAAGATACCCATCTTCATATTCGATGAAATGGAGCTCATGCAGCCGACTCTTCTCCACACGTTGCACGGTTACTTCAAATTAAACCAAAGTAACGAGTACCTTAACGCCATCTACATCCTAATTAGCAACATCGGAGGCAACGAGGTGACAAAATACTTTCTGCAGAACGCCTCCAGCGACGGCTTAAATGTCCCTCAGGAGCTTCACAACATCATACAGTCTTCCTTGAGGCAGCATCATAGCCTCTGGGATGTTGCCGAAATCGTTCCGTTCACTCTTTTGGAAAAGAGTCATATTGCTAATTGCTTCTTGGACGAGTTGTTACGGGAAGGACTGTACCCGGACAGTAGCAACATCGAGAAGCTGGCGGGACAGCTAAAATATTACACCATAAGAGACAAGCAATATTCCATCACTGGCTGTAAGCAGGTTGTAGCTAAGGTGAATCTTCTACATCCGTACACATGACCATCGAGAGCAGGGACTGCAGGCGTTGCGAGTCTAAGACTCTGCTACAAGTGGGTCTCGAATGACCACCAGAAACTGCCAAGTGTAGCCCCATGAAATGATGTTCCTTTAAGCTAAGGCGACACGCCGGCATCACCCGTGACACGTACCTGCATCGTAACAAGTGAAAAGGATACAACCGCAACACGTCGGTCACGAAAAATCCCGCTCCATGTCTTTCCACTGTTGCGACTTGCGTGTCACAACGCAACCCCATTCCCTTTCCCTCGCTGCGATGCAGGTAGCGCCACATTATGATCTTCGGTGTGTTGCGGTCTCTGTGTAGCCCTAGGCTTAGAGTAATGCCGGACTAATTACTGATTCAGCGGAGTTTCTTGACGGGGGTAGAAAAGTTTTCTAAGGAGATTATTCCAAAAAATGAATAATAAAGGGTGAGCCTAGTGAAAGGCAATGACCTTCCTTTAAGGGTACCACAGTGTGGTGTAATCATTTTTGGAAGAAAAAAAAATGTATGCAATTAAAATTGGCTATATTTACTTTGGATTGTTTATTCGCCGATGTGTATTACTTGGACTGCTGTGCGGACTTTTTTTTATCTCACTTTTCACTATACTTTTGACGAGTTCAAGGTGACCCATCATAGAGAGCGCCTATGTGGCTGCTATGGGGCCCTTGGAGAGGAAGGAGCCCAGAACCAGCCCCTCTAGGGCTCATGCACACCAACGTGCCGTGTTTTGAGCCCGTGTACCTTCCTCAATTTGCGGAACGGGCATCCCATTATAGAAGTGCCTATTCTTGTCATGAATAGGACCTGATCTATAATTTTTGCGGGGCCACGGACCGGAGCAACGGATGCGGACAGCACACGGCCCCACTGAAGTGAATGGGTCGGCATCCGAGCCGTAAAAAGATGCGGCTCGGATGCAGAACCAAACCACGTTCGTGTGAATGCGCCCTTAGACAGAAGCTTTGCCGGAATACCTTGTCCAGTGGAACGGTATCGTTTCCAGTCAGGGGTTAAGGAACTGGTCCAAAGCTGAAGATGGAGGAAACAAACAAGACCTGATACCAGACTGGTGGGCCCATTATGATCTCTGCTTCTTCTGCCTTTTCTACTCATTAGGACTTATTCACAGGACAGTATTTTTGGTCCGCATCCGATCCACATTTTTTGATGCGGCCCTATTCATTTCAACGGGGCCGCAAAATATTCAGACAGCACACCATGGGCTGTCCCCATCCGTCTGTCTGTTCTGTAGCCCTGCAAAAAAGACAGAACATGTCCTTTTCTTGTCAATTTCATGGACAAAAATAGGTATTATTACAATGAGTCCGCAAAAATACATCATCCTTATTTTTTAGCGGAACGCAAAGTACATACGGTCGTGTGAATGCATCCTTATGCCTTGAGATTAGAGCTACCCTTGAGATTACAGTGTTCCTACGTTCCTGCAGAAGTACATAAAACCAGAACAGCCGAGTCATGATTATGTGGCCCTAGCACAGTCAAGAGAGGAACCCAGCCCTGAAGAGCCCAGCCCCGGAGAGCCCAGCCCCGGAGAGCCCAGCCCCGGAGAGCCCGGCCCCGGAGAGCTCGGCCCCGAAGAGCCCGGCCCCGAAGAGCCCAGCCCTGAAGAGCCCAGCCCTGAAGAGCCCAGCCCTGAATTATTCTATTTGCTGAAGTGAGACTACCCCTTTAAGAACAAGACCCCTTTAGATGGGGGAACCAAACACAAGACACATATAGCTGCCCCGTAGTAAAACTGGCCTCTTTGCATATATGGGCCCTTACTGTCTTTTGGGGAAAGTAAAACCAGGTTGAAAGATACTTAACCCATGAAAAGACAAAATTATAATAAAGTGCCCTAATAATACTGCCACACAATGCTAAATAATAGTACCAAACAATATGTAACAGTGCCAAACATCAGATATTACAAGTGGGTCCCCGACACATATCATACTGATGAGAGGGGTGAAGGACCCTCGATGACGTGGGACCGAGCATTGCATCGAGGTCCCAAAAAGTGGCTCAACTTCCAAAATGATTTTTTCACTATTTGTTAAGACGATTATGGTAAATATATGTCATCAGAGGGAAGGGGGCGAATTTACAAAACAGCAATTCTGAACCAAAGTTTAATTATATTAAGAAGCAAATGGAAAATAGTTTTAAAATATTGTGATGATACATTTATGGGTGATTTTTTTTGTGTCAATTCTGCATGCCTTGGTTCACACTAGTACTTGAGCCTTTTTAAAATGCACCCTGCTTGTTGACGGTTTCCATGCAGCGAAATACATTTCTCTACACTGGATAGAGTAACAGTCATGTGAAATCTTAAGAAAAAAGGAGAAAAATCTCCCACATCACCAAGGACAAGGCTCAGCAGAGCCCCCTACAGGTACACCGCAGCTGCTGCGTGCTATGACGTGGCACTGTGATATTACAGAGACACAGCCCCAGGCATTAACTCTGAATACCACCTGAGCTCAGCCTTTTCTTCAAGGCAAGAAGACAAAAAGCAAGACCTGTCCCTCCTGTCAATGGAATGTAAGGGAATTCGCCAAGAATATGCCCGACACGATGGACCCTTACCAGGCTGCAGGGGAGTAGTGCCCGTTGTCAGCTGTAACCTGTATACAAACATCTGGCTCCAAACATACAAGAGCGGCAACATCAAACATCAGGAGATAAACAGAGAAAATCCCACTTAATAAATCTATTCTCCTTGGATCTAGAAAACAAACTGTGAGCAATGACGAGGAATTGTCTGTACAGCACATTCCTAAGATAGTGAAGCATAAAAGAAAGATAAAAACTCTCTAGGCAAGAAATACATATTTAGCCTGTTCATATGTACAAAAATAAAACTACTATAATACTGCTCTTATGTACAGGAATATAACTACTATAATACTGCTCCTATGTACAAGAATATAACTACTATAATACTGCTTTCTATGTACAAGAATATAACTACTATAATACTGCTCCTATGTACAAGAATATAACTACTATAATACTGCTCCTATGTATAAGAATATAACTACTATAATACTACCTCCTATGTACAGGAATATAACTACTATAATACTGCCTCCTATGTACAAGAATATAACTACTATAATACTGCTCCTATGTACAGGAATATAACTACTATAATACTACCTCCTATGTACAAGAATATAACTACTATAATACAGCTGCTCTATGTACAAGAATATAACTACTATAATATACTGCTCCTATGTACAAGATATAACTACTATATAATACTGCCTCCTATGTACAAGAATATAACTACTATAATACTGCTCCTATGTACAAGAATATAACTACTATAATACTGCTCTTATACAAGAAATGCTCCTATGTACAAGGATATAAATACTATAATACTGCTCCTATGTACAAGAATATAACTACTATAATACTGCTGTACAAAGATAATAACTACTACTATAATATTCTCTATGTACAAGAATATAATATACTACTATAATATACTGCTCCTATATACAAGAATATAACTACTATAATACTGCTCCTATGTACAAGAATATAACTACTATAAATACTGCTCCTATGTACAAAGAATATAAACTACTATAATACTGCTCCTATGTACAAGAATATAACTACTATAATACCGCTCCTATGTTTACAAGAATATAAACTACTATATATACTGCTCCTATGTACAAGAATATAACTTCTATAATACTGCCCTATGTACAAGAATATAACTACTTAATACTGCTCCTATATAAGATATAACTACTATAATACTGCTCCTATGTACAAGAAATACTAACTATACTATAATACCGCTCCTATGTACAGAATATAACTACTATATACTAATATAACTACTATATACTACCTCCTACGTACAAGAATATAACTTCTATAATACTGCCTCCTATGTATAAGAATATAACTACTATAATACTGCTCCTATGTACAAGAATATAACTACTATAATACTGCTCCTATGTACAAGAAATATAACTACTATAATACCGCTCCTAGACAAGAAATGCTAATATCTATGTACAGGAATATAACTACTATAATACTACCTCCTACAAGAATATAACTTCTATAATACTGCTCCTATGTATAAGAATATAACTACTATCCCTGCTCCTCTAATTACTGCTCTATGTACAGAATATAACTACTATAATACCGCTCCTATGTACAGAATATAACTACATAATACTACTCCTAATAGTACAAGAATATAACTTCCTCCTTATAACTACTAATACTGCTCCTATGTACAAGAATTATAACTATAATACTGCCTCCTATGAATATAACTACTATATACTGCTCTTATGTACAAGATATAACTACTATAATACTGCTCCTATGTACAAGAATATATAACTACTATAATACTGCTCCTATGTACAAGAATATAACTACTATAATACTGCTCCTAATGTAATGTAAGAATATAACTACTATAATACTGCCTCCTATGTACAAGAATATAACTACTATAATACTGCTCCTATGTACAAGAATATAACTACTATAATACTGCTCCTATGTACAAGAATATAACTACTATAATACTGCCTCCTATGTACAAGAATATAACTACTATAATACTGCTCCTATGTACAAGAATATAACTACTATGATACTGCTCCTATGTACAAGAATATAACTACTATAATACTGCCCCCTATGTACAAGAATATAACTACTATAATACTGCCCCCTATGTACAAGAATATAATACTATAATACTGCCCCCTATGTACAATATAACTATTATTATGGTACGTCCGTGCAGATTTCAACCTGCTAGATTGAAAAGGTTGAAATCTGCAAGAAAAAATTAATTTAATTTATCACGACATGGTCCCTGTTCACTTCCACAAACTCAGCCTGACTGACCCCTGAAATACTCTGTGCTGCAGTAGTAAATTCCTTTGCACGTTACAGCCAACTGAGTAGGAAGAAGTAAGGTCACAAGATTTTAGTATTGTAATGAGCCCTAATATCAGCGGCCGCTCCCTTCCCTGCGGCGCTTTCTCTCTCTCTTACACAACCGCATTGTGCTCTGCATTTACATAACAATGACATGCTATCATAGGTAACGCCGACTACGAAACCAGATGTGTTATCAGCGCATTATTTAGGGAGTATACAAGGAAGCTACAGCGGGAACACACGGGATTACATCAAGAGCAATGTTGCAATGTTACCCGAAAAAATCCCTTCCGTATACCGCGTCGTCTGATGTAGTCTTCCGCTCCTGTGAACTGTTCCCATTTCTCACACCTGGAGCTGATAGGAGTGGCTGGCTGCAGTGCAGGTGTACCACGGGGCACCCACACTTCTATACAGATCACCATTTTGTAAGATCTCTGCTTGCTGACAGCGAATGGGGACTATTTTACATCTGGAGACAGAAAGCTTGTATAGACTTACAGGCTATGGATACCACTCCGCATAGTCTTCATTAAAAAGTTTGATTCTGCAGAGTGTGTGTAACTCCTTCACTTAGCTGCCGAGTCTGATATAAATCCGTCAGTGCTCTGTTCCTGTTTCTAACAGCTCATTCTTCTCTTCTCTATGGTCGCCCCCTCCTCCGAATGTTAGAGATAGCAGCAGGGAGGGGGAAGAGGTTGTGTGCAGTAGATCCAACTAGAACAGCTCACATAGGCTGTAGATGGGAAGAAAAGCGCACACAAGGCAGAGGGAAGGCAGCAGCATCCTGGACACACAGATCCGGCATGTACTACTGGGTGGGACACGTCTATGAGAGAAAAGTCTGATACTAGGGGGAGGCTGTAAAGTAAATATATCAGGGGTCTGAACAATAAATGAGGGAAGGATGATTGTAGACTGAAACTTTAGGCAACTTTTTTTTTTTTCCGTGTCCGTTCCGTTTTTTTCGCGTACCGTATGCTGAACCATTCATTTCAATGGGTCCGCAAAAAAAACGGAAGGTACTCCATGTGCATTCTGTTTCCGTATGTCCGTTATTCCGTTCCGCAAAAAAGATAGAACATGTCCTATTCTTGTCCGTTTTGCCGACAAGGATAGGCATTGTTACAATGGATCCGCAAAAAAAAGCCCGGAAAAACGGATGCCATACGGAAAGTCATCCTTTTATTTGCGGACCACAAAACACATACGGTCATGTGAATGAAGCCTTATGTGCAGAAAATCCGTATGAAATCTGCACCAAAACTGCACATGAATCTGTCAAGATTTATAGCACTGTTGTGCAGATTTGTCGCAGATCTTATACTTTCATTGAAAAGGCTGACATCTGCAGAAGAAAAACAATTGACATGATGCAGATTTCAAAATCTGCACAGCAACACATATATATGAGATTTGTCTAATTTCATGCACTTTGCAGAAATCTGCATGGAATCCACATTGTGTGCAGCCACTCAAAAGCTACCTGCAACATAGTGCAGGTTTACATGGATTTCTGTACCAAATCTGTGCCAAGGCCACATGATGCAATTTTGCCGCAGCTCTCACCCTTGCATTGCAAAGGGTGAAATCTGCACAATCAAAAAAATGTGCACCAAAACTGCACATGAATCTGCAGATTTGTTGCAGAAAAATGAATGCAGCTGCACAGACCGGTGGAGGAAGCACCTCGTTTATAACAAGGCGTGCTTATCATAAATTAGGCGTGTCCTCCAGCAGTGCAAGGGATATCAAAGACCAGTCTTGGATAAATGACCCTCAGTGTGTCCTACCATTAGCGGATTCTTCCTAGTGGTTACCCCTTCCCTAGCAAAACGCATGTAGCATTTCTCAAAAGAAGCCAAAAAGACAGAAAAAGTCAGACCTTCAGGGATCATCTGAAGCCGGAGTCCAAAATTGCACCAAAAACTGCAAGTACAAAAAACACCCTAGTAAAAATGCAAAAACACCAGAAAAAACCTATGTGTGAGCGGGGTGTCAGGCAGTACGTCCAGTATTACAGCTCCCCAGCTTTTCCAGCAGATGCTCAGTCTGGCAGTGACACTTCAGCTGTGCCGTAAAACCTATACCATGTTACATCCTATATTAATTCCTTGCAGTTTTCAAGACCTCTGCTTGCTGCCATTCAATATAAACCTTTACCTGCTTACTCACGGTGCTTGCTTGGCTTGTTAGCAGACACAGCTCTGAGGCACACACTGTAACGAGCTCTGCAGCTGTCCGGAGTCCATCACATGACCACTGATTTTCAGCCACTGGGAACAAAAAAAAAAAAAAAAAAATGAAGGTTCTTATTAAATGACAGCAAGCAGAGATCATGAGACGAGGCGGGGTATTGATACAGTAAGCATATTACACAATTGTCTAGGATAGGAGTCTGGGAAAGCTGGGTGACCCCTGCTGCTGCCGTACAGGTGTATTCAGATGGTGCGGGTTAATCTGGCCCCACCGTCTAGAGCGGTTTCCTGGCATAGCCCCCCTTATAATACCTCTCCCCACCCTACATCATTATAGCACCCAACCAGATACTTGTTATTATGTCACTCATGATATCGGTGGCATCTGAGTGAGTCACGGCGGTTGCCACAGCGGGCAGTAAACTGGGGCGCCGGAGCTGGATGCCAGTCTGGTCCCCTCCCTTCTGATTGCAGTGACACCGATCGTTATGTTATGAATGTGGCCGGTCTGGAATGTGTCGCTGCATTAACCTCGCCGGTTGCATAACCTCCCGATTATCCCGACGTACAAAGCCGGACGTGTGTCCTCCGGAGGGGGGGGTTTAGAAAAGTGCCTAATCATAACCTGAGGGTGGTGAAGAGATGGCAGCACACGGCTACCCTGTGTACATCAGGTTCTAATGCATTTATGTTACATCACTGAGCTCTGGACATGCTCTGTGCTGCTGTGGGAGATCAGCCCACTCCTTCCCTGTAAGGGCTCATGCACACGAGCAGTCAGTGCCCGTGCTGTGGACCGTAATTTGCGGTCCACAGTGAACGGGCACTGACAGCGGGACCGCCAGATTCGGATCGCGGACCCATTCATTTGAATGGGGTCCACAATCCGCATCCGACGGTCCGCACCGCAAAAAAGTAGTCCTTGCGCTACTTTTTTGCGGTCCGGAGGCACGGCCAGAAACACTACGGAAGCACACCGTCACGATCTGCACAGTCCTCCCCTGAAACACTCTGTGCTGCTGGGGCCTCTTATCTTTCCACAAATTGTCTATGACATCCTACATGTCTCCATTGCCCTCCTTATGCCACTGAACTATTCATGTTGATAGTGAGGACAGGGCTGCAGGTGGGAGGTCAGGGAGTGATAATGGAAGGAACTGATACCCCAGCAGCACAGAGTATTTCACGGTAGCAACTGTGCTGATCTTGTGGAGGGCAGTGACCTCTTCGTTTATGTGATGCCAGTGACTAGTGCTGAGAGAACTTCGTTTTAATGCTGTACGAAGTCCTGTCTCCATACAGAATTAAAGTGTATGTGCTGCTTGGAGGCAAAATTCGGTGAATAACTTCAGCAACCCTGGTGTAAAAGGAACTAAAAAAAACTAAAAAAAATGATGGTCTTATGAAATGACCCCCTGCACCCTGCTACTATCTCTAATGGGCTAACCTGAATGCCATCTTATGTATTTTTGTCCAGGTCCTCTACACTGTGCATTCCTAATCTTGTTATGCAACTGTTGTATTACATGTAATGTGTCTGGTTCACCAGCAGGTGGCAGTGCAAATGGCAGAGCTATACTCTGGAACTCACCATTCCATTCTGCCCCCTCTGGGCACAAGTGGGCCAGTCCTGCTTCCTACCAGAAGGAAAGGTGGCAGTTCTAGATTGTTCCAGTTCAGACTCCATGTTGGAGCTGAGAAGACATAAAAGATATAGCAGCCAGAGGAAAGTGTTCTTCAGCTGAATATGAGTTTTACTGAGTGTCAGGAGGGGAATAACAGTCGACGGTACCCCATCCAAGGATACCATAGTAACCAGACTTAAAGGGGTTATCACATCTCAGATAATGGGGGCATATCGTGAGGATATGCCCCCATTGTTTTATAGGTGGGGGTCCCACCGCTGGGACCCTCACCTATATCGAGAATGGAGCCCCAAAAGAGAAGGAGGGCGCAGCCGTCCTTCATTCATTTCTATGGGGCCGCCGAAATTAGCCGACCACTGGCTCGGCTATTTCCGTCAGCTCCATAGAAATGATTGGGAGCGGTGGCCGCGCTTGCACAGTGCGCTCCCACTCATTTCTAGGAGCGTAGCTCCCTGCTCCGTTTCCGATATAGGTACGGGTCCCAGCAGTGGGATTCGCACCTATCAGACAATGGGGGCATTTCCTTGGGATATGCCCCCATTGTCTGAGATGGGAATACCCCTTTAAGCAGAATTTAGTGCAGCTTAAAGAAGTAAAGCAAAGTATTAAAGAAGAACTCCCGCAAACATTTTTATTCTCTGACCTGTTAGAAAGCTGCATGACATAATCTGTAGTGAATGCAATCTTCTCACCAGTGTCTGTATCTGTGAGTTATCCACTCTTTTCTTATTGTAGCTGGGTCATGTGACCAACTCCCTGACCTCCAACTGACCCAGGACAGGAAGCCAGTCACTGCTCTATTCATTCTTATGAGACTGAGAGTGAGGCTCCCATAGGAATACATAGAGAAATAGACTTCTTGTCCTCACATAAGATGCTGTGTCAGTTAGTGAGTCTGATTGCTGGTCACATGACACAGATGAGAAACATCAGGGAGATATAACTCACAAATACAAACACTGGTCAGAAAATGACATTCACTACAGATTACATCATGTACATTTCTAGCAGGACATGGAATATAAAATTTTGCGGGAATTCTTCTCTAAGCAAGCCTGTCAGTACAGCAGCGAGAGAGAGAAAGCAAGCAGAGTTATTGAGCAAGCCTGCCAGTTTATGCTAAAGCCTGCTGGGACCAAGACAAAGCTTGAAGATTGTTTTTGATCTTTCTTTCAAATCCCTCAATTACTTCCCCCTATTTACTGCATCGGAACCCAAGCCGGGGGTCCGTCAGTATCCAGGTAGAAGCACCGTGACACACATAAAGAGACGTTTAGGCCGCCCAACACCACTCGGCATGCCTACTACACCCGGGACACGATAGGGGCCCTGGGAAAGTTGCAGAAACACCCGAAGGTCATTCAGTTTCCTTCTGATGGACGCAGGTGGCGAACGTGTAAGTCTGGACCCTGCAGAAACAAACAAGTCATGGAAGGAGAAATGTCACTGTGAATTCTACTTGTCCCTCTAGGAGAAATTGGTCATTAAAGTGACTAGAGTCGACTATGTCAGGTCTCATAGCGAAAAGTAATGAACTTTGTGCCGTCAGATTGTGACCTTGAGATAACTCAGTCAAAGATCGCGACACTTCTACCCATTTAGTAATTGGCATCTACTGTCATACATTTCCACCTGCGTCATAAAGGAAAGCTTTATATAATTACAGGGTGCATCACTCAAACTCTCATTTTATGTTCTTTATATAGTATTTACCAAAAATAATTAGCACTTTCTACTTTCTGATCTGTCAAAGCAAGGATTGTGTGAAAAAGCATCTGTGTAAGCAGATAGTGCCACCAGGGGACATGAAGCCCACCCCTGTGTATACAGAACTTGTACACGTCCACTTTTACTTGAATTGTATCATCATGACTTTAACTGGTTAGTTACGTCTTTTTTGTGTTCTGTGGCCATACTGTGACAACTAAAATGGTGGCTAATAGAACGCCCATAGGGGTAACTGCATGACTCCGTAGAGTCCTGAAGGGCACAGCTGCCTTGTTATACTGGGAGAGCCGAGCAAGGGACTACAAATACCAGCGCATTGACATGGTCCAGCTACATGGAACCCTATGAAGTCTCCAAGGTCACAGAGTGAAAACCAAAAAAAAAAAAAACGGTCTTCTGGCGCTGGAGACTAAAATGGTAATTTATTGCACATAAATGATTAAAAACGGACAAGCAGAGGGCGACGCATTTCAGCGGCGGTCCTCCTCTCTCAGGATATCTTAAATGGGTTGTCTGAGCTGTCTAAGTGGCATTTATCATGTAGAGGAAGTTAACACAAAGCACTTACTAATGTATTGTGATTCTCCATATTGCTTCCTTTGCTGGCTGGATTCATTTTTCCATCACATTATACACTGCTCGTTTCCATGGTTATGACCACCCTGTAATCCATCACTTGTGGTCGTTCTTGCACACTATAGGAAAAAGTCTCAGTCTCTCTGGTGGCGGGGACCGTGGAAGAACACATAGGCCGGCGCTTTTTCCCATAGTGTGCAAGCACGGCCACCACTGATGGATTGCAGGGTGGTCGTAACCATGGAAATTAGCTATCTATAATGGATGGGAAAATGAGTCCAGCCAGTACAGGAGGCAATGTGGACAATCACAATACATTAGTAAGTGGTTTGTACTCATTTCCTCTACATGATAAATGCCATTTGCTGAAGTTAGACAACCCCTTTAAATATATGGGCAAATTATGAACTTAAAGGGGTTGTCCCAGGAAAAATATTTTACACTTTCCAAACCAGCACTTGGATCTGAATACTTTTGTAATTGCATGTAATTAAGAACATAGCCACTGAGTTATTCACTAAAAAGGTATCTGTACAGAACCACCCGCCCTTTGCTTTTTTTCTTATTTCTTTGTCCTGCTCACTGAGAAGGTCGCACATGCTCAGTTTCATCCTTCAACTGCCTCCTGAGCTGTGATAGGGAGAGCTGAGACACGCCTCCTGAGCTGTGATAGGGAGAGCTGAGACACGCCTCCTGAGCTGTGATAGGGAGAGCTGAGACACGCCTCCTGAGCTGTGATAGGGAGAGCTGAGACACACCTCCTGAGCTGTGATAGGGAGAGCTGAGCCACGCCTCCTAAGCTGTGATAGGGAGAGTATGGACACCCATCCTGAGCTGTGATAGGGCGAGCTGAGACACGCCCCCTGAGCTGTGATAGGGAGAGCTGAGACAGACCTCCTGAGCTGTGATAGGGAGAGCTGAGATACGCCCCCTTAGCTGCAGCAGAAAAGACACTCCCCTTGAGCTGCCAGCTTGATATAAATCTAGCAGAGCAATGAATGAGGAGATCTCTGGATCCATGTGAGGTAGAGGGCTGGTTCTATCTTTGTTGGAAAGAGGTTATCATGTACTATATTTTGTCTGATTTTCTTTTTTTACATTAGTCATGGGATAACCCCTTTAAATTATCGCAAGAAATGCCTTTAAATCCCTTGTATTAGACTGAAAGACAGTCGGCCTGATCATCACTAATATGCATTCTTATGAACGCTCATTAGCGTTGATATGGCAGTGTATTACTAGCGCCGATTACTCGACGAACAAGCAAACGCAGTGATCTCCTCTGCAGTATGGGGAGAAGCCACCCCTAATACCGTCGCTGTTCCGCATGCAGACTTGTTGTTTGCCGTTGTTAGGCAGCACGATGAGTCAGTATGGGGACGAGCGATGGCATTAGTGATGGCTCCTCACCATACTGGAATAGCCGTGGTCTCCTCCGCTAACGAGCAGGCAATTGCCGGGAAGGAACGGTTCCTTCACAACAATTGCCCGCTACATCTCTGTATGTACACCCTGTACAACCTTTAGCAGTTTTTAAGAAACTTCCACCAGGCTAAGAGACTTCTACTATGTCTACACAAACACGAAGGTGAAGTGATACGTAGTGAGTCACTATGAGAAAAATGCTGGCGTGAACAGTCTGCGTCACCCCTCCGGCTCCAAGCATCTAAGCCGAAAGAGCGATCAGAGAGTAGCGGTGCCACAAGATACCACCCGATCAGGATGGACAATGTGTGAGGTGACACTTCTATTCAAGCAATGCACTACGTCGGGAGCACCTGAGCTGCCTCCTACGCCAAGACCTGTGTGAAACGTAAGGCGAGATCCACGTTTTCTTACATGGGGCTTGCCCTAGGCTTTCTATAAGGTCACACCAACCCTATAAGCGCCAAGGATGAAAGCGAGCCTTTGACTGTCTCCTGTAGATGAAGTTTCGAGCACTTTCTCTGACGTTCACGGCTGCCTCATATGACAGGAGCCCTGCCTTTTTTTTTTTCTGGCTCTCGAGACGTTACTCTTGGAGAAAGCGTAGCATTGTATATCTTATCTAAAGTGCTGTGACGGTAGCAAAGGGTCAGGGTCACATCTTTCTGATGGTCATTTCTTGGACGATCTAATGAGTCTCTCCACCCAAGTTAAAGAAGGAATATGTTACGCCCGCATATGCAAAGAATCTGTCGCCAAGGAGCAAAGAAATTGTGCAACCGCTAGGGTGGGATCATTCCTTTGTGTATGTAATAAGTCTTGAGCAAATATAAAAATAATTGTGAAGAGGTTTCCAAAAATAGTCACATAAGGAAGTCTTGAGTTCCGTGCATCTCGGAGAATTTGCCATCTTTCTTGTGATGACTTCATCCACCTGGATGGATGGTGGTGAAATCAAGGCTCTGAAGGCCGCCAATAGACTATTGTCAGCAAACCTGCCGTTTCAGCGGGGTCAGGCAAATATCTATTGTGTATGGGGGGCTCCCGACTCTCCCCAAAGATTAGAAGGATTGGAGAAGTTGAATTCCAAAGCCTTTTGACCTGGCAGAAGATAAGCCACCATCCATGGTGTATGGCAGCAGCTTTCTCCCTCTTGCTGTTGAGAATGCATGTATGCTCAGCTGAATTGAGCATGCATGTGTATGGGGAAGAGTCAGGAGGAACAGCTACTGAAGGGCACTTTAAAGGGGACCAACGGGTGTAGAGCTTTTTGTCCTTCGGTGACCATGATGCCTCCAAGATAGTGCTGGGTGTAGATGAGAAGCCATCTGGTATGAGTATCCTTAGGATAGGTCAGGCCGTGGTCTGACTCTCGGCATCCCCATTAATCAGCCGATTAAGGGGGCCCCAGAACAACCCCTACATTGTTTACCAGGCCCATTCCATACTTCTACTAGTGGCTGTGCCTGGTATGGCAGCTCAGTTCCATTCACTTGACCGATTGCTATTGTTGTCCTCGTCTCTGCTTTGTTCCTACTTCCAAAGAATAGCTTTTTGGTAGCAACTATTCCATGCAGACCACTTCTGCCAAAACTTCTTCAAACTGCAATGGTCTGCAGCTAAATATCATGGCCCCCAACCATAACTTGTCTAATAAAATACTGATGTCCCCTTATGGACAGAAAAGCCTTTGGGGGTCTATTAGACACCAAATCATAAGGTTTGAGGCCTGTTAATTATAGAACATGTCCTATTCTTGTCTGCAACAGCATTTCTGCGGCTCCGCGATACTACAGCCGTCTGAACGGCCCCTTAGGGTGTATTCACACTGCGTGTCAGGAAACGTACCTCCATCCATAGGCTCTTATGTTAATGCTGATTTTTTATTTTTTTTTCTGGATACCACTTTGCAGAACAGCGAAAAAATAAAATTAAAAAAGGTTTACTGTCATAGTCCGGCCTGTTAGAGTCTAAAAGGACTTGAACAGGGGGGGGGGGGATGGGCTCTGGATATGTTTGAAGTATTTTTGTTTATCAATTCTCTTTTTATTGAAAGAAACACGATCATGTGAAATGTACAGAGAAGAGTCAAGTACATATAATAAATCTGAGACATGTACTACAAACAATAAACAACAGTACAGTCATGGCCAAAAGTTTTAAGAATGATACAAATATTAATTTTTACAAAGTCTACTGCTTCAGTTTTTATAATGGCAATTTGCATATACTCCAGAATGTTATAAAGAGTGATCAGCTTAACAGCAATTACTTGCATAGTCAATATTTGCCTAGAAAATGAAATTTATCCCCCAAAACACATTTCAACATCATTGCAGCCCTGCCTTAAAAGGACCAGCTAACATCGTTTCAGTGATTGCTCCATTAACACAGGTGTGGGTGTTGATGAGGACAGGGCTGGAGATCAATCTGTCATGATTAAGTAAGAATGACACCACTGGACACTTTAAAAGGAGGCTGGTGCTTGGCATCATTGTTTGTCTTCTGTTAACCATGGTTATCTCTAAAGAAACACGTGCAGTCATCATTGCACTGCACAAAAATGGCCTAACAGGGAAGAGTATCGCAGCTAGAAAGATTGCACCTCAGTCAACAATCTATCGCATCATCAAGAACTTCAAGGAGAGAGGTTCCATTGTTGCCAAAAAGGCTCCAGGACGCCCAAGAAAGACCAGCGAGCGCCAGGACCGTCTCTTAAAAGTGTTTCAGCTGCGGGATCGGGCTACCAGCAGTGCAGAGCTTGCTCAGGAATGGCAGCAGGCAGGTGTGAGTGCATCTGCACGCACTGTGAGGCGGAGACTCTTGAAGCAAGGCCTGGTCTCAAGGAGGGCAGCAAAGAAGCCACTTCTCTCCAGAAAAAACATCAGGGACAGACTGATATTCTGCAAAAGGTACAGGGAGTGGACTGCTGAGGACTGGGGGAAAGTCATTTTCTCTGATGAGTCCCCTTTTCGATTGTTTGGGACATCTGGAAAACAGCTTATTCGGAGAAGACGAGGTGAGCGCTACCACCAGTCTTGTCTCATGCCAACTGTAAAGCATCCTGAAACCATTCATGTGTGGGGTTGCTTCTCAGCCAAGGGAATCGGCTCTCTCACAGTCTTGCCTAAAAACACAGCCATGAATAAAGAATGGTACCAGAATGTCCTCCGAGAGCAACTTCTCCCAACCGTCCAAGAGCAGTTTGGCGATCAACAATGCCTTTTCCAGCATGATGGAGCACCTTGCCATAAAGTAAAGGTGATAACTAAATGGCTCAGGGAACAAAACATAGAGATTTTGGGTCCATGGCCTGGAAACTCCCCAGATCTTAATCCCATTGAGAACTTGTGGTCAATCATCAAGAGACGGGTGGACAAACAAAAACCTACAAATTCTGACAAAATGCAAGCATTGATTGTGCAAGAATGGACGGCTATCAGTCATGATTTGGTCCAGAAGGTGATTGAGAGCATGCCGGGGAGAATTGCAGAGGTCCTGAAGAAGAAGGGTCAACACTGCAAATATTGACTTGTGCATTAACTCATTCTAACTGTCAATATAAGCTTTTGTTACTCATAATATGATTGCAATTATATTTCTGTATGTGATAAAAACATCTGACAAACACACATAAAAACCAGAGGGCAGCAGATCATGTGAAAATAGAAGATTTGTGTCATTCTCAAAACTTTTGGCCATGACTGTACATAGTTTGAAACAGTCAAATTTAGATTTCCAGCGAAGTGTCCCTCTCCTAGTAAATATCTACTAATACTTTGCGCGCTCTTCATGAGGGGCCAAGTGTAACTGCATAACAAGCCCCGTAAGAGCATTCAAATGGCAAGGAGGGAGAATGATATACAAAAAGTATAATCAAGTTATGGTAGGCGAGGGAAGGAAAGAGTAAGAAAAGAGGTAAGAAGAGATAAAGAAGAGAGTAAAAAGGTACATGGATGGGGGGAGGGGGGATTAAGGAGGTACCCAGAAGCTACTGAAGTACGACGATGTTTGAAGTATACACCAAAGGCTTCCTCGGGGCGTACATCAAGCATACAGTGTGAATTCATCCTTACTTACATGTGAGGACTCGTGAGAACACGCATTGTTAACACAGGACCCGTCATACGATGCTGTGACCGGAGCCCATTCTCACGGGTGTTGTGTTGTGACAAGTGATAGGATATCAGCGCTGGATACTCAGTTTTTCCATAAACTGGCTGATACAGTAACAAGAGAACAGAGTAAAAGTCTTCAAAACGTGCTGAATGCTTAAAGGGGCACTGCAGCGGTGACATGATATAGACACGATGACACATAACAGTATTATAATGTATTACTGCATCACTGTGTAGCGGTACTATACCTTGCCCTGCAGACCTGGTTCCTTCTCCTTTGTATCAATGGTCGTTTTGTTGCTTCCGAATTGGCTCCCTGTGCACAGACTTACTGCAGAGGGCTTATACACTTCTTCACAGATGTGGCTGCAGTATAAAGCATGGTGAGAGGACAGAAGAGTAGCAGCATATTTCAGACTACAAGGCTCACCTGGCCGAGGTTTTCACGTATATGGAGACTGTAAGCGGACGGCATGACGTTGTACATACACGGATGGATTTAAAGCCCTGGGAACCTTCCAGGTAATTAAACAATGTTTTCTACGCCTGAGGCGTTTTCCAGGCAATTGACTTGCACTGTTCTCCGTGACCTGGCACTTCAGGTTGCAAATCCTAATGACTCCATTATCCTGTGCCTCTGGGCGACCGTCATACTAATAATGTTCCAGTGATGGCTCTTCTTTAGTCCGACACCTTCTGTAGTACCGTCATCCATATCTATAATCCCTATTCAAATGATCGGGCCACAATCCGTTCTTAAAGGAACTCTTTAGATCTGAAAGAAAATGTGTCTCCAAAGATTTTTTTCTAATCTGTTTTTATTTTCTGATTGCAGATTGAACATGATTACAGGGGCGGCCATCTTGCCTGAGCTGTTCTTAACAGCATTTAGAAGGCATTAAAGAAGTTACCCAACCCCCAAAATAACCCCCCTACATACCCATGCCCCTCACACAGATTGTAATTACGGTACCTCTCTCCCCGGCACCTGCGTTGCTTCTGATGCCGGCACGGTCACCGCTCCATCTAGGGAGGCTTGTACCCGTCGCAGCCTGCTATTGGCTTTACTGCAGCCCCAAGGTCGATAGACACAATGGTCAGGAGGAGAACACATTGACTTCTATGGGAGAGTTTTCTGGGCATGCTCTGTGACCTTTGCAGAGGTCATTGTACAGGGAAGGAATAGTTAAGCTCTGCAATCACCTATTGTGAATGGTGGATCCTGTCTTATCTGTACAGAGAGGTGATATAATTACAGGCAGGATTAGAATGACAGATAAGCAGATAACTGCAGTAAAGGATCTGTACAAGAAGTGGCGCTTCTTATTAAGCCTAGTGGCCTGTGTGAAAACTGCAGGATTTTATGGTTTTTGTTTAACTATATTGACATGAAAAACTAAAAATAAGATTGTCAAAATCCTTTAATAATATGTTAAACATTAAAATGGGATTTAAAGAACACGCCATTTTCTGATGACACATTCCCTTGAAGACCTTTCAATCTGTAATAGTTCCCCAAACCGAAACACGTTTGGAAATCCTCCTGACATGTGACACGAAATGTGAACAGAGCCCATACCTTGGTCTGCCCTGCCGTTGTACCTTTCCATCCCAGACAACCATCTCTCCGTCCTGGACCACCCCATCTCCTCATCGTTGGAAACCTGAAGTCATGTCAGAAGAATGCGACGAGAAGACAAAAGGAGCTAAGAGACGGCATTCTTCACATGCAGCGTGTTATTATTCAGCTAAGCCACCTGAGGGCACCTGTACAAAAAGCCATGTTTGAATTCTAAACAAACACGTTCCTCTGTCTTCGAGTCAATCCCAAGCTGTCATGCTAATTTGACACTTACCAAAATTAAAGGAGCTCGACTCCTCCTCCCGAAAGCAGTGCCCTTTGAAAACGGTATTTATAGCTGACAAATAAGCCATGTGAGCAGATAATAATCGTCAAGTGCAACCTTCTACCTCTACCTGACGAGCCGGTGTCACCGTGAAGTGCCTACACTCCGAGATGAGTCCAATCTGCAACGAAGACTGCAAGGTACCAACCGAGACCCGACGAGTCGACTCTTCCTTAGACAAAGTCTCTCATAAGGCCGGTCGTCTGAGGTCCCTTAAAAAAAAGAAGCCCAAGAGGGTGTTGTATCCGGCTCAGGTGAGAAAGTATCTGCCCCGCCAGGAGAAGGACAAGGCCAAGAAATGGCTTCTCATACTTGGCATTATAGTCTTCTTTCAGATCTTTCTAGAAGACGATGGTCAATGCGATCATGATGGTCATAAGACTTCGGCTGCCCATACCAAGTTGCCGGGTCTATCCGTGAATTTAAGGACAATGTCAGGCGGACAAGGTCTGCAGAACATGACACTTGGAAATTCCACCATTTTGCACTTTATTACGGCTTCTCAGGGAAGACTGGACTTAAGATCTTACGCATTACAGCCTGAGGAATGACTGCGCCTGGACAAGTAGGATTTTGTCTCCTAGGGTGCCACTTTCACAAGGTGGTGCTAGCAAGATGGTTCTCTTTCCATAATGAAAAACCCATAGAAAGCCTCGAGTTCAATGTTCACACCCGGAAGGAACTGTCCTTTCAGAACCTGAGATAAAACACGACCCGAGTAGTCGTGCAACGTCTGATCTCAAAATGGACGGAGGTGAGACGCCTGCGGAGAGAACCCAGGTTGTGTGCGTTGCAGCACACGGATGCACGCCAAGGGACATACTCCTGTGCGGAGATAGACGTGGGGTGTTACGTAAACCATGGAACGTTGCGTGTATTAAATACTTTGCATTGTGTCTTGGGGCCGTTCGGCTCCGATTTTGTCATCATTAAAATTTATGCGTTTACAGAGGAAAAATCTAATGGTTTCGTCATTACGGGGGAAGGTGACATAAAAGGTACATGAATGAGAAAAGTATATTTTATAAGTAGGATAAAGCAGGCTTGTGATGAAATGTATACCTTGCGACAGATAAATATACCTCCATTATCACTACTATATATTTCCAGTGTGTGACCTCGTCATATAACACTGCGGCACTGTATAAGCTCACTCCCCTGTGTTACTGGCCCTTTAAATCTCCTCCAATCTGCAATGGCATAACTCAGTATATATGATCCATAAACTAATCGCATGTACTTTGTGCTATGCAGCTCTGCCCCATATAAACCTTATATGTGGACAGGTCATTGTAAAACTGTAAGTGGCCCATACACATTAGAAGAATGTTGCCTTAACTTGCTGATTTTAGTGGGACTTCCCGAACATCTCACATATGTTGGGGTATCCTGACACCCCCCCCTCCAACAGCAGGTATTGAAGGAAAGAAGGATCAGTCATGACTGGCAGCAACACACAAAGGATGCACACTTGGCAAAGCGGTGCATGCGTGTGCATGGGGGGGGGGGTGAAAGAACAGATGTGCATAGCCAGCTTTATCGAAGAGCACTTGTCCTTGTCTGTCAAAAATTATATTCAGCCATTTCCAATAGTTTTGCCTGGAAAAGCTGGGTGGCAAGCAAAGCACCTTTACAGCTCCCATGGCATTGTTACTCAGCTTTCCCAGACACCCGAGCAACAGATCTGCAGAGATGTATACAACAGTATATAAGCTCTTTCAGTGTTAATGTCTACCACCATGTTTAAGGGGGATTCCATCTAAATGTATCCTCTGACATGTCAAATAGAGTCAGTAAATTCTATCACTTCGCCCATCTGTAATTTAGAGCCTCCGTCCTGATGGTATATGTCGTAAGACATGTCAGAATAAAGGATGAGGTGGAACCCCAGCCTCCGTCCTGACGGTATGTGCCATAAGACATGTCAGATGAAAGGATGAGGTGGAACCCCAGCCTCCGTCCTGATGGTATGTGCCATAAGACATATCAGATGAAAGGATGAGGTGGAACCCCAGCCTCTGTCCTGATGGTATATGCCATAAGACATGTCAGAATAAAGGATGAGGTGGAACCCCAGCCTCCGTCCTGATGGTATGTGCAATAAGATATGTGAGAAGAAAGGATGAGGTGGAACCCCAGCCTCCGTCCTGATGGTATGTGCCATAAGACATGTCAGAAGAAAGGATGAGGTGGAACCCCAGCCTCCGTCCTGATGGTATGTGCCATAAGACATGTCAGAAGAAAGGATGAGGTGGAACCCCAGCCTCTGTCCTGATGGTATATGCCATAAGACATGTCAGAATAAAGGATGAGGTGGAACCCCAGCCTCCGTCCTGATGGTATGTGCCATAAGACATGTCAGAATAAAGGATAAGGTGGAACCCCAGCCTCCGTCCTGATGGTATGTGCCATAAGACATGTGAGAAGAAAGGATGAGGTGGAACCCCAGCCTCCGTCCTGATGGTATGTGCCATAAGACATGTCAGAAGAAAGGATGAGGTGGAACCCCAGCCTCTGTCCTGATGGTATGTGCCATAAGACATGTGAGAAGAAAGGATGAGGTGGAACCCCAGCCTCCGTCCTGATGGTATGTGCCATAAGACATGTCAGAAGAAAGGATGAGGTGGAACCCCAGCCTCCGTCCTGATGGTATGTGCCATAAGACATGTCAGAATAAAGGATGAGGTGGAACCCCAGCCTCCGTCCTGACGGTATGTGCCATAAGACATGTCAGATGAAAGGATGAGGTGGAACCCCAGCCTCCGTCCTGACGGTATATGCCATAAGACATGTCAGAACATACATCAATGTGGAACCCCCCTTACACACACTGATTTAACATATGCTGATGCTTGCACACTACCCAGCATGTGTTGCACTAGTATTTTTCCAATAGCCTAGGGCAATATCCACTTCTTATACAAATTGTTCTCTTACACAACCGATACCCTGGGGCAGAGACCTTTTTCTATTGTTCTTATTAATCCAGGCGATATTCTCACTCCTGCGTCCTTAACCCTTAGTCTCCGGTACATCTATGGAAAAATACTGACATTATCCCTCATTAAGTATCGCAGGCTGGACAGGGAGAGGCTGTCAGACAGAAGCTGATCCATTTTATCAGACAAAGGCCGTCAAATGATTTATTCTCTGACAAAGGTCCAGGAATGAGACAGGCTGTCCTATGAGACTGGGTAGGAGCGGCTGTCAAGAGAGAGGTTGTCAGGACAAAAACTGAACGGTTCTAAGAGAGTGAGCAAGAAAGAGCGAGGCTGAGACCACTGCAGGACGGGGAGAGACTGTCAGATGACGGGAGATCAATCCCCAGAGATCAGAAAGGCTGTCGGACCAAGACTGTTCCCTATTCTGAAATTAAGTAGGACAGACTAGAGTTACACGGCGGTCCGCAGCACGGGCACAAAGCCCTTACGGTCGTGGGCATGAGCCCTAAGGCTTAGGGAACATTGTATCTGCACCCTAAATTTAAAGGGGTTCTCCAAGTTAAATTTATTGATGACCTATCCTCAGGATAGGTCATCAATATCAGATCGGCGGGGGTCCAACACCCGGCACCCCCGCTGATCAGCTGTTTGAAGAGGCGCGCGCCGTATCAGCGCTGCCTCCTCTTCATTGTTTACATGCTGGCCGTAACGGGGGTAGTGGTGAGTAGGTGTAATTACACCTCACCGCCCCATTCATTTCAATGGGAAGGATCGCTCCCATTGACTTGTATAAGAGTGATTCTTCCCATTGAAATGAATGGGGCGGTGAGGTGTAATTACACCTACTCACCACTACCCCGTTACGGACAGCATGTAAACAGTGAAGAGGAGGCAGCTCTGATACGGCGCGCGCCTCCTCTTCAAACAGCTGATCGGTGGGGGTGCCGGGTGTCGGACCCCTGCCGATCTGATATTGATGATCTATCCTGAGGATACGTCATCAAAAAATGTAACTTTGAGAACCCCTTTAACATATAGTATGGGGAAAAATGGTTGGTAATGCTTGTTAGCAATGACCTGGCAGTGTAATACTGCCGACGATTACTGGAATAAGTGTTCGCAGTAACGTTCATCCCCAATAATCTGCCCGAATATCTGCCCATATAAATCCACCATACGCCTTGAATCTGAGGTTTGAGCACAGGGTGTCTAGACTTCCCTAGCTGGATCTCTACCCATGGTCCACTGCAGGGCAACCCGTAGCAGCTTGCTTCCAGTATGGCTATGCCCCTGGCCATCATAAGAAAAATGATGCAGTAAATAAGATGTAAGTGTGTCTACGTGCACATGTCATCTATGGAAGGTATTAATTAGAGTGCCGCTGGGTTGGGTCATGTTTTGGGAGGATGCACAGGGAACTGAGGAGTCACTTGGGATTTTCCCCGTATCGGATACGCCCCAACAATGAGCGGTCTGACAACCCAATTCTGGCCAGCTGCGACACTTTGACGGACGTTTTCAGAGCAGTCGTCCTGTCTGAACATCACATCTGAGTGAACAGTATGAACCAGGGCCTGAAGACCTTGCACCGGTTAGGGGTAATCTCCACTGGACCCCCCTCCATTAGCTCTAGAGGACCTGGAGCATCCAAGCATTACACAGACTGACTAACTGATAAGGGCGATACAGGGAAAATTAATACTTCACCATCTTCTTGCTAAAACTGCAACTACCAGCACGCCTTGACAGATACGTGGTGTGAATCCATGCTGAGAGTTGTAGTTTGTGATGCAGGATGTGAAGTGGCGCAGGCATCACGCTCAGCCGTGCGGTTTGTTATTTAATAGCAGTAGCTTATTTTCTATAAGGATTGTGACACCACCGCACGGATGAGTCTCGCTGCCACGTGACCGCCCCGGCTGTACCGTGTATCACTGTGGCTGATTTGTTTTAATAATTTCACTCCTTGCACAAGCTATAGTGCAACACGAAGCACAATGCTGCCCCCTTCTGGAAACTAGTGGAACAACAAGTCAATGCAGAAAACCCATTCACATGCAAGGGATGTGGATTTTCAGCAGCACCGACGTGGGTTTCGGCACAGAATCTGCTCTTAAATCCATGTCAAATCCGACAAGTGTGAATGGAGTCTTAATTTTATTCAGGAATTGTCCTTTAAGCTATCATTATAGGTTTATGGTACAGGCATATACAGTAAAACCTACCGGCAATGGTTAATTAGATGGAGCCCGGATGAAAGGAATTTTTGGATTATTTAATGACTGGCTGAGCTGAGCCGGAGCCACTCCATTTTACCTGGAGCCAGCACTACCGACAACAGCTAATCGATGGGGGTCGGATCCCCCGCCTATCTGATATTATCAGTATCTGTAGCCCAGACAATCCCTTTAAGGAATAAGCATGCAATATAGTGAGTACTCACAAACATGCATGTACACAGAGATGAATGTAAAATACAGGTGTTACCGCGTTTCAGACCCACTCACCCCCTCTTGCTCTCATGGCCCCGGGCAGACGACACAGCCCACATGCCTCCCACACTGCGCTTTCTGCGGGTGCTTCTGAAGAATGCAGAGTCGCGTTCCAGTGTAGTATTCGCCCCTCAGACGTGGAGAACCACAGGCTGCAACCAAAGACGAGATATCAGATATGGGGACGTTTTAGGGAATTGCATTGAAAGCGATTGTCTGTGATTAATAACAGATTCGGGAGAAGAACCAAATTCCTCCCTCTGGCACCGTTTAGAGAAATCGGGTGAAATCCAATATGGCGGTCACTTGCGGATGGTGTCACCCAGCTTTCCAGGAGGCCTGAATAGCAGATCTTCTTCTTAGTTATGTGATAATACAGGAGAAGATAATATATAGATGTCAATTGACTGGGCATCTGGACAGCCGTACTGGTAGTCACCCAGCTTTCCCATGCCCTGAATGTCAAATCTGAGCTTGCACGGATCAGATAGGTCATCAGTATTTAACCCCTTTAACACTAGACACTCAAGACCTCTAGAAAGCTGAATAATAGCTCATAACGGCAGCCATATTAGTAGTCACCCAGCTTTCCCAGTCCCTGAATGGTAAATCAGCCTTGCTATATGGCGATACATTCTCATATAACACTAGGCGTACAGAGTGTCTAGGAAGGCGAGCGACAATCCCTGTGGGAACGTCAATGGAGGCCATACTGGTTGCCACCCAGCTTTCCCACAAGCAGATCCGACTAAGGGCTCATGCACGTGGTCGTTGCCTGCAGACGGCGGGTCCGGCTGTGTGCACCCCGCATCAGGGACTAATTCACTTGAATCCGGGAGATGCAGTGTGGAACGGAGGCACGGATCGGATGCACTAAGGAGTACTTCCGTGGTGTCCGTGGCCGTGCCTCCGCACCGCGGTGCAGACGGATCGCGGACCCATTCAAGTTGAATGGGTCTCGATCCGTCCCGCCCGCCACACGGACGTTGCCCGTGCACTGGGGACCGCAAATTGAGGTCCCCAATGCACGGAACGGCCGTGTGCATGAGCCCTAACACTTTGCAGCAGTCTGACAGCAGAGGACGACTGAAGGGCTTGACGACGGGCGCCACGTTTGATGTGGGCACCCGGCCGTCACCTGCACGCTCCACTGCTCTGTCTATGTGGTAAGTTTAGACAAGACGGATTATCACATCACACGCCATTGTTCTCGGCGTGTCACTGCAATGCCGTCTGGGCCCTGTCTACACTGCACAAGCATGCAGGCACTTACCTCAACGCACAAAGGTTACCGCAGTCACATCCAACGCCATGACATCACAGGCTGTCAGTCACCGCTGCGGAGCCGCACGTCAGACGCCCTCAACCTGCGAAAAATGGCATTTATTGTCAGGAGGGACGTAATACGGGATGATGAATGTGAACGCGCCCTGTAAATTCTGAGAGTATTACACGGTCGTGAACCTCTGATATTTTCTCGCTCGCCGCCCGGGTAAGGTTTGCTGTTTCAATACTCCATTGCCCAGATTGTGCCAGTATGCCACCCTAATTACCATAGACACCCTGATGTCTATGTGCCAATGCCTGCGGGGGCAAATTCAGCACTGCGCTGGTTAAATATTTAATCCCAATTTATTTTTTATTTTTTTTTACAGTCGTTGGAATGACCATTAAATTCCATCCAGCGCTGCGGATCCAGAGCGAAGCAGAACGAGCGCGCCAGCGACTAATGTATCCCCCCCCCCCCACATAAACAGTGATCAGAATAATCCTAAACGACAAGCCGTACATGCCGCCGTACTGCCCCTTTAAGGAAGTCACCCAGCTTTCCTAGGCTGACACAATGATGTGAGAGTGGGTGACTCAAAGGTGGAGAAGTCACCACTCAGGGGGTCTAGAAAAGCTGGGTGGGGTCAAAGGTGGGCAGCAGTTGTCACCCACTGTGGGGTAATACGTGAGGTTCAGGGGCCTGAAAAAGCTGGGTGCCCACCTCTTATCTCAGCCGCTACTCCAGGTGTTCTGGGCGCGGGCATGCTGGGGCTTGTAGTGGTGTGGGCTGCCGTCCCGAGCTGGGCACAGCGGGCGCTGACTGGCAGGTGTGTGAATGATGATGTTATATAAGGATCAGGTTATTCATCGGTTTATTATGCTGTTTATAGAGATATTATGTGGCACGCCACAGACCGCGCCACCGCCCTACATATACACACGGGCACCCTACCCCACACACACACTGTGTGGGCATTACCTGGCACCTATACAGAGAAAATATCATCTGCACCAAATTACAGTGTGTGTATACCTGCCAAATACAGCACTGTACCCTGTGTATACTGCGCCCTGTGTATACTGCACCCTGTGTATACTGCGCCCTGTGTATACTACCTGTGCATACTGCGCCCTGTGTATACTCCCTGTGCATACTGCGCCCTGTGTATACTGCACCCAGTGTATACTACCTGTGTATACTGCGCCCTGTGTATACAGCACCCAGTGTATACTACCTGTGTATACTGCACCCTGTGTATACTGCGCCCTGTGTATACTGCACCATGTGTATACTGCACCATGTGTATACTGCACCCTGTATATACAGCACCATGTGTATACTGCACCCTGTATATAGTGCACCCTGTATATACAGCACCCTGTGTATGGTACCTGTACTGCATCCTATGTATACAATTTCCCCCTCAGTATATACTACGGCAGCACTCCCCCCCCCCCACAGTATATATTTTGGCAGCACTTTCCCCCTCAGTATATACTATTGCAGCACTTTCCCCCCTCAGAATATACTGTTGCAGCTCTTTCCCCCCTCAGTATATACTATTGCAGCACTTTCCCCCCTCAGTATATACTGTTGCAGCACTTTCCCCCTCAGTATATACTATTGCGGCACTTTCCCCCCTCAGTATATACTGTTGCAGCACTTTCCCCCCCTCATTATAGACTATTGCAGCACTTCCCCCCCAGTATATACTCTATGGGAGCACTTTCCCCCTCAGTATATACTATTGCAGCACTTCCCCCCCTCAGTATATACTGTTGCAGCACTTTTCCCCCTCAGTATATACTGTTGCAGCAGTATATAGTATGGCAGAACTTTCCCCCTCCAGTATATACTCTATGGGAGCACTTTCCCCCTCAGTATATAGTATGGCAGAACTTTCCCCCCTCAGTATATACTATTGCAGAACTTTCCCCCCTCAGTATATACTGTTGCAGCACTTCCCCCCCTCTGTATATACTATTGCAGCACTTTTCCCCCTCAGTATAGACTATTGCAGCACTTTCCCCCCTCAGTATATACTATTGCAGCACTTTTCCCCCTCAGTATATAGTATGGCAGAACTTTCCTCCCTCAGTATATACTATTGCAGCACTTTCCCCCCTCAGTATATAGTATGGCAGAACTTTCCCCCCTCAGTATATACTATTGCAGCACTTTCCCCCCTCAGTATATACTATTGCAGCACTTTTCCCCCTCAGTATATAGTATGGCAGAACTTTCCTCCCTCAGTAGATACTATTGCAGCACTTCCCCCCTCTGTATATACTATTGCAGCACTTTTCCCCCTCAGTATAGACTATTGCAGTACTTTCCCCCCTCAGTATATACTATTGCAGCACTTTTCCCCCTCAGTATATAGTATGGCAGAACTTTCCCCCCCTCAGTATATACTATTGCAGCACTTCCCCCCCCCCCCCCCCCCCCGCAGTATATACTGTTGCAGCACTTTCCCCCCTCAGTATATAGTATGGCAGAACTTTCCTCCCTCAGTAGATACTATTGCAGCACTTACCCCCTCTGTATATACTGTTGCAGCACTTTTCCCCCTCAGTATATAGTATGGCAGAACTTTCCTCCCTCAGTAGATACTATTGCAGCACTTCCCCCCTCTGTATATACTATTGCAGCACTTTTCCCCCTCAGTATAGACTATTGCAGTACTTTCCCCCTCAGTATATACTATTGCAGCACTTTTCCCCCTCAGTATATAGTATGGCAGAACTTTCCCCCCCCTCAGTATATACTATTGCAGCACTTTCCCCCCTCAGTACTGTTGCAGCACTTTCCCCCTCAGTATATACTATTGCAGCACTTTCCCCCCTCAGTATAGACTATTGCAGCACTTTCTCCCCTCAGTATATACTATTGCAGCACTTTCCCCCCTCAGTATATACTATTGCAGCACTTTCCCCCCTCAGTATATACTATTGCAGCACTTTTCCCCCTCAGTATAGACTATTGCAGCACTTTCCCCCGCAGTATATACTATTGCAGCACTTTCCCCCCTCAGTATATACTATTGCAGCACTTTTCCACCTCAGTATATAGTATGGCAGAACTTTCCCCCCTCAGTATATACTGTTGCAGCACTTTCCCCCCTCAGTATATACTATTGCAGCACTTTCCCCCCTCAGTATATACTATTGCAGCACTTTCCCCCCTCAGTATATACTATTGCAGCATTTTCCCCCCTCAGCTCTTCGTCTCCCGGACTTTCCCGCCTTTCACCTCCATCCTCAATCCCATCCAGATCTTCGAGTCTTTTCTCTCCTGGACACCTCTGATTGGAAGCGCCGCCGCTGGGGGCGTGGTCACCGCCTGTATATGAGGCGCTGCGCTCTCCCTTCTCCTCACTCTGAGCTCGCACAGGGCTAACACAACTACTGCTGCTGAAGCAATTATGTGCGTGGAATCTAACGGTAGAATGAGCCGGCGGAGACCGACCGCCCTGCCCGTCCTGTCCCTGCAAGACAGCGGCTCGGACACTGACAGTGAGCCGCCCAGGCTGCTCACCCAGCTGCCGCCCAGGAACAGCCACCCGGAAATCTTCACCTTTGATGTGGAGTCTGTGAATACCGCTCCAGTGAAGCCTCTGCACAGGAGGAGGCCATCAGGGGCCAAAGGGAAGCGACCTCGCCGGGTCTTGTATCCAGCCAAGGTGCGGAAATATCTGCCTCCCCCGGAGACTGACAGACCCCTGCGCTGGTTGTACCTGCTCTGCCTGCTTGTGTTCGTGCAGATCTGCTGCGAGGATGTGGAACCGGAGGAGCTGGCGCTGCCAACTGCTGGGGGACTGCATGGGCTCCAGCCTAGCGCCCTGCTACCCCCAGCCCCAGAGCCTGCAATACCCTTCTGCAATGCAAGCTACCAAGTGCCAGTCAACGACATCACCCTCAGCTGGCTGTACCACCAGCGCTGAGACCCTGCAGGCACCCACCTGTCTTCAGACCATACACTACAGCCTGGGGGCGCTGCTGAGCCTGTGAACCCCGAATTTGCTACTCCCCTCCAGAGGAAGGAATAGGGGGAAATGAAAGGGGACTGAATGCATAAAATGGCCCCCAGGGGCCATGCTGCAAAAAGACTTGAACAAGTACTATGCACTAACTGCAGACTTGCAGGGACTGTTAATGAGCTGACACTTGAAGGACTTGCACTGAGGATCTGTTTATTTATGACTATTTATATGATTATTATATTATTTATGTTGATATTTAATAATATTTGTGTCACGTGATTCTGAGAATTTGTGCAAATAAATTGATATTGACTTTATTTCTTGTGTCGAGTCATTTCTATGGTCTTTCTCTTTAAGGGGTGGGCATGATGCCAGTGGGGTAGTGGGCACTCATGATGAGGCACAGCGCCCCAAACTGCTAAAAAAAAGGGTGAGGGTAGACTCAATATTTCCTGCCCGGTCGTCATCAGGGGACACACGACGGCCATTGAGGGGCCCCACAAATGTTCCTGCCTCTGCAGCTGGGCCGACATAGTCTACAATGACAACTCCCACTTCTCGGATGTCTGTGTGTTGGGAGTAGTAGTGGACGCCGCAGAACTTCTGCATTGTGGTTAGGAAGTGCGTGAAACATGGAACCGTAAGTGAGGAAAGCGGAAGAGGCGCAACGTCACCGCGGATTGGGAAATAACGTTACAGGAAAATTATAATGAACTGAGAATGTTATTAATTAAGGAAAAACAAATGTCATCTGCGAATCCAGAGAGGAGACCCCGACCCGAAATGACAATTATCTATTATCTATCTATCCATCTATTATCTATCTATTATCTATCTATTATCTATCTATCTATTATCTATCTATTATCTATCTCATATCTATCTATATATCTATTTCATATCTATCTATATCTCTCTCACACATTATCTATCTTTCTATCTATATCTCTCTCACACATTATCTATCTATCTAAAACCGCAAAAAGACAGCACTCAAAAATAAAAATGCAAGGAATTTATTCACCCATGTGGATACGCAACGTTTCGGCTCAACCTTAGAGCCTTTCTATCTTCTTGAGAAAATCTCTTAAGGTTGAGCCGGAAAATCGCGTATCCACATGGGTGAATAAATTCTCAGCATTTTTATTTCTGAGTGCTGTCTTTTTGCTGTTTTGTATCCTGGACAATTGTCTTATCCCTTGAGGCGTGCACCTACTTTTCTTACTTCATCTACTGACTCTAATGCTGCCATATATTTTCTTTTTATCTATCTATCTATCTATCTATCTATCTATCTATCTATCTATCTATCTATCTATCCATCTCATATCTATCTCTTATATCTATCTATAATATCTATAATATCTATCTATCTATCTCATATTTATCTATCTATTCATCTATTTCTTATATCTATCTATCTACTTATCTATCTATCTCATATCTATCCATCTCATATCTATCTAATTATCTATCTCTTATATCTATCTATCTACTTATCTATCTATCTCATATCTATCTATCTCTATCTCATATCCATCCATCACATATCTATCTAATTATCTATCTCTTATATCTATCTCATATCTATCTACGTATCTATCTCTTATATCTATCTACTTATCTATCTATTTATCTATCTCTATCTCATATCTATCTACGTATCTATCCCCACACTTAGTATAATCATTATTATATAACCTTTCTGAATGCACACAAGTTCCTTTCTTTTAGTAACTCTGCAGGCCCCAGCACATTAGGTTGCCTGGCAACCAACTGACTACATGACTGGGTGACTACCATCTCCTCACATATAATAGTGGTCATAGAAAGTTTTGCAGAAACAGGTGCCGGATTATCAGAATTTCTGGCCTCTGGTATATACAGTGTATATCCATATCTGTATGCTGTAAGGTGTGAGGAGCTTCCTTCCAGGGACTCGTTATAATCTTGGCCTCTAGTTGCTCCCAGATAAAAGAGGAGACAATGGCCCTGATTTATCACACCTTCACTCCAGAATTCTGTCTTCAAAAAGTCGCACGATAAGGCTTTTGCGACTTTTTTGCGCATTTTTTTGCGACTTTTTGCATGTGTACACAACTCACTCCAGTTTGTAATATGGGTGGAAAAGTGGGTGTGGTTAGCCATGTTAATGAGTTTCACTCCAGATTTATCATTGCGACTTTTTAAAAAAAGTCGCAAAATAGTCGCAATCTCACTCCAGGAGGAGGGTGGAGAAGGAAAAGTGGAGGAGCTTCTCTAGACAGAAGTGTTAGGTTTAAGGACAAGACACATTTATCAAACAACCTGTGACGTTTGATAAATGTGGCAGAAAGTACTCCAACACAGACTGAAGCAAAACTGACTTCAAATATTTTCCTAATGATAAATTCCCCCCAATGTGTATATTATAGCACCAGTATAATTTTAATAGTTTCAAGCGTATAACTTGACAAGAAACCGCTCTGAAGCTCAGAGTGTTTTCGGCAAATTGCCTTCTTCAGTGAGCTTGAGGTTGTCCCTGTAGTCATGAGACTGACAGGATAGTCAGTTAGTGCTCGATGCAGTAGCCGCTAGTGTGCGGCTGGATGGCTGTAGTAAGCCTAGAACGTTTTCGGCAAATTGCAAGGATCCCATTTGTGCATACGTGTCACCCATTCACCACAGAAGTCCACCACATCCTGAGAAAGCATTGGCATCTCCTCCACCAGGCCTATCCACATATTAAGGAATTTGCATTACCCCTTATGCCCTGCAATAGACGACCCAAAAACCTTAGGGACACATTGGTCAGGGCAGACGAGGGATCCATCAAGAAAGTACCTAGACAAACTTTCCTCAACACCCAACGTAAAGGCACATTTCCGTGCCTACAATGTATGCAATGCTCACATGTAGCCAAAGGTGACAAATTAAACTATTAAAATTATACTGAAGCAAAATCTCGGAGTCCAGGAACCTCATTTATTACATTTATTGGCCTGGGAACCATTTCCTGAATATACTCCCACACGGTTTGAGGACCATACCTTACTTTATATTATAGCACCGACCTGAGACCCACTTGTGATGTCACAGCAGCTTACCCGAATAGAACCCACAGACTACCTGAAGACCACATGTGATGTCACAGCAGCCTACCTGAAGACCACATGTGATGTCACAGCAGCCTACCTGAAGACCACGTGGGATGTCACAGCAGGCTACCTGAAGACCACGTGGGATGTCACAGCAGGCTACCTGAAGACCACGTGGGATGTCACAGCAGCCTACCTGAAGACCACGTGGGATGTCACAGCAGGCTACCTGAAGACCACGTGGGATGTCACAGCAGCCTACCTGAAGACTACACGTGATGTCACAGCAGGCTACCTGAAGACCACATGTGATGTCACAGCAGCCTACCTGAAGACCACATGTGATGTCACAGCAGCCTACCTGAAGACCACGTGTGATGTCATAGCAGCCTACCTGAAGACCACGTGTGATGTCACAGCAGCCTACCTGAAGACCACGTGTGATGTCACAGCAGCCTACCTGAAGACCACACGTGATGTCACAGCAGCCTACCTGAAGACCACACGTGATGTCACAGCAGCCTATCTGAAGACCACGTGTGATGTCACAGCAGCCTACCCAAAGACCACGTGTGATGTCACAGCAGCCTACCTGAAGACCACGTGTGATGTCAATAGCAGCCTACCTGAAGACCACACGTGATGTCACAGCAGCCTACCTGAAGACCATTTGTGATGTCACAGCAGCCTACCTGAAGACCACACGTGATGTCACAGCAGCCTACCTGAAGACCACACGTGATGTCACAGCAGCCTACCTGAAGACCACATGTGATGTCACAGCAGCCTACCTGAAGACCACATGTGATGTCACAGCAGCCTACCTGAAGACCACACGTGATGTCACAGCAGCCTACCTGAAGACCACGTGTGATGTCACAGCACCCTACCTGAAGACCACATGTGAGTCTATTGGAGAGGGGGGCATTCATATTTTTCGGCTCTATCTTGGCAGCGTCATTCTTCAGGCATAGAACAAAGGGTGGAGCGGACGGATAAATTCCTCAACATGAGAAGCTTCTTATAATGAAATCTTAAGGAATTTAGGCCGGTGAACGCACTGATGATGACACAACCGTGTCCCGGGGCTAAGGCAGGTATCCGATAGTGATACCATCATTATGCAGAACGCTTACACAGGAGCCATGCTCAGAACACACTCCTGGCCCAGCAAGATACCAGCAAGGTTTGGGTTAAAACTCCCCCCCCCCCCCTTTTTAGGATTTATAGGGGTTCCTTGATAAGGCCCTCTAAGAGTCTGACTTCACCCAGAAGAGTCACAGCCTTAGTGCCCGCAGAAGAGTCACAACAACCCCAGGGTCAACTGAAGAGTCACAGCCAGTGTCCCCAGAAGAGTCACAGCCACAAAATCCCCAGAAGAGTCACAGCCACAAATTCCCCAGAAGAGTCACAGCCACAAATTCCCCAGAAGAGTCACAGCCAGTGTCCCCAGAAATGTGACATCCATTGTGCACCCAGAGTAGTCAAAAACACAGTGAACCCACAAGAGTTACAGCCACGGTGCCCCCAGAAGAGCCCCATTACAGTGCCCCAGAAGAGCCCCATTACAGTGCCCCCAGAAGAGCCCCACCACAGCGCCCCCAGAAGAGCCCCATTACAGTGCCCCCAGAAGAGCCCCATTACAGTGCCCCAGAAGAGCCCCACCACAGTGTCCCCAGAAGAGCCCCATTACAGTGCCCCCAGAAGAGCCCCATTACAGTGCCCCCAGAAGAGCCCCACCACAGTGCCCCCCAGAAGAGTCCCATTACAGTGCCCCCAGAACAGTCCCATTACAGTGCCCCCAGAAGAGCCCCACCACAGTGTCCCCAGAACATTCCCACCACACTGTCCCCAGAACAGTCCCACAACAGTGCCCCCAGAAGAGTCCCACCACACTGTCCCCAGAACAGTCCCACCACACTGTCCCCAGAAAAGTCCCGCAACAGTGCCCCCAGAACAGCCCCACCACACTGTCCCCAGAAGAGCCTCACCACAGTGTCCTTAGAACAGTGCTCTGAAGAGTCACAGCAGTGTCTCCAGAAATGTGACATCCATTGTGCACCCAGAGTAGTCAAAAACACAGTGAACCCACAAGAGTTACAGCCATGGTGCCCCCAGAAGAGTCCTTTCACAGTGCCTCCAGAAGAGCCCCACCACAGTGCCCCCAGAAGAGTCCCATTACAGTGCCCCCAGAACAGTCCCATTACAGTGCCCCCAGAAGAGCCCCACCACAGTGTCCCCAGAACAGTCCCACAACAGTGCCCCCAGAAGAGTCCCACCACACTGTCCCCAGAACAGTCCCACCACACTGTCCCCAGAAAAGTCCCGCAACAGTGCCCCCAGAACAGCCCCACCACACTGTCCCCAGAAGAGCCTCACCACAGTGTCCTTAGAACAGTGCTCTGAAGAGTCACAGCAGTGTCTCCAGAAATGTGACATCCATTGTGCACCCAGAGTAGTCAAAAACACAGTGAACCCACAAGAGTTACAGCCATGGTGCCCCCAGAAGAGTCCTTTCACAGTGCCTCCAGAAGAGCCACACCACAGTAACGCCAGAAGAGTCCCTTCACAGAACCCTAAGAACAGTGCCCCCAGAAGAGCCCCACTACAGTGCCACCTGAACAGTACCACCACAGTGCCCCCCAAAGAGCCCCACCATTACAGTGCCCCCAGAAGAGTCCCACCACAGTGCCCCCAGACAGTCCCACTACAGTGCCCCCAGGTGTCAGTATAACTGTGACTGGGGGGGAAGTTAGTTGTTTGTTGTGGTTTTGAGGACATATGGCGGTATTATCTCCTCCTGGATTTGCCAGTGATACTGGACACTGGAATCTTACGACATGCTGCCATATATCTGATATGTGTGAACAGTCCATCTTTACTGGGGCCCTATCTTCGGTGGGTCACGAGCTGCATTACAGAATCTGGATGTTTGCTGTGGGCAACGAAGCCAGTTTTCCGTTCAGGAATATAAGGAGTCCCTAATGCCACTTCTGTGATCCCATTACACCAAGTCACTGGTCCGGCTAGCTCCATACCCTTATATACTTCCGTGGAAGGAGCCGTATGCATTGCCTCTTCTTCCTCATGTGGCTGCTATAAGGGTCATGCCCCCTGCAAAAAATTTCATTTTTAACCTATGTTATCCAATGACTGTGGCCATTCGCGATGTATAGTATTAACGGTATATTGCACATGATGGCGGCACTCCACTCTATTCTGCAGAGTCATTGTGAGGCTGGGACAACATAATATATTCAGTATAAATAAATATCCCACGCGCTGCCCCCGAGCTAAACCTGCTATTTGTACACACTGAGCGGATACAAGCGCTTCCAACAGAAAAAAAGAGAATTCTTTCCAGACCGCAGCGAATAGTCCCGCTTCCTGTTTTTGTCCCAGTTTCCACTAACCAGAGCCCTGGAGGTGCTGGACCAGGATTGGCGCGTGTCCTGCCTATCCATATGGTCATCGCTGGATTGTTAAAATTCACAGAATAATTCAAATTGCAAAACATTAGCTTGGAGCTGTGCAGAAAAGGACCCGTCACTATGTCAGTCTTAACTGCAGTTGTAGCATTATATTCATAATTACCAGGATAGCAAAAAATAAAAATAGCAGCTATGTTGCCCATAGCTGAGGAGACCCACCTGCAGTATTAAAGGATGCTGCCGGCCCTGTCCGTGCTGCAAATCCCGCGCCTGCGCCGTGAGGAAGTCGGGATCCCGGCAGCCAGCGGCACTCCCTGCGCCTGTGCCGAATGAAGGCCGCACGGCGCAGGCGCGGGATTTGCAGCACGGACAGGGCCGGCAGCAGATAGAGCGAGCTGCCTGACCCTGTCCATCACAAGCAAGGGGGCGTGAATAAAGGTGGGGAAACGGCACTACTAGGTGCAGGGTTACCGCCCCTTGCACCTAGTAAGGTTCATTTGCATATCACAAAAGTTTATTTTTTTACAAAAACGGGGGCACCAGTAAGAAAATGATTAACAGATTGGGCATCAGGTGTCCTGTTTTATATGCCCAAAACTGGTGACAGAAACCCTTTAAAACTGTATTACTATATTTGACATTATCTAATGTTATTAGAGATCTCAGTTTATGTATTATGTACTCATATACTTGTTATGTACATGTGTACTATTTTTGACTGTTATATCAATAAATACATTTTCAAACATAAATTCATTCAGACCTTAGACCAGACCCCTAAATTCATTCAGACCCTAGACCAGACTGCTAAATTCATTCAGACCCTAGACCAGACCCCTAAATTCATTCAGACCCTAGACCAGACCGCTAAATTCATTCAGACCCTAGACCAGACCCCTAAATTCATTCAGACCCTAGACCAGACCCCTAAATTCATTCAGACCCTAGACCAGACCCCTAAATTCATTCAGACCCTAGATCAGACCCCTAAATTCATTCAGACCCTAGATCAGACCCCTAAATTCATTCAGACCCTAGACCAGACCCCTAAATTCATTCAGACCCTAGACCAGACCCCTAAATTCATTCAGACCCTAGACCAGACCCCTAAATTCATTCAGACCTTAGAACAGACCCCTAAATTCATTCAGACCCTAGACCAGACCACTAAATTCATTCAGACCCTAGACCAGACCACTAACATGAATTAATATCCTAGATTCAGACCAGACCTCCAAACGTATTCAGATGCCAGACCACTAAATTTAATAAGACCCCAGACCAGACTCCTAAAATTATTCAGACCCCTGACCAGCCAAAAAAAGGAAAAATATACACGTCTGACTCCATATACAAGGTCCTGTCCCTGGCCAGCTCCATGCACCTCTACACTTTATGTGCACTGTCCTCCTCCATGGCTTCTCTGATGACAGGTCTGCAGGGTGTGGATTTGAACCACAGGGATTTAGTCCGATTGTCCTTATTCTTCTGGATCACCACAGTAGGATTGTAGGCTGGAGCACATGGACCTGTGTCTTTTTCCAACCTTATCAACTATGTTACCATGTAATAAATCAGTCGTGTTACGCTTGAGACATCTGTCAGTGAAGAGATACAAGATTGCATCAATTTGTTACATTTTATTCACTCGAAATTGCAAGATCATTAACCAGAAATGCAGAATTCTTCAGGTGATGCTGATGTGAGACTACCCGAAGCCCAAGTCATAGGGTAAAGTAAGAATGTGTCAGCAGAAGGACGCCTTCATCTTCCGCAATATTCGTATTAGTCGCTGACTATAACATTAGCCGCATACATTGGAATGCTCTGTCAGTAGGTTACATACAGGTGAGCACTAGACACAAGCATCTGAAGAATGATAACCCTCCCTGGAGTGTTCTTGTAAAGGGGAAATCTACCATAAAAACATAACATCCGATACGCCATTCCTTAAAGGGGCTGCACCACCATACACCTATCCCTGGTCTACGGGAGTGCTGAATACAGTGCTCCTGTGAGAGATGCTGCTATACAACGTCTGGTTATAATTTATCGGTTTATGGATTGAGTGAACTGTACATCAAGCAAGTCTGAATACGTTCCTGTAATTAGCGTCCTAGGGCTCAACTGCTGGGGTCAGAAGCCTTCTACCTGGCTGATCAGGATGTCTAGATAACGGCTGCATCTCAAAGGCTTCCTGAGGGCAGATGGACTATAAGGGAAGGTTCACACAGAGTTTTTTGGAGGAGGATTTGAGGCAGATGTTTTAGCCAAAGCAAGAAGCGGATCCAGCAGGATGGAGAAGTAGAAGTCCCTCCTTTATATTTCCGATTCGTTTAAAATCCACTTCTGGTTTTGGCTAAAAACCCTGCAGTAAAATCTGCCTCAAAACCTCCTCAAAAAACTCCATGTGAACTTACCTTAAAGGGTTTCGGTCATCAGGTTTCACCATATTAAACCGGATGACATTTGCAATGTGCAAATGTCACCTGAGGTCTAGTATAGTACTATTTGCAAGATCTGTGTCCCCGTTTTTGTTAAAAATAAACTTTTGTAATATGCAAATTAACCTTACTAGGTGCAGGGGGCGGTAACCTTGCACCTAGTGGCGCCGTTTTCCCCACCTTCATGAAGGCGTCATCACCGATGATTGACAAGGCCAGGCAGCTCGCTCTATCTGCTGCCGGCCCTGTCAGCGCTGTAAATCCCGCGCCGTGCGTCCTTCATTCGGCGCAGGCGCAGTGAGTACAGCTGGCTGCCGGGCTCCCGGCTTCCTCACTGCGCCTGCGCCGATGACCTCATACTACACCAGGAAGAGAAGGCGGCACAGGCACAGTGAGGGTCCATTCACACGTCCGTGTGTCATTGAGGATCAATGACAAAACACAGATACTGGCCCTGTGCGCTCCGCATTTTGCGGATTAGAGCGTCCAGCCCTATGATAGAAATGCCTATCATAGGAAATGCCAAAACGGACAAGAATAGGAAATATTCTTTTTTTTTTTTTTTTGGCGGGCCGCGGAATGGACAATTGAAATGAATGGGTCCGCATCCCATGCGCATAAAGATATATGGTCAAAATATGCAGACAGCGTACCTGTGTGCTGTCCACATCCGCACATCCATTCTGCGGCCCTGCACAAAAAATAAACATGTCCTATTCTTGCCCATTTTGTGGATAAGGAAAGGACGTTTTTATAGAAGTTAAAAAAGATGGCTTTTTGCACTATGCCAGGATCCGTGTTTTGCCGCATCCGCAATATGCGAGCCACTAAACACTTACTGGCCATGTGTATGAGCCCTTAATGGCCATTTTGCATTTGGTTTTCATGGCTGTTAAAAACTGACAACCCCTGCAGTGCCCTCAGTACACCTCCACAGTGCCTACAGTATCTATAAACTATAATGGCCACCGGTAACCCCCCCCAAATAGCGCCAGTATATATAAGGCTCCCCACAGTGCCCCAATATAGAAAATGCCCCCTAATAGTGCCACCCTGTACATAAAATCCCACCCCCCAATAGTGTTCTCCCAGTATAAAAAGGTCTGATGTGGCTGATAATCAGGGAAACTGGTGAAGGAGGCACAAAGAGGATATAACTACAGTGAAGGGGCCACAAGATGCACATAACTACTGTGATTGGCACAAAATGGGCATAACTACTGTGAAGGGTACGATGTGGATATTACTACTGTGAGGGGCACAATGTGGGCATTACCACTGTGAATGGCACAATGTGGGCATTAGTACTGTGAGGGAGGCCTAATGTGGGCATTAGTACTGTGAGGGGAACAGTGTGGGTATTATTAAACTGTGAGGGGCACAATGTGGGCATTTACTGTGAAGGAGGCACGATATGGGCATTAGTACTGTGAGGGGCACAATGTGGATATTACTACTGTGAGGGGCACAATTTGGGCATTAATACTGTGAAGGAGGTATGATATGGGCATAAATACTGTGAGGGGCACAATGTGGATATTACTACTGTGAGGGGCACAATTTGGGCATTAATACTGTGAAGGAGGCACGATATGGGCATAACTACTGTGAATGAGGCACAATGCGGGCATAAATACTGTGAGGTGCACAATGTGGATATTACTACTGTGAGGGGCACAATTTGGGCATTAATACTGTGAAGGAGGCACAATGCGGGCATAAATACTGTGAGGTGCACAATGTGGATATTACTACTGTGATGGGGCACAATGTGAGCATAACTACTGTGTGGTAGCACAGGGGGGAAATGCTATAGATTACCCTGTTATACATTGGGATGGCTTGGTCTTTCAGGGCCAGCACAGCGCCCCCTGTTGGGAATTTACCAGGTACAGTCACCGTCCCTTCCTTATGTGACTTATTCTTTTTCCCTGTCACCACATAGACCTTGTTCAGGATCCCACGGACATCACACAAACACAAGCGACACCCTGGATGAGGCCTGGATCTCAAGGTGTATTGGTACCGCCGTGTGCCCTATGATAGATTTTATTAGGTAGGTGGGACTGGGTGAGTGTTATACATTGGGTGGAGTTAGAGGGGCGGCTGACGTTTTCCCTTTTTACGATGTCTTGGCCTGCAAGTGCGGGTGGGGCCTAGCTACACCTCTGACCTCATCCACATGAACGCACTGATGGTCACTCGGCACTGGAGGGAAGTAGAAGGATCTGATGCCTCCAGTGTCACGTGGTCAAAATGCTATTTATGCAAAAATTTATACTTGGGGTCAGGCGACTATCAAAAGAGGCGGAGCTGTGACAACCATCGGCTTTTTACATAAAAAAAAAGTTTCGTTTTTTTTTTTATTAGTGGTTTTCTTCATGTTGTAATATGATCAGTTAGGACAATACAGATTTGTTTTAGCTTTTTTTTGTCTCATTTATTGTGCAATTCAGATGTGTATCTTCTGAGTCACAGGTCCATTAATCAGGATCTAGTTTATGGATTAGCGGAATGTCACTATATATAGACTCTTCCTTTGACCGTTGCCCTTTATTTGCTGTAGGTTTGGCTGGAATCTTTACTTTAGATTTGTTTTGTGGCATAAAACGATTTTCTCTTTATTGTCGCCCTCCATTCATGGTTCAGCGATGACGTCATCAGAGGGCGTGTAAGTTGTTACCATAGTAAACAAACCCAAAGTTTGCAAGTGAATCACCTGAGAAGTAAGACGAAGAATGAAGCCAGGAAGAGTCCTCTTAAGCTGCCTACACACATTGGATGAAACCGCCGAATTCGGTGGGACCAGGCAACTGTGTAATGCATACCTGGGCCTTCTGACAGCTGGATTTCAACATATCCAATGCTATTATTCGAAGGCAGAGAAGACACTGCCAGAGGTCCTTTTAGGTCACTGACATTAGAAAAGCATTGTGATAAATCAATTAATAAATACAATGTAATAATAATAATAAATATTAAATAATAAATTCAATAAAATAAAGGAAAAAAAAATAAAAAAATAAAAAATTTAAAAAAAACCCTCCAAGAATAATAAAATAAGAAATACAATGAAATAAATAAAAATTAATCAATTAAAATATTATAAAAATGTAAAAAAAATATGAATAAATGAATAAATAAAATGCAATAACAATAATAAATATTAATAATAAATACAATGAAATAAATAAAAAAATACAAAAAAGTAAAACATAAAAAAAAAATACAATTAAATAATATAAATAAATCAATACAAATTTTATAAGATGTAAAATATAAATAAATATGAATAAATCAATTAATAAAATGCAATATCAATAATAAATATGAAATAATATATGCAACGGAATAAATAAAACAATCCAAAAAGGTAAAAAAACAAAATAAATCAATAAAAAATACAACACAATGAAATAAATAAAAATCAATCAAAATTTTATAAAAATGTAAAAAATAAGAAAGGATAAATCAAATACAATTAAAAAAAATTAACATTAATAAAAGGTGTGAACAATAAATATTAAAAATGTCCAAATTAATAAAAATAATGAAAAGCAATATAGGATTAGGGCTCATGCACACAACCATATGTATTTTGCAATCCGCAAAACACAGATCCGCAAAAAAACGATGACATCCATGTTACATCCGTTATATTTGAGGACCCCGAACCGAATGCACACTGATTCATTTCTGTTTTTTTTAGATGAATGGTTCCGCATACGCGCCGGAAAAAAAATGGAACGAAGACGGACAAAAAATACGTTTGTGTGCATGAGCCGTTAGTGGTAAGTGTCTGATTGTTAGGGGTCCAATAACTGGGGCCCCCACCCACCGCAAAAATGATCAGAGCAGTGGTACGCATGTAACCACTGCTCCATTCAAATTGGGGGCCATTGTCCTAACTGGATACATTGTAGCAAAGCCTCAGCCTTGGGAGACTGTCCTGCTGCAGTAAGAAGGGATGCAGACGCTCTCATTTCTGCCTGTTGTGTATGACTTTGCATTTGTCCAGGTGACGCACTTGACAGAGGCCGCGGTGTCCGGAGGGTTTGTGCTCGCTTTGTCCGGGTGCTCTCATGCAGAACAGGTAACATTACAATTCCCCGAACATCGTTTCCTTTCTTCCTCTTGCCTCATGGACTTTATTACTGAACTCAAGTCAACAAAAGGTCCCAAATGCGTCTCCTTGTCCTTTTCTTGGAATGACGTAAAAAGCGGTGGAAAAACAAGTGCGCCCTCCCCCCCGTGTCCATCAAGCTGACAAAACTGGTCTGGTCTGGTAAATTCCATGAACTGTAAAGTGAATGTCCAGTGCTGACCATTGTTAGACTGTAATATATCTTTATAGCAGTTGGAGCTCCAAATCCCCTGCATAACCATAAAGCTGCAGGATAGAATTGTAGCTGCCTGCAGCCACCACTAGAGGGAGCACAGGAGCTTACTGCATACAGGTTATATATTGAACTCCACAATAACACAGTCTGCAGTACGTTCCTAAGATTCCCTATGTCCATAAGCACCGCTGATGGTCCAGAGCCTATGGGACCCATCCCAGAAGTAGTCACCTGACCAGATGAACGCTTTAGCTTAGCTACGCGTACACTGAAAAGACAAAGAGCCACTTCCCCACTGTTACTTACCTTTCCTGGATCCAGGGGCAGGAGTTGCATTGCTCCCTTTTCCTGCCAGTCCAGCCCCCTCTCTTGTGTGTCAGGTTGCCATGACGTAACATCACCCTGCCAGGTTATTTATACCCAGCATGGAAAGCAGGGCGCTGCCTGATAGTTCAGAATAGCTCCTGGGCATCCTGCCTTATATTTCATCAATCTATTTGTTTTGGTTATATCCTATTTCGCACACTACTTCAACTCTGCTACACCACTGCGATAACACTCCTACACCAATGCATCAACTGTGCCTCATCCCAACCTAAACTCTGCGACACTGCTAAATTAACTTTACTTCACTGCAACCTCAACACTGCCACACCTCTGCATCAACTCTGCTACATTGGTGCATGAACCAGCTACATCACTGCATCAATCCTGCTACATCAATGAATCAACTCTGCTACACCTCTGCATCAACTATGCTACATTGGTGCATGAACTCTGCTACATCACTGTATTAATTCTGCTACAGTGCTGCATCAACCCTGCTTCACTGTAACCACAACTACACCATCAACTCTGCTGCACCACTGCCTCCACACTGCTACATCACAGAGTCCCTTTCCCTGTGATCAAACACATAACCTCTCCCGTGCACAGCTGATAAGTCTCCAGGAGAACATATACATAATACACTTTACCTGCACTGATACATTGTAACAAACTATGCTGACAGGAGAGAGATGTGTGCAGCAGATGCTCACAGAGGATTGTCTAGACTGGGTTCAATTGCAGCAAACCCTCAGCCGTGAGAAGCATAAGCTTTTTATCCTCTGGATCTGACCATGGACATTTATGTTCACTGACAACAAGCAGAGATCCTGTGGGTAGGTCATCTGTTTTGATTCTAGGAAAACCCCTTTAAACCCATAGACTGGTTACAACTGTAACAAAGCCTCAGCTGTGAAAAGTATTAGGTCTGGGTTTTCAGCCTCTAAATATTATTGACAGCAAGCAGAGATCTTGAAAATGGTGAAGAACTGAAGCACACGATTCATTGGATAGTTTTAGGACCTGTTCATACCTTAGCCTTCTCCACCGCGCAGACGTACGGACATGTTATCTATGTGCCATCGCTATCGGCCTCATAAATGTGCACTTAAAATTCTTCCGAGACATTAGCGCACGGCTCATTTCACACCACAATCCCAAATGTATGACCAAAGGTTCTTAAAGGAGCATCATACCAGTAATGAACAGACCATGGAAATTTTGCAAAAAATTTTTCTGGACAGTGGGCGGAGCTAGACTGTGTCACAGCATAAATATTAACATTATTAATGTTTGTTTTTTTTATTAGTCATTTTATTATGTGTTTGGTTTTATTTAGTAATTTATTATTAATTTTATTATTATTATTTATTTTGATTATTTATTTATTTTATTATTATTTATTTATTATTATTTTATGTCAAATTTCTTTTCAGCCATTTCTTAGTTAGCCAATCTGCCCGTTGTTACCCATCACCTATATTAGTTGCCGCGCAGCTTTTCCAGACCCTTGACTGTTATGCTGGTGCCTTTTCTTTTTGTATACTGGAGGTTATTTTTGTTTTTGCATTTTCATTTTTCTTCCCGGAGTCATAACTTCAGTTCACATAGCCGTATGAGGGCTTGTTTTTTGCAGGACAAGTTGTACTTTCTAATGCCACCATTTAATCTAGCATAGGATACAGCAGGAAGGGAGGAAAAAAATCCAAATGGGGTGGAGTCGAAAAAAGAAAAAGGAAATTCCGCCACAGTTTTACGGTTTTATTTTTTACGGCGTTCGCTAAGCAGTAAAACTGACTTTTCTTCATACTCCAGGTCAGTACAAATCCGGCGATACCACATGTGTAGTTTTTCTTGCGTTTTAATATTGAAAAAAAAAACTTTGAAAGATTTAAATTTTTTTTTTTACATTGCCATATTGTGACCCCCATAACATTTTTACAGTTATATCTACTGAGCTGTGGGGGCTCATTTTTTGCAGGACGATCTGTAGTTTTTATTGATACCATTTTGGAGTGTGTGTTACTTTTTGATCACATTATTTTTGGAGAAGAGAAGTAGTGAAAAAATGGCAAATGGCCAGATTTTTATTTTTTTTTACGTTATGCCATTTGCTGTATGGGATAAATATTTTTATATTTTAATAGGAAGGGGCGTTTTCAGACGCGGCGATGCCCATTATGTTTATATTTTTTATTGTTTATGTATTTATTTTTTATTCTAGGGAAATTTTAAAATTTTTTACATTTTTTTTTAACTTTTTTAAACTTTTCTTTTACTTTTTGTAGCCCATCTAGGAGGCACATAGGAATGCACATAGAACTACAGTATAAGCTCCAATCGCTGTTGTCCAACTTTGGCCTGCCACCTCATAGGAACTACAGCTGTAATACGCTGGGTCTCTTCAGAGAGACTCAGCCTATTAGAATAAATGACCGGCTTCCCCGATCACTACATGGGGAAGCCGGTCTTAACCTGGAAACGCATGCTTCAGAGTTATTCACCATTTAGATGCTGTAGTAGTGCTTGACCATTGCATCTAAAGGCTTAAATTCCTGCGATTGGCATTATTGCCAGTCGCAGACATGAGCCACGGGCCTCTGCTGTGTGAAATGGCAGAGACCTGACGGCTATGGCGCCCGCTGCATGCGCGAGCAGGGGCCATGTTTAAAGACCCTCCCAGCACCATACATGTATGGATCTCGGAGCCTAAGGGTTAAAGGGGATATCTGGGACTTTGATATTGATGGCCTATCCTCAAGTGAATGGGACTGAGCTGCAATACCAAGCACAGCCACTACATGATGGATGGCGCTGTCCTTGGTAAGCTGGGAGGAGGCCACAGTGCTCATTGGCCTCTTCATACAGTTAATCGGCCGCGGTGCAGGAAGTCGGACCCACATCGATCAGATATTGATGACCTAAACGCTGGGAGCTGTATTTTTGTTGTGGTTTTAAGCGCTTTTTAGCAATTTCTTTCCTTCAAATTGCAGCATGTGCTGGGTATGGCGTCTTTTACAACAGGCTTCTCTATTGGACTTGAAAAACACCAGAAAAAAAACCTTAATGTTTTAAGGAAAGAAGCCAATTTTTACGCCCCCAAAAGTGACGTGTGAATATACCCTTAGGCTCCAGTCGTGTTGGCTGTCACCCAGCTTTCCCAGACTCCTGCATGGCTCATTATACAATGCTATAGAATACGGTATATATCAATATGTAGATACCCAGATCTAGGAGTCAGAGAAACTTATCGGAACTCTAATTTCGGCCATATTGCTTTTCACCCAGCTTTCCCATGGACAGATATAACTCTATAACCTCTGACAGTTCTGCTGCGACATCTAAGGGACACTCCTGTCCCCCCTGATACAGAGGAAGAGCCCCCCTCCTCTCCTTTCCAGGAATCCGGCCTGGATTCGTGGCTATACCCCCACATGGCGCTGCGCTGATCTCAATCTGGAGTAAATGAAAACACTGGCCGAGCATTTCCCGGAGGTGCCAGCCAGATTCCTGACAACCTTGTAGCACGGGAAATGATGACCGTGTGCTATTTTCTTCTCAGGTCAGCCACTTTTGAGCAGCCATACTCAGAAGAGACGGGAAATGGGGCTCTCTCTTTTAGTCACCCAGTCCCCCAGGCTTCATAGAAATGCACAGTCCCTGCACCCTCCTCCCTCCATGGTACATGGTAAATGTGGGGCCCTGTTACAGACTTTGCATTGGGGCCCAGGAGCTTTAAAGGGGTTGTCCAGACCTGCGAAATGGAAGCATACTTACCTACTCCGCTGAGTCCAAGGAGCGGACCCCTTTAATTTACAGCTCTGTCAATGCAAGCCCCTATACCGGGAGCATTTGCCCACCTTGCACCTCTGTGAATGTGATACTGCTACATTGTGCAGTCTTAGGCCCCATTCACACGTCCGTATTTTTGCACATCCTGGAAAACGGTCAGTTTTTTGCGGATCCGTTGTTCCGCAAAAAACTCAGTTTTTCCAGGACATCCGTTCCGTCTTTCCGTAAAAAATGGAAAGGATGTATCCATATGAATAACATCTTTTTTTTCACCCCTCCTGGAACGGTATCCACAAATATGGATGACATGCGGATGGCTTTCCGCATGTCTTCCGCATTTACGGATGTCCCATAGACTTGTATTGGGCTACGGACCGCAAAATCGGAGGAAAAGTAGGACAGGAGGATTTCTGTTTGCGGACAGTCGGAAAGGACACACGGATGCGGACACCACACGGTGTACTGTCCGCATTTTTTCGGGACCCATTGAAATGAATGGATCCGCATCCTATCCGCATAATTGTCCACAATTGCGGAAACGGATGCGGACACATTATACGGACGTGTGAATGGGGCCTTGCAATACATTGTATCTGTGACAGAAGCCTGATACATTGTAACGATCCCCACAATCTGTAGATTTCTCACGGTTTCATGGCGCCTTTCATAATCTCCTGCATCCGATTTTGGGTTTGCTGAGCTGTGGCCGCACACGTGACAGCCCAGGCGTGACTGCGGGGTAATCAACACAGGAGCGGCTGCTGTGTGGGTGGAACGGGATGAGTCTGAACAGGCCCCTAAAGCTTTATATATTCCCTGTATACAAGGCATGTTCTGGGCTAGTAGCTTGTGATGACATAACTTCTGGGGTGGGACTCGCCGCCTACTGACATCTTGAGGGCGGAGGGGCTGTCTCCTCTACCTTTGTCGGTAAACATTAGATTTCTATGGCCATCCTATAATCCAGAATATTTGATAATCCGGCACCAATCATAATCAGTGCATACCAGGATAAAGAAATCTTACAGCGGGAGTGCTGGATGGATATACACTATACACTGTATGATAGGTGGGGGTTTGAACCCAGAGACCCCCAAAAGTGAAGGAACCGAGGTGCTCTGGTGTGCTGCACCCCTGTTAGGGTGCCCCGGGGTGTCTGCGCTGTGGATATATCTCATCCTCACGCTGCATATGAAATCTGCATGGAAATCATCCTCCGCTGCGGCATTTAAAAAAACTGCACCATGTGAACTGATGCTGTGGTTTTACGCCGCAGTTTACATCTAGGGTAAAATCTGCTGCAAAATAATACGACAAATCCACATCCAGATCTGGATGAGCGTTGATGGCACTCGTTCTGCTGATCCTGGGCTTCGGGCATCAGACCCTCAGCAAAAACTTTTTGTTTTACATTTTTGTTTTTGGTTTTATCTTTTTTTTATTTACATTTTTTAAACTTCTTTCAGTCGTTACTTTAATCTCTTATAAAATCTGCTCTCGCGGACACGTCAGATCATCTTCCTTTTACCTACCCGGTGAGATGACCGCACACAGAGCCCATTATATCGGATCATCACACCGCCAGACGGATCGCATTCCTTCGCGATTGTAAAAGATAAGTATTTGAAATATTTGCCCTTTTTGGAGGAGTAAGGAATGTACACGACCATGAGCTCGCCGGTGATGTCATTTTATATCATCCTGGATTAAATGGGCTCTCTACCCGAATACCGTACTACCATGACAAATACTGCCATAGAGTGCCCATACAATACCACCATATAGTGCCCACATAACACTGCTGGAATGCAAAATGGGGTCACTGGGCAATTTACCAGTTTGATACCCCATGAAATCATCACTGCGTATCACAAATGATAAGATTAGATACAGGAGCTAAGCAGACTGTATCACACATGGCAGGAATGGATACATGACTCAGCAGACAGTATCACACATGATAGGATTAGATACAGGCGCTAAGCAGTCAGCGTCACACATGATAGGATTAGATACAGGGGCTAAGCAGTCAGCATCACACATGATAGGATTAGATACAGGCGCTAAGCAGTCAGCATCACACATGATAGGATTAGATACAGGCGCTAAGCAGTCAGCATCACACATGATAGGATTAGATACAGGCGCTAAGCAGTCAGCATCACACATGATAGGATTAGATACACGGCTCAGCAGATAGTATCACACATGATAGGCTTAGGTACAGTAGCTCAGTAGTCAGTGTCACAAATGATAAGCTTAGATACACTGACTCATTAGGCACAACCACAGACTTACAGTAGATGCATTCACTTAGCAGACAGTATCACACCTGGCAGGCTTAGATACAGCAGGTACAGTGTGTGTGCAGGTGCTTTGTCTACGTGCTGTAATATAATACAATAAACACCTTTCAATAAAAATGTCACGTCTCGTTCTCCTATAAAAGTCCCTTCAGACTCAGAAGTCGCTTCCTCATACTTCATCATTTCCCTTTCACCTTTCCATGAATTTCTTGAAGATTGTTTTTACTTTCTGCAGTATAATTAATCTTTCTGGTTTCACCACCCACATAGTAGACCCACCCCGAGGAGAGTCTGCAGGGCGGGCATGTGGGGGCAGCATTCAAAGCTACCTGACAGGTCATTTACAGATAATTAACCTGTCACCGGAGGCGTAAGGTGAAGATACAGGGCCCCAATGCAAAATCTCTCCCACCTACCATGTGCCATTTATTGTACTGGTGTCTTATGGGCCAGGACAAACTGCACCCACTATAACTACCTCAGAGACCTCATGTGATTCCCTATAGAAAACCTGCATTAATAATCAGATTTCTATAAATGTAGGTGATGATCTTGGGCCCCAATTCTAAATCCTTCGCACCTCCCATGTGCCATTTACTGTACTGGTGTCTTATGGGGCAGAAGGGCCAGGACCAACCGGACCCCTGTATCTACCTCACAGACTCCATGTGATTTCCTATAGATAACCTGCATTATTAATCAGATTTCTATAAATGTAGGTGAAGATCCAGGGCCACCAATGCAAAATCTCTCTCACCTACTATGTTCCATTTACTGTACTGGTGTCTTATGGTCAGAGGGGCCAAGACAAACTGCACCCACTATAACTACCTCACAGACTCCATGTGATTCCCTATAGAAAACCTGCATTATTAATCAGATTTCTATAAATGTAGGTGAAGATCCAGGGCCACCAATGCAAAATCTCTCTCACCTACTATGTTCCATTTACTGTACTGGTGTCTTATGGTCAGAGGGGCCAAGACAAACTGCACCCACTATAACTACCTCACAGACTCCATGTGATTCCCTATAGAAAACCTGCATTATTAATCAGATTTGTATAAATGTAGGTGAAGATCCAGGGCCCCAATGCAAAATCTCTCCCACCTACTATGTGCCATTTATTGTACTGGTTTCTTATGGGGCAGAGGGGCCAAGACAAACTGCACCCACTATAGCTACCTAACAGACTCCATGTGATTCCCTATAGAAAATCTGCATTATTAATCAGATTTCTATAAATTTAGGTGAAGATCTTGGGCCTCAATTCAAAATCTCTCCCACCTATGTGCCATTTACTGTACTGATGTCTTACTGGGCAGAGGGGTCAGGACTAATCCACTATAGCTACCTCACAGACTCCATGTGATTTTCCTATAGAAAACCTGCATTATTAATCAGATTTCTATAAATGTAGGTGAAGGTACTGGGCCCCAATGCAATATCTCTCCCACCTACCATGTGCCATTTACTGCACTGGTGTCTTATGGGGCAGAGGGTCGGGACCAACTGCACCCACTATAGATACCTCACAGACTCCATAAAGTCTGCCTTATTAATCAGATTTTTATACATTTAGGTAAAGATCCCTTTGACGAACCATAGGGGAGTTGTCAAAACCAAAATGGCCCCTGTCCTTGATGTCATTAGTTCATACCACCCCACCCCACCCCACCATTCCTGGATATCCTTCTAAAGTAATGAGACTACATGGCCCACTGGGCATTTACCCCTCATTTGTTAGCTAAAATTCCTATGATATTGAAGAGGTTAACTTTACACAACCCACAAGCAATGAAATAGGGCAATCCTGAGCTTGGCTGCTTCTTGTTGTCGGCCATAGCTGGATGGGCTGCCTCTCTGATACATATATCCTTAGCACATGCCAAGGATGTCTTATAGGCACGCTATATAATTTGAAGGTCTCACTGCTGGTCATTGGTTTGTCAAAAGGTTGAATATTGCTCATCCAGACTAAATCTGCCCGCTGGACAAGTCACTATTGCAGTATGGCCATCACAAAAGTATGAGAATTGTCACCCCTCTTTAGAAGGTCCAGGGTTTATTATGTTCTTGGCCCAATTATGTTATCTGTTTATAAAAACAAAAAACAAAAAAACAGGGTCTGGATCTTTTGTACTGAGAAGTTATTGGTGTAAATACGGGTCACACTATGTATAGATCTCTGTATGTTCTGTGTAGGTACCAGCATAACTATATATAGAAAATGCTGGGGATGGATCTTGCTGAATTTGACGTATGTCACCCCCAGGTGCACTTCTATGAAGACTAAACATCAACCTTCTAGAAGACTTCCTCATAGCTAAAAACACTTTTGTCTTTCAGTGCCTAAGGATCTCAATATCACCATCCTTCCTCCAACCTGCTCTGTATTCCAGGTTCTCCAATTCCCATCTGCTCCCCAACTCTTCAATCTGTGTCTTCTGATCCCCAAACTCACCATTCAGTGTTGCCTTTTATCTACCTCAACTTTCTAGAGATGTGTCCTCCATCTGTCTTCCATTTTGTCGTTATGGGTTCACTACTCCCCAATTTTCCACTCTGTGTCCCCTTTTGTCCACCTTAACACTTTGGACCTCCCTCTATCCATTGTGATTCTCCCATTAACCCAACTTTCCATTTGGACCTATAATCTCCATTCTGTGTCCCCAACTTCACATTCCAACTTTAACCCACCTCACCAACGTAGACCCAGTGTTCTCTATTCTGAGTCCTCTGACCCCTCAACTCCCTATTGACGAATTCAACTCCACATTCTGGATCTTCTTTCACCCATTTCACCAATATCTCTTCACAGGGGCGTAGCTAAAGGCTCATGGGCCCTGGTGCAAGAGTTCAGCTTGGGCCCCCCCTTCCCTCAGTGCTTTGTGTGTCTTCTTATGCGGCACAAGGGTCTTTGGGCCCCCTCAGGCTCCTGGGCCCGGTAGCCACTGCTACCTCTGCACCCCCTATAGCTACGCCCCTGTCTCTTCATTATGGCTACCTTATATCCTTGATTCTCCATTCTAAATTCCCATTTGACCTCTAACTTCATCCCAGCTTTTTATTTTGATTTCCCATTAACCCATAACAAATTTTTGCAATATCCATTCTGGGTCACCAAATTCATAGTCCAACTCTTCTTTTACCTACCCATCTTACCAACATGGACCCTGCGTTCTCTACTCTGGCTCTTTTGCTCCACAGTCTGGATCTCCTTTCACTCGTCTCGTCAATATACCCCCAACATCTCTTCATTATGGTTCCCTTATTGCTTTCACTCTCCTTTCTGAATCCCCTTTTGACCCCTTTATTATTTTGGACTCCATACTGTCTCTACAAGGTTGCACTTTCAACCCAACTTTCTATTTTGATTCCCCTTAAAGGGGTTCTCCGAGAATTAAGAAAATGAAAATACTTAAATATTTCTTCATTATAAATATATTCCCAAATACCCTTCATTAGTTATAATGGCTCGTTTTGTCTGGGGAGCAATGATTAGGAGAAATAAAATGGCCGCCGTCCTATTAGTACACACAGAACCTGTCCTAATCACACAGGAGGACAAGTTACTTCACAACACTGAGGTAAAGTCAGGGATTATGATCCTGAATACAGTTTATTATGATATTTAGCTGAATTTCTGTAGGAATGGAGTTCATGAGGAGACATGAAGTACAGAGAGGAGGTGGAGGGTGATGAGCAGCAGCTCTTGTATGCAGTCTCCATTACCACAGTCCGTCCTCTCTGTACTTCATGTCTCCTCATGAGCTCCATTCCTACAGAGATTCAGCTAAATATCATATTAAACTGTATTTAGGATCATAATCCCTGACAGCTCCTAACCTCAGTGTTGTGAAGTAACTTGTCCTCCTGTGTGATTAGGACAGGTTTTGTGTGTAGGACGGTGGCCATTTTGTTTCTCCTGATGATTGCTCCTCAGACAAAACGAGCCGTTATAACTAATGAAAGGTATTTGGGAATATATTTATAATGAAGTAACATTTGCGTATTTTCATTTTCTTAATTCCCGGAGAACCCCTTTAAATCCGCCTAAACTTTTTGGACCTGTAACCTCCAATATGGATTCCCAACTTCACAGCCCAACTCTTCTTTTACCCATCTCACCAATGTAGACTCCGTGTTCACTAGTCTGGGTCCTTTGATCCCCTGCTTCACATTCTGGGTCACCTACTCCCTCAACTCCATATTCTATGTCTCCTTTCACCCATCTCACCAATTTGGCCATCCACCTCTTCATTATGGTTCCTTTATTGCCTATTGTCTATTCTGGGTTTCCTGCCCCCCCCCCCCCCCCAACTTCCCATTTTGGACCTCTACTCTCCATTGTAGGTTGCCTTTATTCTCCACCTGTCTACTCTCCCCTACCTCCTCCTTTTACCCATCTTACTCCATTCTAGGTTCTCTGGAACCCTTCTTCTCTAATTCTTCTTTTTGGTCTCCTTGGAATGTGTGGAAGTCTGGTGAGGCAATTTTTTCTTACCACAACTTTTGGAAAGGAGCCAGAAAGGAGGTTTTTAATTATTTTTGATGAAAGCATTAGAGTAATCACTCGATTTGTGCTTGGGGAGGGGAGGGGGGGGGGATTCTAAGCAACTTCTTCCCTTTCATGTGGGAGCTGTGTCACTTGCCATGCTTATGATGAGCTGAAAACATTGAGCAAGACGGGATAAGTGACAAGCCCTATGATCTGCCGGGTCAACCATCTGCTTCTCACGCAAGTGATGAATAACCCGGGCACAGATCCAAATTCTACAAGCCCGTCACAGTTCTTCTGTCTTCCACATAGCTCAACTGTGCCACAGAAATATCAGCTTTGTACTTGCCCGGGCTTGTGTTGTCAGCCAAAAATACCAACAGAAATGCTAAGAAAAAAAAAATAAAGAATAATAAATATAAAAAAATATATAAAAAAACAGTAAAAATAATATAAAAAAATATATAAAATGGAAAAGTACTGTAATAAAAAAAAATAGTTTTTATATAGATTTAAAATCTTGAACTGCACTGTTTTTAAAGGGGTTGTCCACCTTCCGCGGACCTTTTTGGCCAGACCCCCTCCCCCCTTTCCTCACATGACTCCAAGCAAACCTGCTCCTCACCACCAGGTTCCAGCTCCTTCAGTCCCCCGCTGCTGCACTGTGGCTCCGCTCTTCAACATTTCAGCATGTCCCCAATGTGTCAGGTCATGTGACACAGGTAGGACAAGTCACCTCTGCTGCCAGTCATTGGCTGCGGTAGCACTTGTCATCTGTGTCAGATTGGATGTTGGTGAGTGGAACCGCAGCTTGGCAAGGGGAGGACCAAAGGAGCTGGAAGCTGCCAGTGGGGGAGAGGAAAGTATACTTCCCTCTGCAGGTCCAGCCACATCATGTGGAGGCGGGGGGAGGTGGTCTGGCTGAAAGATCCCACGCAGGTGGACAACCCCTTTAAATAAATTGAAATTTGATTTATTTTTTTTCCGATTTTTAGAAATTTAAAGGGGTTCTGCAGTTCTTTAAAACTGATGATCTATCCTCTGGATAGATCATCAGTATCTGATCGGTGGGGGTCCGACACCCGGGACCCCCACCGATTAGCTGTTTGAGAAGGCAGCGGCGCTGCAGGAGCGCCGCGGCCTTCTCTGTGTTTACCGCAGGCCCAGTGACGTCACGACTACTATCACTGGCCTGGGCGGGGCTAAGCTCCATTCAAGTGAACAGAACTTAGCCCCGCCTAGGCCAGTGATACTAGTCGTGACGTCACTGGGCCTGCGGTAAACACAGAGAAGGCCGCGGCGCTCCTGCAGCGCCGCTGCCTTCTAAAAACAGCTGATCGGCGGGGGTCCCGAGTGTCGGACCGCCGCCGATCAGATGCTGATGATCTATCCAGAGGAATAGATCATCAGTTTTACAGAACTGCAGAACCCCTTTAATTTAAATTTGATGTAATTTTTTTGGTCATAAATCATGGTGATTATACGTCACCATTACATGTCATGCATGATCTTAGAGATTTTCCAACAAAAATTTGCTTAAAGGAGAAGCTGCCAGGAATTTCACTGTTACACCGAGCACCGTGCCTTGTAGGGTGATTCCTTTCACTTGGCAATCCGTAGCTTCATTCTAGAGAAAAAAAATACTGTTAATCCATATGCAAATGAGCAGTTAAGTGCTCCGAGGGAGGGGCCAGAAGCCACTCTGTGCACCCTTGGTCCTCCTGCTTCCTCTGCCAGCCCCTCTTTCTCCTTCTTGACAGGCCAGGTTCCTTCATAGTTGGGACGGAGAGAGAGGGGCTGACAGAGGAAGCAGGAGGAGCAAGTGTGCTCAGAGGTCATCGATTGTGCATGCCTAGAAAACCCCTTTAAGGTCAAATGTGATTCGGTCAGGTCCTTTGACCTTAGAATGGAGTGACTTTGAAGTTAATTTCCACTATTACAACCTATTTCCTTCATCCGTGACTAAATATAGCCGCTGTCACTGGAGAGATTTTTATTTCTCGTTATATTTCATAATGTCGGGCAGCAGAATTCGCTTGGTCATTGTTATTAACCGTTTTTTAACTTCCTCTCCTTCCATGACCAATATGTCGCCTCCGGTGACCACATTTCCTTCCTCTGGTGATAATTAGGAGGATTGTAGCTATATCTCAGCCCACTATCACCATGTATCTATAAACCATCGACAAGATGTTATTGGTGTCAGTAAGGAGCCGCACAAGCCCTGATTTATCGTCGTGGTATTTTATTTCCTGTTTATCTTTCCACGTAGGTGTCACCTCTATTCGATTCGGAGTCTCCTTTAGATGTTATATTTTCCACTCGCCGACGATGACGAGGAGTCGGCTTTGGGCCCAGCCAAAGCTCTCTCTTCTGCCAACAGAGAAATATTTGGGAGGGAACGCCCACAAGTTCCAGTTATGCAAACTTTTAATGGCTGGTGATGAAATTGTTCCTGAGAAGATTAACAATATGAACACGAGGCTGCAAGACCTGTGTGCAAAGTGTTGAGTGCCGCCTTTCAAGAGCTGCAGTTGGCATAGTGAAACTGCTGAAACGCGTTACCTAATGTAATGGCCGCCTGATGATATAGAAGCAGTCAAATAAGCTTCCGGAAGTAAACGAGAGCGTTGCCGCTCACTGACAGCAAGCAGAGACTGTGCAAACGGCGAGAAAGTAGCAGAATTTTTTACCATGACATAGAGGGTCATGGATGATGTCACCTCTGACATCATCGCCGCAGTCTGTCAGCTTCTTCACTCCTCACACAGCGACAGGGTGGGAGAGGCACCATTCCGCCGAATTGTTTGGATGTGGCTAAAACTGCTAGTCCACGTACCGTATCACCATCTAGAACAGGCATGGCCAACCTGTGGCTCTCCAGCTGTTGTAAAACTACAACTCCCACCATGCCCTGCTGTAGGCTGATGGCTGTAGGCAGTTTGGGCATGCTGGGAGTAGTAGTTTTGCAACAGCTGGAGGGCCTCAGGTTGTCCATCCCTGATCTATATGATATAATAAAGTGAATAAATAAATAAATAAAAACAAGAAAAACAATAGTAAACAGGAAATAGTAAAGAAAATCAAAATCTAATAAAAATGTAGCATAATAATCTAGTAGAAAAAAATATTTCAATTGTAAATATTTTTGGAAAATCTTTCAAGTTTGAAATGTATTTCTTTCTTTTTTTTTTTTTAAAGATTTGAGTATTTTTCTAAAATTGTTTTTTATTTGAAATTTCAGATGATCTGCGGTTTGATATATAGGTATTAGATACCAGATATCCTCCCAGCAGCAGTCTCAAGACGGTCGGAGAAGGCTCCTTTAAGAGTTACTTTATGGTTGATATCATGTCACCTTGGTGATACATAAGCGTACTTAGCAACATTTTGCTTAGTAAATTTTGGGCATCCACCCCAAACCTGCCTGGGAGCACCCATTTGCCGGGTTTGTCTCTGATAATTAAGGACAAGTTCAGGACTGTTGGTAACTCTCCATAAGGCACATGCTGGGACCGACACTACTACTAGGGTCTTGTCAGGTAGATAAGCCCAGCTTCATGTTGACTTTGGCGCCACCATGCTGCCAACGCCGGCATAGCAATGTACTAGGTCACATGGATATATGTGTTATTGGTGGATCTGCTAGGCTACTGGTCCAGATCAGCAGATTTCGTGTAGCACAGACGGTTGCACTAGAGCTGCAGGGCAGGAGCAAAGATGTAGCAGAGGTGGAGATCTGGAGATAGAGTTGGACTGTAGATGTGTCTGGGCAATGCAGGGGCTGAGGATATGCAGAGTAGAGTGGAGGTAGTGCTGCACCCTGCAGAGCTGTTGATGTGTAGTGATGAACCAGAGACGGACACACTTGGTGTAGATGTAGTAGTGTTGAGGAATTGTTGCACACTGCAGAGCTGTTGATGTGTAGTGATGAACCAGAGACGGACACACTTGGTGTAGATGCAGTAGTGTTGAGGAAGTGTTGCACACTGCAGAGCTGTTGATGTGTAGTGATGAACCAGAGACGGACACACTTGGTGTAGATGCAGTAGTGTTGAGGAAGTGTTGCACACTGCAGAGCTGTTGATGTGTAGTGATGAACCAGAGACGGACACACTTGGTGTAGATGCAGTAGTGTTGAGGAAGTGTTGCACAATGCGGAGATGTGGATGTGCAGCCATGAAGCAGAGTGTACTTGACAAGTCGCATTGGCAGAGCCAATGCAGAAGTGCTGGATGTAGCAGAGTTGTAATAGTGGCAGAGTGGCAGAGCTGTAATAGTAGAAAGTCCAATGTAGCTGAGGGGTATTGGTGGAGAATCTAATGTAATTGCATGGTAGCAGTGGCAGGGCCAATGTGGCAGAGTTGTAGAAGTTGAAAGTCTGATGTAACAGAGTGGTAGCAGAACCAAGTCTAATAGAATGGAGTTATGATGGTGGCTAGTCTGATGTAGCAGAGTGGTAGCAGCGGAAAGTCTAATAGAATGGAGTTATGATGGTGGCTAGTCTGATGTAGCAGAGTGGTAGCAGCGGAAAGTCTAATAGAATGGAGTTACGATGGTGGCTAGTCTGATGTAGCAGAGTGGTAGCAGCGGAAAGTTTAGTAGAATGGAGTTATGATGGTGGCTAGTCTGATGTAGCAGAGTGGTAGCAGCGGAAAGTTTAGTAGAATGGAGTTATGATGGTGGCTAGTCTGATGTAGCAGAGTGGTAGCGGCGGAAAGTCTAATAGAATGGAGTTACGATGGTGGCTAGTCTGATGTAGCAGAGTGGTAGCAGCGGAAAGTTTAGTAGAATGGAGTTATGATGCTGGCTAGTCTGATGTAGCAGAGAGGTAGCGGTGGAAAGTCTAATAGAATGGAGTTATGATGGTGGCTAGTCTGATGTAGCAGAGTGGTAGCAGCGGAAAGTCTAATAGAATGGAGTTATGATGGTGGCTAGTCTGATGTAGCAGAGTGGTAGCAGCGGAAAGTCTAGTAGAATGGAGTTATGATGGTGGCTAGTCTGATGTAGCAGATGGGTAGCAGCGGCAAGTCCATTGCAGCAAAGCTGTAATAGTGGCAAGTTCAATGTAGCAGAGTGGTATTAGTGGTGAATCTAATGTAGTAGAGTGGTAACAGTGGCAAGTCTAATGTGATTGAATTTAATGTAGCAGAGCTGATGTAGTGACAGAGTAGGAAGCATGGATGCTGAATAATCAGACGGACTCCCTCTGTCGAAGGCGGGTTTAAATAATCCGCCGGCGTGACGTCGATGGAAACCCGACACACAGAATAGACAGATTCTCCAAAGTGAGGAGCGGGACGGCGAGTAACAATGGGTCAATATGAGGCTCAAGTGTCCATACTGCCTATGATTACCTGCCGCAGACTACATATTGATCTACTGAAGGTCGTTTCATCAATAATCCGGCATTTTGGAATTTCTGGTGCCGGATTACAGGAATGTTACTGTATAAGGGAGACAAAGCATTTCCCAATATCCAGCGTTGGACTCTTAGGTTATTATCTAGAATTCCAATCGTCTGGAGACGTATCCAGAATATCTTGGCATTTATGAGGATTTATTCCATCCGGCCGTAGTAGTCTGAGAGCGGAGAGCTCTATAATCCAGGCCTCGTTATGATCACATATACATCTGAGAAAGCCAAAAACATTTTTGGCATTTTTTAAAAACCATCCATCAAGAGATATTTTTGGAGAGATCCATGAAATCTCCGCCGGATGTGAGGATCCTGTTTGGCTTCCGGCCAAGAGAAAAACTCGGCGCTTACTCAATAGGAGCTAGAAATAGCAGGCGGGATGTGCGGAGGATGGGAAAGTGTTAGTCAGCAGGGTCCATCTCCGGTCACTTTTCATGTTCACGGACTGTTTTTATTTCATCTGTAAGAAAGTCCTGGAAAGTGCAGTAAATCTGGACAAGTGTGAACTGCCTGCAAACTCCTCTTAGGACCAGGGAATAAGGGATGTAAGTCGTGGTCTGTGTGAGACGGAAAGGGGAAGGTTAAGAAACGTGCATTCCCCATGTAATAGGAATTCTGGAGCATCTATGCACTTTATGATGTGCTATTCCTTTATTATTCCTGCTAGAAGTTATGAATTACAATCTGCAATGAAGGTCCAGCTGAGTGTTACCAGCTGGACACTATCCAGTCAGCGCTGCCAGTGTCAGACTGTGCACTGACACCAGCCTTTCTGCTGCCTGAGGTGAAAACTGAAACAGTGCCCCCCTCCCAATGCCAATTTCTTAACCTAACCCCTTCCCTTCAGCCCATGCCCCCCTCTTGCCCCTACCTAGTGTTGCCTCACCTGGCCTCATTGCTGGTGCACCCCTGACTGACATCCAGCAGGACCTTCACTGCAAACTGCTAGTAATTCATTCCAGGGGCGTACATAGAAATCATTGGGCCCAATAGCAAGAATCTGAATGGGGCCCCTAACCCCGCCCACTATCTGGCCCATCCCACATGCTGCCATGACTCCTCCCCTGCCACACCCCCATTTGCCAATAAATATATGTATACTTGACCTACTGAAAATCTTATTATACTGTTTGGGGGCCCCACGGAGACGTTATACTTATGCGGCAGCCCCAAGGAGACATTATACTGTATGAGGGCGGCCACAAGGAGACGTTATACTGTATGGGGCAGCCCCAAGGAGACATTATACTGTTTGGGGGCCCCACGGAGACGTTATACTTATGCGGCAGCCCCAAGGAGACATTATACTGTATGAGGGCGGCCACAAGGAGACGTTATACTGTATGAGGGCGGCCACAAGGAGACGTTATACTGTATGGGGCAGCCCCAAGGAGACATTATACTGTATGAGGGCGGCCACAAGGAGACGTTATACTGTATGGGGGCCACAAGGAGACGTTATACTGTATGAGGGCGGCCACAAGGAGACGTTATACTTATGGGGCAGCCCCAAGGAGACATTATACTGTATGAGGGCGGCCACAAGGAGACGTTATACTGTATGGGGGCCACAAGGAGACGTTATACTGTATGAGGGCGGCCACAAGGAGACGTTATACTTATGGGGCAGCCCCAAGGAGACATTATACTGTATGAGGGCGGCCACAAGGAGACGTTATACTGTATGGGGGCCACAAGGAGACATTATACTGTATGAGGGCGGCCACAAGGAGACGTTATACTGTATGGGGGCCACAAGGAGACGTTATACTGACATTTGAACATGCAGCCTCCAGGTGCATGGTGCTTGCAGCATCCTTTCTTCTCCCCCTGCTGTCTCCAGGATTTGCAGTGGCAATGAGATTAGGGGTATCTGTAAGACAGCCATGCTGTGACATCTGTGTATCAGCCAGGAGGCTTGTGCTGGGCCCCGTACTGGGTACACAGGCACATCACAGTGTGCTGCATCTATACACCGCTCCTCCGTTATTTCTCTGGCTACAGGACAACAGAATGACCTGCCCTGAGGGTCTCCCTGCCCTGAGGCTGGTGTTCATCGCTGCTGTTGGCGTGTCTAGCCCTCGCTGACTTCTATAAGCAGGAGACTGACGCGCTCAGCCACTTTTCCTCACTGCTGAGAGCGGTAGTGAAGACTGTCCCATTGACCTGATATTGAGGCCGTCTTCAGTGCCGCGCTCAGCAGGGAGTAGAGAGAGCGCTCGGCTGAGACTTCAGACTCATCATTATGGAGAAAAACAAGCCGCTCAGATCTGGGACCCCCAGTAAATTTCCATACTGAGCAAGGCCACTTACCCTACCCCGCCAGTGATGATCGTGCGCCTCCTTCCTCTCCTCCAAGCGCTGTGGCAGCCCGCTCAAACTGACCAATAACAATGCTCCTTAGTGTAAGGAGCTTTGTTATTGGTTGTTTCAGGCAGCAGCAGCATCGCTGCGCTGCCTTTGCCGTTCACAATGCTGGTCAACAAAACTTAGTAGCTTGTGTGTGCAGAGTAGGGGGCGGGGCCTTTTGTGCGCTCCGGGCCCCCTTGTGCTGCGGGCCCCATAGCAGTGGCGTGGTCTGCCTATATTGGCGGTACGCCACTGATTCATTCATAAATTCTAACAGGAGTAATAGAGGAATGGTGAAACAAAGAGTTTTAAGAATTCGGGGGTGTAAGCAGTGGCTAAAACAGACAAGTCATGAGAGGTGGCAGGTCCTCTTTAAGGTTCAGCATAACGATATATATCAGGGATGCTCAACCTGCGGCCCACCAGCTGTTGCAAAACTATAACTCCCAGTATGCCTGGACAGCCTACAGTTATCAGGGCATGCTGGGAATTGTAGTTTTGCAACAGCTGGCGGGCCACAGGTTGAGCATCCCATGTATAGGAGCTGTATATGCAAAACGGTGGAATATTTTTGAGCAAGGACATTTGCTTTGTTTTGGATGCACTGAAGCAATCAGAGATTGTTTGCAAAAGTATTCATACCCTGCAATTTTTTTGTTTTCATTTCTTTAAAGGGGTTCTCCAAGTTATATATATTGATGACCTATCCTCAGGATAGGTCATCAATATCAGATCGGAGGGGGTCCGACACCCGGCACCCCCGCCGATCAGCTGTTTCACTGTTTACATGCTGGGCGACACGGGGGTAGTGGTGAGCAGATGTAATTACACCTAACTGCCCCATTCATTGCAATGGGAAGAATCGCTTCCATAGACTTGTATGGGAGCGATTCTTCCCATAGAAATGAATGGGGCAGTGAGGTGTAATTACACCTACTCACCACTACCCCCATTACGGCCGGCAGGTAAACAGTGAAGAGGAGGAAGCGCTGATACGGTGCACGCCTCCTCTTCAAACAGCTGATCGGTGGGGGTGCCGGGTGTCGGACCCCCGCTGATCTGATATTGATGACCTATCCTGAGGATACGTCATCAATAAATATAACTCGGAGAACCCCTTTAAATATACCTGTATAAAATAAGACATGATCTGGGATCCAGGGAGATTCCGATCTTTCAAAACTTGTGTGCGGGGAACTTTAGATGAAAAATGACTATTACTACTGATCACGGATGCCCCCTAGTCCTTAGGAATATTTCCCATCACCCACGTAGGATTTCCTCAGAGCGGGTTGTCCGGTCTACCAGCTGACTTAACCCCTGCACGTCACAGCGCCGAATAGGAAAGAAAATGCACTTACCTGGCCGTTCCACTGCTGCAGCTCCCTTCTCGGACCACTTTGTGTCCTGCTGGACCAGATCTGGCTTGGTCCCATGACTACTGTGACCAATCACTGGCCTTGGTGGGCACATGCCTCTGCCATGGAAAAACTATGGAAAGCACCAAAGAATAAAAACTACAAAAACAAAACAAAAAAAGTACATAAAGTGGTGATTAGGGAGCTATTCCATGTAATTAGGGGGGTTACGATTTAGGTGAGGCATAACATTAGGACCTCCTGCACGTAACCGTATCTGTTTTGTGGTCCGTAAATAGTGGATCGGCAGAATACAGATGCGGTCCGTGTGCACCCTGCACTTTTTTGTGGTCCCCATTGTACAAAATTCCTATTCTTGTCTGCAAAACTGACAACCATAAGACATGTTCTATTATTGGCGGCACGGCCACACGGATACGGGCAGCACACGAATCACATCCGTGTGTTGTCTGCATTTTTTTTGCAGGTCCTTAGAAATGAATTGGTCCACATTAGATCCACAAAAAATGCAGATTGAAAGTGGACCGCGGCCTGCATGGGGCCTAAGGCACATAGATGGGGGATACCTATAATCAAAACTGTTTACAAACATGCTTTATTGTGTTACATGGAGAAATAAAACACATTGTTTCGTATTTGTAAATAAGTTAGGAACGAGGGTATAAATCCGCCACCTCAGGAAATGCTCAACCCGTGGACCGCTTCCAAAAACACTGACTGCGGGTGAACGACTTTTCTGTAATTTATGTCGGACCCTGATGAATAATGACTAGAATTCCAGAGTTACCACAGATCATTTATTAATTAGTGAGACAATGACCTTTCTTGAGTCACGGGCATCATTAACCGATAACGAGGCTCATCAGCCGGAGATTCAGATCTTTCCAAACTTGTGTGTCGGGAACTATAGATAGAAAATTACCAGGAAGGTTCTTGCCTCAGTGCCTCTTAGTCCTTAGGAATATTTCACCTGATATGCCCAGGATTTCCTCAGCGCGCGCCGATGAGTTTCTGACCTCTGCATCATCATTACAACTTGACAATTATAATTAATTGGTTGTAGTGGAAGTGAAGGAGAAGCCGTTATAATATTCATACAGTGGCTGCTGCCAAAATTGAGAAAAGGAGCCCTATACATATAGGGCCTTCCACATATAGCCCATAGACAATGCCTGCTAAAGATACCCCCGTACTTTGAATGCTACAAGTATTCTTCCACTGGTTCTACCACCCACTAGCCTAGAGGATGGGATAAACCCGAGCCCCCTCTCTCAAAGGACCCCTATAGCAGCCGTATGGTCTCCCATAGTATGCGGTCAGTTGACTTGGCCTTGACCAAGAGATTGTTATAAAGAGGTCTATGCCATATACGTGAATTCTGAATTCTGGATGTGTTGTGCTGGCAGGTCTATTGTTAGAGTTAACAAGAAAGAGGAATTTGCATCAAAGATCCCATTACATTACCATCCCTGGTGCTGACACAACAAGTTGTCACATATTACTGCTAACCGATGCCACTGCACACTGGTTACACATTTGGAAAAGAAACTTTGGTCATACGCATAGGTCCTACAGGGAAATTTCACAGTGGCCTGATGCCCAGGGGGCTGCCCGGGATCTCCTCAAAGTCACCGGCCAGGTACATAACAATCGGATGCTCTAAGCATTAATTAATGCTAGGAGTATCAGGTAGTTGTGCACCTGAACTCCTGAACTCAACTGTATTACTGTCATCAGGATGGTGATACTGTTGAATACTGTTGAAAGCAAGAGTATTTTATGCTACACTGTGGCACTATGCTGCTTGGTTCTAGCACTACAGTATTGCAGGCACTCCCTATTTATGTTGGCCCATCTTCTGTCAATTTGGACATAGGGCCAATTTAGTTTTTTTCCTGGGCCACTTTAAGGTCTCAATCTGCCCATATTTGCCAAACTCATTGAATGCCCATTTTTCACCAGCTGTCCATAGAAACTGCCCTAATTACAGTACCTACCACAGATACCCCCTACAAACCCTGCTATAGCCCCCACATATAACCAGCCACTGACGCCTCCTATAATGATTTCCAGTAAACTTCTAGATAAAATCAGTAAATCTAAAGGGGTTTTCCGGGATTTTACTACTGATGACCTGTCTTCAGGATAGGTCATCAGTATCTGATGGGTGGGGGTCCGACAGCCTGGACCCCCACCGATCAGCTGTTTGAGAAGGCATCGGCACTCCCATGAGCGCCGCGGCCTTCTCTCAAGTTTTCCTAGGCCAGTGACATCACGTTCATCGGCCACGTGGCCTAGGAGCGGCTCAGCCTCATTCAAGTGAATGGGGCTGAGTGCAATACCAAGCATGGCCACTATACAATGTACGGTGCTGTGCTTGGTGAGCGTGGTGAAGGCCACGGTGCTCACAGGAGCGCCCGTAACTTCTCAAACAGGTGATTGGCGGGGATGCCGGGTGTCGGACCCCCACCGATCAGATACTGATGACCTATCCAGAAGATAGGTCATCGGTAGTTAAATCTTGGAAAACCCCTTTAAAGGGAATACACAGCTATTTCATGACTGGGACCTCATCCTACAGTTTCTACAATTGTTCTGGTCATGTTGAGTCCAGCAGTTGTCCACTGTGGTGCCAAGGAGGAAGTCCAGAGCAGAGGACCTCGCTCCACCCAAAGCCATTCTGGAGAGGCCTGTGTCCCCCATGCACCCTAGATCATTGACCAATCCCCATTGACATTGTGTCATGTTCATGGTGGCCTTGAATTTGAAGTGTGCATAGTCCTGTTTGGAAATTATCGGTCAGGAGCATAATTCAAAATTTGCCTAGGTTTCTGCTAAAATCCACTTGTATACAGGCCAGGATGTTGGAGGTTATTGGACGTTATTAGTAGGCCAAAAAACTGGAGGCACCATTATAACATGCAAGGGTTGAACAACTAAGACAGAGCTGAAGGTCCCGCCATGGGGTCTGACACCACCCCTGCAGACATACTGTAGGTGCAGCAGTGCAGACTGGAGCATATACCACATAAACCTGCTACTTAAGATGGCTGATTCTTTATTCTCCCTCAAAATTAGCCCTAAATAACAGCGTAGCCACAGATATGCGACATAACTCATATGATTGCAACTTGAAATTTGAATATATAAGTAGAATGAGATCATGAGTTGGCAAAGGTTCACCCGGATGAGTTAAGTCCTTTTTGTGTCAAAATGTTTCCCCTTATGATTAAAGAAGGAAAGATTGAAATATTTCATCCACCTGTAACAGGAAGCTGGTTGGTCCGTGCCACCACTAATTCATGCCCGTCGTGTCGCCATCGAGCAAACAGAGAAGTGGAGAAGTGGAGAACCTGCGAGGACTTGAAGCTCATCTACAGGTCAAGAATTACCCATCTAGTTACATGATACTTCTGAGAACATTGCCTTGGCTGAAGTCGGAAGAGGATGTAGAGTCAGCGTGGTATCACCTTGATATGCAAAGTGAATAAAGAGGAAGAGCTTTCCCTTTCGTTACATGGAAACACATTTCCCTCAATGAAATTGGGCACTTTAATCTTGATCCATAGCCAAAAGTCGCATTTAGTCACCACCTGCCAACTAGTCTTGAGCAAATCGAGCTTCGGATCATAGATTTTTAATTTTAATGCTGTCTCTGTACTGCATTAAATTGTATGGGCTGCGCGTAGGCAAGAAATTGTATTGGCTGAAGTCTTGCAAGACTTCGGTGAATTAATTCGGTACTCCTATCTTTCAAAACCATTAAAAATGGGGAATTCCGAATTTGAGTTTGGAACTGGTTGGTATCTCAGTACCAAACCTGACTTCAGATTCCTAACTTAAAATGTTTTTAAAGACGCAGATAGGAAAACCGAATTATTCGCGAGACTTCGGCCAATACGAATTTTGCCTACGCGCAGCCTTTACATTTTAATGCTGCACAGAGACAGCATTAAAATCGAAGTTTTTGAATGAATCGACTTCGGATCCATGATCTGAAGCTCGATTCGCTCAAGGCTACTGGCAACAGTGTGGTCTGCTTAGTGGTGTCCACAGAAGACCATGGGTTCCATGGCAAAGATAATGTGAATACCTACAATGAAGTGTGGAGTGAGCAGTTACTAGAGTAACTCTGTGGTCACTCGTGATAGGCCCTCAAAATCTGATTATTGGGGGCCAACTCCTGGGGTACAGGATAATGACACTCGGGGTACAGGATAATGACACTGACACTCGGGGTACAGGATAATGACACTGACACTCGGGGTACAGGATAATGACGCTGACACTCGGGGGACAGGATAATGACGCTGACACTCGGCGTACAGGATAATGACACTGACACTCGGGGTACAGGATAATGACACTGACACTCGGGGTACAGGATAATGACACTGACACTCGGGGTACAGGATAATGACACTGACACTCGGGGTACAGGATAATGACACTGTCAATCACGGTATTTTGGAACCAGAGCCATTTATACCGACCCCTTTCTGACCTGCAGACTATCCTTCACTTCCTCCTCTTTTTTTTCTCGGAATACAGGATTTTTCTCTGTAAACAGCCATTTCAGGACAGGGAGATGGGGGCTCAGGTGTTTTTCGGCTCATCAGTACTTTTTGTCACATATCTCCACTGCTCAGACCCCACCAGGGACGTGAGGTGTACTGGCCCTTTAAATACAATTAAGTCTGTATGTGATTTTTGTGGCTCTTCAGAAGAATGGAGAAGAGAAAGTTCCACATAAGACATCTGTCCTCTGAGGTCGCAGCCACTTCCAGAATTTCATTGAATTCTTCTCTAAATATAAAACTATGAGATCAAAGGACGTGAAAACGTTCAGTGAAGTTACTGGATGGAAAATGTAATAAATGAAAACACGTCTTGAATCTTTAATGGGAAAAACATTGTCTCCAAAATACTTCCAGGAAATAAAAACTACAGATTTTGGGCAATGGAGAAACAGAACAATTACATAAAAATTCAACATTTGGACATATATCGATAGTCTTTTTTTGTATTTGATATGAGTGGCTTTATGCTAAGTGGGAAACTATAACCCCCAGCATGCCGCACTTGTAGCTCCCATAGATTACCTCACCCTGCTCTGTTGTATGGAGGGGCCCCTATACTATCCTCGCTCCTTTATGGCTCATCCTCAGGCATCTGCACCATGGCCTCACTGCAGGGGCTTCCTGCTCAGTGTCTCAGCCTCTCAGGTCCCTGGAAACCTCTGCATGAAGCCAAGGGTCTGGAGACACATTGTGGCCTCTTAGTGACATCTAGTGGTCATATGTGAAAATACAGCAGTGACTGCTACAGGGAAAAGAGCCCCCTGCAGCAGAATAGAAACATGAATGAAGAGATCCTACATATAGGAGCAGAGCAGCAGGGGAAAAAGGGCACTAACACATGGGGACAGGGCACTGATGTGTGGGGGACAGGGTGCTGATGTATGGAGGACAGGGCGACACTGACAAATGGGGACAGGGCACTGATGTATGGGGGACAGGGCGCTGACGCATTGGGGGACAGGGCGCTGACGCATGGGGGACAGGGCGCTGATGCATGGGGGACAGGGCGCTGATGCATGAGGGGAGAGGGCACTGACGCATGAGGGGACACGACACCGACGCATGGGGGGACAGGGCACCGACACATGGGAGGTCAGGGCACTGACGCATGGGGAATAGGGCACTGACGCATGGGGACAGGGCACTGACGCATGGGAGGTAAGGGCGCTGACGCATGGGGGGACAGGATGGCAATGCATGGAGTACAGAATGCCGATGCATGGGGGACAAGGAGCTGATGCATGGGGACAGAACACTGACTCCTGTCTCTGCAGACTGCATTATGTCATCTACCTCCTCTCCTGTCCCTGCAGATTGCAGTGTGTCATCTACCTCATCTCCTCTCCCTGCAAACTGTAGTATGTAATTTACCTCCTCTCCTGTCCCTGCAGACTGCAGTTTGTCATCTACCTCCTCTCCTGTCCCTGCAAACTGCAGTATGTCATCTACCTTCTCTCCTGTCCCTGCAAACTGCAGTTTGTTATCTACCTCCTCTCCTGTCCCTGCAAACTGCAGTATGTCATCTACCTCCTCTCCTGTCCCTGCAAACTGCAGTATGTGATTTACCTCCTCTCCTGTCCCTGCAGGCTGCAGTATGTCATCTACCTCCTCTCCTGTCCCTGCAGACCAGAGTATGTCATCAGATTCCTGAGGCCATTAGGAACTGCTTCTCCAGACTTGTAAATAGGGAGTCTTATTGGACCTTCCGGCTATGGACACTAATGTCGGAGGGTCTAAATGGGACCACTGAATAAGTGAGGTAGCAAAGTAAAATCTAAAAGTAATATCTATATATTATATTATATATATAATATTTATAAAAAAATGTTTCTGGTTCATATATATTTTCTACTTTGTACTGTGTTATTTGCCGATTTTTAATATTTATCCTATTTGCGTTTATTATTTATGTTGTTGAGTGTAAAAATTGTTTTATACATTTTTTATTGTCTGTTTTTTATCTGGTCCAGGTTTTGTAGGTAGCCTGAACCTGTATAAATTATGCTTTGTGCTATACTTTCATTGTGTCTGATAAAGAAAGCGGTATGCTTTCGAAAGACGTTACATGAATAAAGCAATTCCTTGGTATCCTGTGCTCCTCAGCCTGCTTCCTTTGGACATTTTTCTACTAACTTCTGGGATCCCTCTTGATTACCGGCAGGCAGTGCTGCAGTTACCTTCATTCCTTCCATGTGCTTCTCAGAGTTGTGCCTGAGTTGCACAATTCTATATGGTGAGCCTCATTGCTTACCTGCTGTTCTAGGTCTCTAGTGTACTCCCACTAGTAATGTCTGCAGAGATTTGGAGCTCTGTTAGTGGTGGGCCCTAATGTCTACAGGGCCTGTGTAACTGCCCAGGCTGCACATATGCTCTATCTGCCTCTCACCTTCGATCAGGCTCTGCTGGTGTGAAAGATCCCGGACGAGCCCCCAATATCCTTACCTTCGTCTTTCTTTATTACTTAAATGATCTTTCTGGAGGACTTGTAGTCATTTGACTAATGATTTTGGCAGTCATTTTTGCAAAAGTGACAACAGAAAGTGTAGCTATATTAGATTTGGTTTTCCAGGGACCAGCATGTCCCAAAAACCCAACATATATATACATATACCTTCCATTCTAAAGTTATGTGGATCAGCCTCCCGGGGTACAGGATAATGATACGCTGACCCTTGGGACACAGGATAATGACACTGACACTTGGTATAAAAGATGATCTGACACTTGGTACAGGATAATGACATGCTGTACTGTGAAAACTCGAGGTCACTTAGCTCTCCAGGATCACCGTCTTCTCAGCTTAGATGGTTGGCACACCTCAAGAAACCACTCCAACGCTGCAGACTTGGGTGCAAACTGGCCTCAACCAGCTTTATTGTGACTTTTACAGCAGTCAAAAAACATAAAACATAAACAAGTCCTAGGTCGTCTGGCCACTAATTATACAGTAGTTTTCCCTCTCTGTCGGGATCTGGGTCTACCTCCCATCTCCTCAAAACACCACTCAGTGCTTAACCCACACAGGGTCAGAAGGTCCCGACTCCCACAGGCCTCGGCACAACCTGTTTCTTCCCCCAGACTGGGAACCCTGATTGAGCAGCTCAGCCCACATTTACAGAGGGAAAACCCTATTTTCCCAACCTTTCTGGGTGAAATACACGGTTTTAATGGCTCTCATAACAGCTCCACTGCCACCCAGCCAGTACATCTCCCGCAAGGCTTGTGAAGAGTGCTTCCACTTCTTGCTTTCCTGTAATCATGTGGCGCTCTCTTCACTGTGTCCTAGGGTCCTTCAAATAGCAGAAGTGCGGTGATATCCTGATGTTAGATATGGGAGCCCCCTCTTCTCACCTCTCACTGTGATATTTCTCTCAGTAGCAGAATCTCGTAACCCTGACATTATTACATCAGACTCCATGTGACTCATCCCTTACATCCTAATTAATCCGCTTTGACACGTTGCTAATTTGATGCAATTATGAAAGGATTTACAACATCCATATCAGAAAAGACGGGCAGGGCGGATTGGGAGCGGAAAAGGTGGGTGGTTATAGGGAAGAAAGTTTCGAGGAATTGGAGTTTCTTACATGTGAGGTAATTGGTAGCTGGTGATATACTCATCCTACTGTACACAGACCTGTAAATACAATAAGGGGTGTCCCAAATGAGAAGCTGTAGTAGTTCTTTACAGTAAAAGCAGAACATTAATTGAATTCACCTTTGTGAAGGTCAGTGGCATGCAAATTATTGTCATCATCTGTGGCATCATTGATGGCATCCGTGTCCTGTCAGTGTTTCACAGACCATTGGTAGGAGAGCTTTGGAAATTCATTTTCAGCCTAGCAGAGATTGTGGAATACGAATGACACACGGAGGGCAAAAAACGGACACATGGGCCAAACACGGATTCTGCATGGACATCTTCATGAATGAAACACACATGGATTTTCTACAGAAATGGAAATGTGAATGAGGCCTTAGATCTTCCGTCCTGACTCAGAAACTTCATTCACAGGAAAGGCTCTGTATTGTTTGCCACAAGAAACATGGCTCCTTCATTGTAAGGATCTGGATGTAGCGTATTCCCTCTAGAAATATCTGTAGAGATTTGGAGCTCTGTTAGTGGTGGGCCCTAATGCCTACGGGGCCCCTGTGTAGCTGCTCAGGCTGCAAATATATTTTATCTGCCTCTTTCCTTCAATCAGGGCTCTGCTGGTGTATACAATCCCGGACGAGCCCCCAATATCCTTACCTGACATGTCTTTCTTTATTACTTAAAATCGATCTTTCGGAACGGACTTGTAGTAAATTGACTAATAATTTTGACAGTCATTTTTGCAGAAGTGACAGCAGGAAGTGCAGCCATATTACTTGTCAAATTTAAAGAGGTTTTATAGGACCCAGCAGATCCTCAAATCCATCTTATTTACACATAATTGATCTGTAGGGGGAATTTGGAAAACACTTACCATTCTGAAGTTATGTGGATTGGCCTCCCTGGAATATGTGTACATAATGCTCCTCTTCTGAAAATCCAGCTTCTGTCAATATCATGTCCTTTACCAGGTTTCCGGCCTGGGCTATGGATGATGTATCCTCTTTAGCCCAGGCCATAAACCTGGTAAAGGTTGTGACATTGACAGAAACTGGATTTTCAGAAGAGGAGCGTCACGAGAGGATCATCTGTGTGACTGTGAGTATATAGAAAACTTTCTCCTAAAGTCAAGATATGAGTAATTAAAGGGGCTCTGCCATGATTGATGTAATAGTTGAAAATCAGAAATCTTTTAGTACATGACAATCTCTTTCTAAAAAAGCTAAAACCAGTCCAATTGTTCTGCTAGATTTATTTCAGGCTAGCAGCCCAGGGAGCATGTCCTTTCTCAGGGGTCATGTCCTTTCTGTTGTAGCTCTTTCCCTGTAACTGCCACAGCTTCTAACAGAAGATATGGCTTGTGACAGTTGAAGATTAAAACTGACCACAGGCGACCACCTCAGTGAGGTGGACAAGAAATAAGAAAAAACAATCAGCAGGTGTTGCTATACAGATATATTTTATTGAATAGCTCAGTGGCTTTTAATGACAAGACATAAAATTACAAAAGTATTCAGATCCCACTGCTGGTTTAAAAAATGTAGGATATTTTTTGTGACACAACCCCTTTAAGGCTCCATTCACACGTCCTGTTTTTCTTTCCTGATTCGATCCTGATTTTTTCAGGACCCATTGAAACGAATGGATCCAGATCAGGATCAGGATCGAATCAGGAAAGAAAAACAGGACGTGTGAATGGAGCATAAGGTGGGTTTGTGGCACTCACTAGGTCCCGGAAAACAACTTTTAAGGGAATGTCCAAGATTGTTTGAAATTACTAAAAATGAGCAATTTGATCAAAACAAAACAAAAAAAGCACCAAAATATATTTACCTGATGGTCCCTGACTATTTTTGTTTACTTTGCTGCAGCCGATGCCTGACCTCAGCGGAGACTGCTGAGACCTGTGATTGGCTGTAGCAATCATATGGATGTACATGACATCATCACTGATGGCATGGGGGAGCTGTCGCGGCAGGGAATTTAACTGATGAGCATTGGTTATTTTTCTACTTTAGCAAGTTCATTTTTTTCAAATCCTGGACACTCCCTTTAACCCTAGAATGCGTGACATCAGAAATCTTCATATTAGCGTATTGGGGGCCTTTTAGGCCCCCATGCAAATCATATGGAAAACACACTTATATAACTTTTACAAGTTTATTTTAAAACTGCTAAATAAAATATGATTAGTAAACAAAATTTTAATTATAACAGAAACTTGCTCTCAACATCGTATCTTATCTCAGGTCCTTAACAATTAGCTCACAGTGTATACTGTCCTCATTACTCTCTTCACAGCTTATTACTGTGTTCAGAAGGACCTGAGATGATGTCATGACTTTATCTCTCCCTCCAAAAATCACATGACATCCTCATATGGCATTATCCACACCCTGGCCCCTCCACCAGCATTACTGAGTACAAATAAAGTAACTTGAGGTACAAACACTACTGAGAACATAATAAAAAAATACATGGGGGCCTAAAAGGCCCCCAATCCGTACAGATGTGTTTTTCACCAAAAAAGCATTGTTACACCAAAATGCCTATGAAAAAAAATATATGAACAACTGGATATTACCAACAACGACATTCTTGAGGATTACCTGGAGTTTCAAAATTCTAACTTAAGTAATTTTGCAGATAATAACAAAAAAGTAAGCATGGGGGCCTAAAAGGCCCCCAATACGCATTCTAGGGTTAAATTATCACAGAAATTAACCAAAAGTCCTGCAGAATGGAGAAATTCAATGATTAATATAGATAGAGATGTCAGTTCATTATTGAGGGGTGGAGGGGGGTGGGTCATTATATGGGGGGCTCGTCCGGGGACAAAAATGGCTGCCATAGCAGTAGCAGAACAGAAAAATGTCAATATCTCTGCATGCATCACAAACACAATTACTAAACTTTTGCTGCTGATCCAACTTCTGATTGTCGATAGATGGCCTTTTAAAAAAAAAATAAATAAAAAGTTTTTGGTGAAATTCCGCTTTAAATCCAGCAGGGAGCGCCATTTCAACACTGAATTCGCAAACGCCAAGAATATTCAGTCCAAGCATTTCCCCATTAACTTTTATTGATGTCTGCACATTTCATTTAGAGGGAGATGGGTTTTTATAGGTTTCTATGAGGAGGATGCTCTACGGCTCTAGGCTACGAGGCCTCATGGGAGATGATAGCGGGAGAACAGTGCTGATTATTTGATGTGACCTCAGTGTCCTACGACCAAGGCTGATGGCAGAACATCAGAGCCAATGGCCGATCGGCATCAGATCTGTCCAGAGCCACGAAGGTCCTGCCGCCCGCTGAGATACAAATCCTAAGACTGGCTCCAAAAATACTGGCTGCGGATATATCATAAATCTACTTGTTTCTTAAAGGGCAACTAACGCACTTCTGCACTCTACTGAAATACTGTGCTGCTGTGGCCCCTGTAACTTCAATCTGTGACTTCCCGCATCACTTTAAGTCCTGCCCTCACTAATAGGACAGGAATGGACGCTGCCATCAAGAAGATCTGTATAGTCTTCTTCTGAAATAATCTGCGCTGCTGTGGGACCTTGATCAATCATTGACCCCCACCCCCGGCCCAAACGAACTTTTCTCCATGACCCTCCTCCTCATATCACATCCCGGTCAGCAGCAGACTTGTTCTTACTCAACAGTGGACAAGTAACTGCCTGGACATGGTCAAAGCTCTCCTGAAATACTCTGTGTTGCTGGGGCTGTGTTCCTACCACTTGTCCCCATTCTCCTCCTCGCATGACACAGCCCTTGTCATATATAGCCCTGTCCTTACTATCATCCTCATATGAGAGGACAGGTCACAGAACCCCAGCACTCTGTGATCATCCTGAAATACTCTGTGCTGCTGAGGCTGTATTCTGCACCACTTTGGTGTAAAGGTCACTGCTTCAGCAAGATCAGACCTCTGCTGAAATACTCTGTGCTACTGAATCATTGTTCCTCTCCATGCCTTCCTTTTCCTTGATCTAATAAGTATAAAAGTGGCTGGACTGGGCTATCACATGCTCAGGTCTCTGCTTCCCACTGAGATAAGCGTTGTTAGTAATTTATGGCGCCGCTTATCCTTAATGAAATAAAGAGAAAAACTAGAGCAGTCAAAAAAGTGGGCGTATGGGGTGCTCTTCTCTGCAAAATCATCCTTGGGAGTGAATAGGACCTGTAACACTGCTCATCGTGAGCTTTCTGGTTCATGAATAGCATGCCAGGGCAGTAAAGACTGACACACAGGTAGAGCACTAACAAAAACATAACAAAATGTCAGCAGAGGTTTAAGGTTTTTCTGCATAACTTTGGACATTTCCTTCTGCTCTTACTTTTAAAAAAAAGTCCACGTACTATATAACGTATGCATAGTATAAAACAGAAGTCACTTTTTCGGAGGAAATACTATAGGGACATTAAAATGTCCTTAAAGGGGTTGTCTCATGAAGAAAATCCCTATTTGTATGGCCTATTAGGGCATATGGCCGTCATAGAGGATGGGCCCCCAGTCGGGACCCTGCGGGATGAGACATTGTTGGCTATTCATTTGGATGCAATACTACAATTCCCCTGCAGTGGCCGCAGTAGGACAAATGTCTAGCTGGCAGTGGCTTCTCTTGGAGATCAGCTGATCTTTCCGGGGTCTTTGATGGGACAACCCCTTTAACACACCATCCTATTAAAGGGATATTACCATGTCATGAAGCGATAGCATATTGCTAGGATACTGCAGCCGGCCCCATTCCCTTGAATACTGTACTCAGTGGCGGACTTGATCACCCCACAAACCAGGCATATGCTTGGGGCCCCATAAATCAGAGGGGAAGGGGGTCTCTACTGTTAAGTAGAGACGAGCAACATTTAGAAAAATTCGATTTGCCAGCTTCGCCAAAGTTCGCCAAGAAATTTGTTTCGTTATGAATTAATTTGTAACGAATCGCGATAAATCAGGTATACCCAGGTCACTCCGCCTAATCTTATTCTTCCCACTTGGTGGCTCAATCTCCATGTGAAGGCTTGGACGTTAACCCTTTCCTGACCACCCACAGTAAGTCGGCAGCCGAGTATTTAAAAATGGCGCCCGCTGGCACGTGCAGTGGGCGCCATGGCCGCCGGGCGTCTGCTTTTTTAAAGAGCAGACACCCGTCACTAATGTCCACGACCGGTATTACCCTTCAGATGCTGTGGACATCGGGTGTGTTCCGGCTCCCCCTAGCGGGGATCGGGGAAACCGGAGCGTGTATGCAGCAGCCCCTGTCCTCATGTGTGATGGTAGCAGAGATGGTACATTGCATTTCGGCGGTACAGGGCTGACAGAGAGGAGCTTAGCAATACCATGGCGACTCCCAGGCATAACTTTGTTGGGGCCCCTAGAAATGGCAATGTGCAGGAAAAGATTGTGAAGGAGCTGCAGGACTGCTGGAATCCCCAGTGAACAGCCGTAATCTGCAAGGAATGTATCAGTTTAGTTTTAATGTATCGGTTCAGTTTCCCTGCAGTGCCCCCACAGGGGAAATGAAGTAGTGCATGCTGCTCATTCAAACCAATAGGTTGTTCAGTCCTCCAGTGGATCCTGAAATAGGATTTGGGACTTAGCTCATCAGATACGTATGAGTACAATTAAAAAATAGAAATTTTGACAATATTATTTGCAAGGAGGACTAAAATGAATCGGCACTACACACACGTTCCGACAAAAAATTCTTTGCATCCGTATCCCAAGTTACAAAGTTGTAGCCCCCTCCCCCGGCACGTCATCCTGCTTCCTCAGGCAGGCACTCCATAAGAACGGTATCCAGACTTTTTCCAGTGTCCTGCACCTTTAAAAGGCAAAGCAGATGCAGTAGCCCCCCTCTCCCCTCCTTCCGTCCTCCTCCTCCTCTCCTTGTCTCCAGCCGGAAGGGGGATGTGATGTAAAATCACAGTCAAACTTTTGGAAGATCTCTGGTGATTATTACAGAACAAGAACTTAACAAACCCCCGCAAAAAAATAGAAAGGGGTGCTGGAGGACTATCCATAAAGAGAGGGATCAAGTCAGGGGGCCGTGGAGAACCCCCCCCCCTAACCCCCGGACATCTAGCCTCCATACACAGGTCAGTTGGAAACTTTTTAGCTGCTGGGATTGTGTGATCGGAATGACAAACAGTGAGATGTTGCAGGAACAATGGTGAGGGTGGCGAGCTCCAAAAGTTGTCAAACGGCAGAATTTTGGGGAATTTTTCTTAAAATTTTCAAATTAGAATTCAATTCTTTTTTAGAATTTTCAAATGCATTACAATTGTGGAAGAACGTGCATTTCGATTTTTTTTGGGGGAGGGGCGTCTTGAAGAACATGAAGAACATTAGAACTTTAAAAAAAAAATCTAAAACTTTTCGGAAATTTTTGAATTTTTATGCATTTTCCAGTTTTCTTTTAACCTACTGATGATGTGGATAGGGTTTGATGTGAACGTGTATTACACAGGCCATAGACCGCATCTGGTGCAGGATATAAAATTCTGATGTAATATTTAATTCATTTTGTAACGGGACGATATTTTAGGACGCATGGTTGACTTCCTGTACCGTAGCCAGCCTGGACTCTCCTGGGTTTCTAATATAACTCACTCGAACCTCTAACTTTATAATAACGAACACAATTCCACAAACTTCAGCAAAGTTGTTAATTCTGTTCTTGGAATGAATAGAATGTCAAAATGACAGTAAGGACTGACACACAGGAAGAGCACTAAAAGAGAGGATGGAACGTATATGGCAGTGCATAGCAGCGTAGATTTTTTTGTGTCATTTGGGGTCTGTGCACCCCTGTGGAGGCGCTCTAATGGCGGCCATGAGGGGTTGTCACTCAGCATCTGTCACCTGACATTCATGGGGAGGGGCTTATATTTCTGTTGTGTCACTTTAAGAGATGTTGGGAAAAACTTACACTGTTTGGGAATTGTCGAATTTCACTCGCACTGAGTTTCCAGTCCTTGAAAATGTTTTCCTAATTACTTTTTACATGATATTTTTCAAGTCATTAAGAAATCCTGACAGAATCGCTCAGCTATTCCGCGGTAACCGCTTCATTGTTATGATTCACTTTCCATAGCAACAAGCGAGTTCCTAGGGTAACGGGGGCACAGGCAATATCCTGTTATTGTCTAGACGTGGAATAATTGGGTTATTTATGTAACTGTATGGCGCTATTATTTGATTAGGCATGGGACTGTTATTTGGGCCCAGTATGGCACTTTTATTTGGAGCACTGTATGGTACTGTTATTTTGGCTCTGTATGAAGCTGTTATTTGGGCCATATATGATGGTATTTAAGTAAGTATGGTCCTGTTATTTGGGCTCTGTATGGAGCTATTATTTGGGCCCTGTAGGGAGCTGTTATTTGGGCTCTGTATGGAGCTGTTATGTGGGCCCTGTATGGTACTTTTATTTGGGCCCTGTATGGCATTGTTATTTGGCCATTGTATGGCACTTTTTATTTAGGGCACTGTAAGGTACTGTTATTTGGGCTCTGTATGAAGCTGTTGAGTAGGTATGGTCCTGTTATTTGGGAACTTTATGGAGCTGTTATTTGGGCTCTGTATGGAACCATTATTTAGGCCTGATATGATTGTGTTATTTGAGTAGGTATGGCACTGTTATTTGGGCCTTGTATGGCACTTTTAATTGGGCACTATATGATTAAAGCTATGATGTATGGTAGTGTTGTTTTGAGACTCTATGGCACTTTTACTGGGGCACTCTATAGAGTATGGTACTGTTATTTGGGCTCTGTATGGAACTGTTGTGTGAGCCCTGTATGCCACTGTTATTTGAAAACTATATGATGCTACTTGAGAGGGTATGGTACTGTAATTTGGGCCTTGTATGGCACTTTTATGCGGGCCCTGTATGACATTGTTATTTAGGCACTGTATAGAGTTGTTATTTGGGCACTGTATAGAGTTGTTATTTGGGCACTGTATAGAGTTGTTATTTGGGCACTGTATAGAGTTGTTATTTGGGCTCTGTATGGAGCTGTTATTTGGTCAACGTAAGGCATTTTTTATTGTATGGTAGTGTTATTTGGGTACTACATAATGCTTTTATTTGAGTAGGTATAGTACTGTTATTTGGGCCTTGTATGTCACTATTATTAGGCCACTGTATGGGGTTGTTATGTAGGTCTTTTATAGCACTGTTATTTGGGTCCTGTATGACACTTTTATGTGAGCTCTGTATGGCATTGTTATTTGGGCACTGTATAGAGCTGTTATTTGGGGCATGTATAGCACTATTATTTGGGCACTATATAATGCTGTTAGGTATGGTCCTGTTATTTGGGCCTTGTATGTCACTTTTATCAGGCCACTGTATGGAGCTGTTATTTGGTCTCTGTATAGCACTGTTATTTGGTCTCTGTATAGCACTGTTATGGGGTCCTGTATAGTGCTGTTATTTGGGCCCTGTATAGCACTGTTATTTGGACCCTGTATAGTGCTGTTATTTGGGCCCTGTATAGTGCTGTTATTTGGGCCCTGTATAGTGCTGTTATTTGGTTTCTGTATAGCACTGGTATTGGGTCCTGTATAGTGCTGTTATTTGTTCTCTGTATGGAGCTGTTATTTGGGTCTTGTATGGAGCTGTTATTTGGGCCCTGTATAGCACTGTTATTTGGTTTCTGTATGGAGCTGTTATTTGGTCTCTGTATAGCACTGGTATTGGGTCCTGTATAGTGCTGTTATTTGGGCCCTGTATAGTGCTGTTATTTGTTCTCTGTATGGAGCTGTTATTTGGGTCTTGTATGGAGCTGTTATTTGGGCCCTGTATAGCACTGTTATTTGGTCTCTGTATGGAGCTGTTATTTGTTCTCTGTATGGAGCTGTTATTTGGGTCTTGTATGGAGCTGTTATTTGGGCCCTGTATAGCACTGTTATTTGGTCTCTGTATGGAGCTGTTATTTGGGCCCTGTATAGCACTGTTATTTGGGCCCTGTATAGTGCTGTTATTTGGACCCTGTATAGTGCTGTTATTTGGGCCCTGTATGGAGCTGTTATTTGGTCTCTGTATGGAGCTGTTATTTGGTCTCTGTATGGAGCTGTTATTTGGGCCCTGTATAGTACTGTTATTTGGGTCCTGTATGGAGCTGTTATTTGGGCCCTGTATGGAGCTGTTATTTGGGCCCTGTATAGCACTGTTATTTGGGCCCTGTATGGAGCTGTTATTTGGGCCCTGTATAGCACTGTTATTTGGACCCTGTATAGTGCTGTTATTTGGGCCCTGTATAGTGCTGTTATTTGGGTCTTGTATGGAGCTGTTATTTGGGCCCTGTATAGCACTGTTATTTGGGTCTTGTATGGAGCTGTTTATTTGGGTCTTGTATGGAGCTGTTATTTGGGCCCTGTATAGCACTGTTATTTGGTCTCTGTATGGAGCTGTTATTTGGTCTCTGTATGGAGCTGTTATTTGGGTCCTGTATAGTACTGTTATTTGGGCCCTGTATAGTACTGTTATTTGGGTCCTGTATGGAGCTGTTATTTGGGCCCTGTATGGAGCTGTTATTTGGGCCCTGTATAGCACTGTTATTTGGTCTCTGTATGGAGCTGTTATTTGGGCCCTGTATAGCACTGTTATTTGGGCCCTGTATAGTGCTGTTATTTGGGCCCTGTATAGTGCTGTTATTTGGACCCTGTATAGTGCTGTTATTTGGGCCCTGTATGGAGCTGTTATTTGGTCTCTGTATGGAGCTGTTATTTGGTCTCTGTATGGAGCTGTTATTTGGGCCCTGTATAGTACTGTTATTTGGGCCCTGTATAGTACTGTTTGTTATTTGGGTCCTGTATGGAGCTGTTATTTGGGCCCTGTATGGAGCTGTTATTTGGGCCCTGTATAGCACTGTTATTTGGACCCTGTATAGTGCTGTTATTTGGGCCCTGTATAGTGCTGTTATTTGGGTCTTGTATGGAGCTGTTATTTGGGCCCTGTATAGCACTGTTATTTGGGTCTTGTATGGAGCTGTTATTTGGGTCTTGTATGGAGCTGTTATTTGGGTCCTGTATAGTGCTGTTATTTGGGTCCTGTATAGCACTGTTATTTGGTCTCTGTATGGAGCTGTTATTTGGGCCCTGTATAGCACTGTTATTTGGACCCTGTATAGTGCTGTTATTTGGGCCCTGTATAGTGCTGTTATTTGGGTCTTGTATGGAGCTGTTATTTGGGCCCTGTATAGCACTGTTATTTGGGTCTTGTATGGAGCTGTTATTTGGGTCTTGTATGGAGCTGTTATTTGGGTCCTGTATAGTGCTGTTATTTGGGTCCTGTATAGCACTGTTATTTGGTCTCTGTATGGAGCTGTTATTTGGGTCTTGTATAGTGCTGTTATTTGGGCCCTGTATAGTACTGTTATTTGGACCCTGTATAGTGCTGTTATTTGGTCTCTGTATAGTCCTGTTATTTGGACCCTGTATAGTCCTGTTATTTGGACCCTGTATAGCACTGTTATTTGGTCTCTGTATGGAGCTGTTATTTGGTCTCTGTATGGAGCTGTTATTTGGGTCTTGTATGGAGCTGTTATTTGGTCTCTGTATAGTCCTGTTATTTGGACCCTGTATAGTGCTGTTATTTGGTCTCTGTATAGTCCTGTTATTTGGACCCTGTATAGTCCTGTTATTTGGACCCTGTATAGTCCTGTTATTTGGACCCTGTATAGCACTGTTATTTGGTCTCTGTATGGAGCTGTTATTTGGTCTCTGTATGGAGCTGTTATTTGGGTCCTGTATAGTGCTGTTATTTGGGCCCTGTATAGCACTGTTATTTGGGTCTTGTATGGAGCTGTTATTTGGGTCTTGTATGGAGCTGTTATTTGGGTCCTGTATAGTGCTGTTATTTGGGTCCTGTATAGCACTGTTATTTGGTCTCTGTATGGAGCTGTTATTTGGTCTCTGTATGGAGCTGTTATTTGGGTCCTGTATAGTACTGTTATTTGGGCCCTGTATAGTACTGTTATTTGGGTCCTGTATGGAGCTGTTATTTGGGCCCTGTATGGAGCTGTTATTTGGGCCCTGTATAGCACTGTTATTTGGTCTCTGTATGGAGCTGTTATTTGGGCCCTGTATAGCACTGTTATTTGGGCCCTGTATAGTGCTGTTATTTGGGCCCTGTATAGTGCTGTTATTTGGACCCTGTATAGTGCTGTTATTTGGGCCCTGTATGGAGCTGTTATTTGGTCTCTGTATGGAGCTGTTATTTGGTCTCTGTATGGAGCTGTTATTTGGGCCCTGTATAGTACTGTTATTTGGGCCCTGTATAGTACTGTTTGTTATTTGGGTCCTGTATGGAGCTGTTATTTGGGCCCTGTATGGAGCTGTTATTTGGGCCCTGTATAGCACTGTTATTTGGACCCTGTATAGTGCTGTTATTTGGGCCCTGTATAGTGCTGTTATTTGGGTCTTGTATGGAGCTGTTATTTGGGCCCTGTATAGCACTGTTATTTGGGTCTTGTATGGAGCTGTTATTTGGGTCTTGTATGGAGCTGTTATTTGGGTCCTGTATAGTGCTGTTATTTGGGTCCTGTATAGCACTGTTATTTGGTCTCTGTATGGAGCTGTTATTTGGGCCCTGTATAGCACTGTTATTTGGACCCTGTATAGTGCTGTTATTTGGGCCCTGTATAGTGCTGTTATTTGGGTCTTGTATGGAGCTGTTATTTGGGCCCTGTATAGCACTGTTATTTGGGTCTTGTATGGAGCTGTTATTTGGGTCTTGTATGGAGCTGTTATTTGGGTCCTGTATAGTGCTGTTATTTGGGTCCTGTATAGCACTGTTATTTGGTCTCTGTATGGAGCTGTTATTTGGGTCTTTGTATAGTGCTGTTATTTGGGCCCTGTATAGTACTGTTATTTGGACCCTGTATAGTGCTGTTATTTGGTCTCTGTATAGTCCTGTTATTTGGACCCTGTATAGTCCTGTTATTTGGACCCTGTATAGCACTGTTATTTGGTCTCTGTATGGAGCTGTTATTTGGTCTCTGTATGGAGCTGTTATTTGGGTCTTGTATGGAGCTGTTATTTGGTCTCTGTATAGTCCTGTTATTTGGACCCTGTATAGTGCTGTTATTTGGTCTCTGTATAGTCCTGTTATTTGGACCCTGTATAGTCCTGTTATTTGGACCCTGTATAGTCCTGTTATTTGGACCCTGTATAGCACTGTTATTTGGTCTCTGTATGGAGCTGTTATTTGGTCTCTGTATGGAGCTGTTATTTGGGTCCTGTATAGTGCTGTTATTTGGGTCCTGTATAGCACTGTTATTTGGTCTCTGTATGGAGCTGTTATTTGGTCTCTGTATGGAGCTGTTATTTGGGCCCTGTATGGAGCTGTTATTTGGACCCTGTATAGTGCTGTTATTTGGGCCCTGTATAGTGCTGTTATTTGGGTCTTGTATGGAGCTGTTATTTGGGTCCTGTATAGTGCTGTTATTTGGGCCCTGTATAGTGCTGTTATTTGGGTCTTGTATGGAGCTGTTATTTGGGTCCTGTATGGAGCTGTTATTTGGTCTCTCTATGGCACGTATATTTAGATAATGTATGGTGTGGACATTTTTACACTGTATGACTGCATAGTGCAGACCATATGGGTTGTGCCAACAGATGGTGCCACACATTGGGCATCATCCAATCTAAGACCAGTTCTGAATTTATACAGAATATTCTTCTCGCCTTGTAGCTAATCCTTCCACAGATTTATGCTTTGCTCATCCTGCGACACCTGATTCATGAACTAAATGTCAAAACTTCAGCGACTAACACATTCATCGACAGAACATTAATAAGCTGAGGAGGAGGTTTAATGACTCTCAAAAATAGTCTCCCTTCGGGTCGTCCAGCCTGCAGTAGATGACGCGTCATTGTCACTGCAACAATCGGCTGCTGAGGTCACAACTCTCCATAGATCATGTGATCGCTGACGACAGGAAGCGGCGGTAAGGTATATTAGACATTTGGTGGAACTCTTTTTTAGGGATCAGTAAACCCCTTTAAGTTCCTTTTCAACTTTCTTTATTATTTTATATTTTACCTTTTTTTGTTGCATTTTCCTTTTACTTTATTTTATATCATTTTATTTTTTTTAATGTTTACTTTTTTATTTCATTGTATTTTAATACATTTTTGTATTAATTATATTTTATTTTATTTCATTTATTTGCATTTTTCTCAGTCTTTTTCTATTTTTATTTTTTTTTCTTTTTACCTTTATTTGTTTTATTTTAACCACTTTTTATTTATTTATTATTTTTTACATTTTTACGTCACTAAAATGACATTTTTTCTTCGGACTTTAGTAGATCCCATGGTGCACGGTGACGGACGTCCGTACGTTTTATATAGCAAGGCTATGATCCCCGGCTTATTGGCCCGCTCGGAACATTCCGTGCTGTTCCTATGCACGATATCCCCTTCTACCTGGCAGAAGTCGTCCCCTCACTGCTGCGCTCCCCAGTGCTGACACATGAACTCGCTGCAGCCACCACAACCGTCCTGGGCTGAAATTTGAGCAAATGGAAATCTTGTTCCCCTCTGCCAGCTGCTTAGCTCAGGCATTTTAACAAGGCCACAAATATGAAGTGGTAGAGATAGAGGGTCCGTCTCGCCTGGCGATGAGCGCGGGATTGTCTCAGGCATCCGCCAGCCGCCACCGCTTAATAGATACTTCCTGGTGATTAACCTGATACATGGATTCATGAACGCTTTCCCTTTAAATGTTTAGAGTGACCACCAATATGGCCGCCATTGCTCCTCCTCGCCATTGTTAGTACATGGCCCATACACTCCTGCATAGATGATGGGGGTCTCAGTGTCTGGACTGATCTATTGCTCACTGTTATAAGCCGTTCCAGGCTGTCCAGCCCCCCATGATAACTACCACCTCTCTGAGGACCCCCAGAGACATGAACATCCATAGCATTTCCCATCATGCACTCTGCTGTGTTGGGGAGCAGTGAAGCAGAGAGGAGTATGCAGGGTGATGGGGGCGAAGCCTCACTGAGCTCTGGTCACTGTTATATAAGCCTGAAGCACATGAGCTCATCCGGAGACTCATCCAAATATTCCTGTACATCCCCGGACAGAGAGAGAACATTCTGCGGATAATTCTCTGTACTGAAACCACATTATATTACTACAGTCTACTCATGTAATGGGGGACATGAGAGCAAGCAACATGATCAATCCCTTCAAGACCGGGCCCTGTCTACTATCTATCTATCTATCTATCTATCTATCTATCTATCTATCTATCTACCTACCTGTATATGTGTCTGTATATGTATAGATATCAGAGTGATAGATATGATATAGACATAGATGGATAGATAGATAGATAGATAGATAGATACGAGATAGATAGATAAGAGATAGATAGATAGATAGATAGATATGAGATAGATAGATAGATAGATAGATACGAGATAGATAGATAGATACGAGATAGATAGATAGATAGATAGATATAATAGATCAGGGGTAGGAAACCTCAGACACTCTAGCTGTTGTGAAACTACAATTCCCAGTATGCATACTTGTTCAGCTCTTCTAAGAACTCTCATAGAAATTAATGGAGCATGCTGGGAATTGTAGTTTCACAACAGCTGGAGTGCCGAGGTTGCTGATCCCTGAGATAGATAGATAGATAGATATGAGATAGATATAAGATAGATAGATATGAGATAGATAGATAGATAGATAGATAGATAGATAGATAGACAGACTAGGTTCTCACTTCCAGCCATTAACAGCCTGCTGGGATTCTCTGGATCCGGCACAGCCGGATGGTGCCGCACACTGCCAGACTTCATTTTTGTCTGGCCGAATCCCAGCATTTATTCCAGGAGGGCAGCCGGATCCCATTAGAGTCAATGGTGTCCGGGGGGCATGCTATGCCGGAGAACCAGGCTGTTCTTTGCCTAGTCAGATAGCGTGCAGCAGCTTCCTGATCACCGGGAGGAGCGGAGACTGTAACATCTTAATAGACTCTGGATGTTGTTTTGTCCTTGGCTGCGCCCCCCACCCTGGGGTGTTATTACTGTGGGGGCTGAGAGGTCCTGGATGATTGAACGCAGAGCTGGTCAGATTACATACACTGCTCTGCTGCTTCAGCCATGCGGAAAGAAAATGGCTGTGGTGCCAGAGGACTGACACTTAGCTTTTCTTACTAGGAATGAGATAATCCTGGAAATCAGGCGGCCGGGCGGGGGTCGCCCCATCTCTTATCACTGGGTGATCCTGGTAGCGCTGGGCGAATCAAGTCACCAGGTGAAGATTGCTTTTGGTGAATTTAGGAGAATAATATTCCAAAAAGACTGCCCCCTGGTGGTGGATGTTCATGCCGTGAATACTATAGGACCCACTGGCTCATTACTGGGGTCATCAGACACTGGCTGACCTGTTACATGTGCGCTCGGCAGCTGAAGGCATCTGTGTTGGTCCCATGTTCATATGTGCCCGCATTGCTGAGAAAAATGATGTTTTAATATATGCAAATGAGCCTCTAGGAGCAACGGGGGCGTTACCATTACACCTAGAGGCTCTGCTCTCTCTGCAACTGCTACGTCCTCTGCACTTTGATTGACAGGGCCAGTCATTATGACGTTTTCACTGCCAATCAAGGTGCAGAGGCAGTTGCAGAGAGAGCAGAGCCTCTAGGTGTAATGGTAACGCCCCCGTTGCTCCTAGAGGCTCATTTGCATATATTAAAACATCATTTTTCTCAGCAGTGCAGGCACATATGAACATGCCTTCAGCTGCCGAGCGCACATGTAACAGGTACAAATCTGCTAGGATGCATGAACAGAATTACAGAAGAACAGTGAAGACTGACACATAATGAAAAGTGTGTAAAGACTTATATGACTTATTCAGGATCCTTAGAAAGCTGGGTGACAACCTTTCTGGGCACTGTAATGACAGCCATTATTCCGCCTTGGCCTTGCAGTGTGTCCTATCACCCCCCTGGCTGCCCCCTCTTGTCCTTGTTTGCATGTTTTGGAGAGGTTGCCTGGCAGGGGGCGAGATTCCTGTGGTTAAGGGGTCATCTGGGGAACATATCCCTCTGCTCCGTCCTTGTGTAATTGCCTCACCCCCTGTCCTGCATGGAGAAAACATGTCCTCCTTCTTCCAGATGTCCTCCATCTCTTAAAATTCTTGGAGAGGCCTGGACTCCTTCACCCATCTCTCTGCTCCGTGTCTGCTTCTTAGGATATCTTGAATGCTAGCTAGTAGTTGTCACTGAAATGGTTAAAGGAGACCTCTACTTTTTCACACATTCGGCTTATTTGCTTTTTTACCTGTGTCCTCCCACAATCCCATGAGGCTGTGCCCATCCAGAGCTGCCCCAAGTCATGAATAGAATGCCAAAACTGCGGTAAATACTGACACGTACACAAGTCAGTCAGAGGCAGCCAGCAAAAGAATGTAACTCTGTTCCGCAGAGAATGATTTATATGGTATTTATTGTTTTTTAAATCTCGATCCATCATGGCCGATAAAAGCGTCTGAAAATATAAAAGGTGCAAGGTTAACTGCAGAATAAGGAAAGTTTCACTTTAAGACTTAAAGGGACACGCTAGAGAAAACCGAAACACTAGGGGAAAAGGTGCAGAGCTCAGTGGTCTCTATGTGATGCTACTTAACCACTAAAAGGATGCTGGGAATATTCCTTTAATAAAAGGAGCAGTTTCCCTTTAAGACTTAAAGGAACGCTACGGTCAAAACTGATACACTGTGTATGCCTCATACAGGGGGTGGAGAGTGAATCACTGATTCTCTCTTTAAATCATATGCTGAACCCTCAGGCCCTGCACTAGGCATACGTAATTTATCAGTTTTGACTGGACTGTTCCTTTAAGTCTTAAAGTGAGACTCCGCCTTTGATAAAACACTAGCTATATAGTTTTCAATGGTCAAAATGGTCAAAATATGACATATCAAAAACAAAGGGGCACAGAGCTATGCTTTTAGTGGTGAATGAGGTATATTGATTTCAGGTGGACTTCCCCTTTAAGTTCTCCATGTTTACTCCACAGACTATCCCCCTCCCCCCAGACAGTCCATTCTGATGACTCCATCCTCTCTTTCATCATCTTCTTCTAAACAGAAAATGGACACTAAGAACCTAAACAATGTAAAACCTCCCAGTAGACCTCCAGTTCCACACACCGGATCAGGACGTTACCAGTTCTTGACGGTTGTCCAAGAGCGTCTGACCCTACACGAACCATTCACTGCGAGCCTGGAAGTGCTCATATATTTCTTACTGGTTTGCTAGGACTATCCTACTGGTGTGGGATCAGTTTGCTATAATTTGGGAGGGGCTCCTTTTTTGCAAATCTGTCCTGAATTATATCTAAGTAGTACTTAGAGGGGTTGTCCCACCACAAGAACCATCGGATAGGTGATCAGTATCAGATTGGTGAGGGGGGCTGACCGCTGTGACAACCCCCGATCATGAGAATGCGGTCCCATCATGTTGAGGGTGGACTCCCTGGACTGTTCTACAGCATGGCCCAAAGGGGTGTGGTCTCCTCCACTTGTGGCCTCCACCTACATGTCCACCATGGGTTGACTTTCCTGTGTTCCTCTTTAGGAATTTATCTAGAAACTGTAAAGTGTGAATATTTGTGGACTGATTTGGCACGTGGTACTATATGGCGGTATTATTTATTATATTATATTATATTATATTACTCCCAAATTCTCTTCTTTCATAAGGCCTTCAATTCTGGTTGCCACATACTTTTTCCATCAGGTTTCTCCAAGAATGGGTTACCTGGCCTCCAACACCTATGGTCTGGAAAAATAGGGATGTAGGAGAAGTTCATAGACCTGCACCAGGTGTGTGGGGATACAAACCCCTCCCAAAACTAACCCAATTTACAAATTGTAACTTCAATACCCATTTCCTGAAGAAGGTAGGTCTGGTACACAGCGTTGTTTTGTTAGCTTCTAGTGGTATAGTGGGGGAGGGGGATTAGGTATTAACATACTTTCCATCAGGTCATTGCCTCTCCGTAAATGTATCTGGCTGAATGAGATCCCACAGAGCAATGAAGTCATGTGCTCAAAAACCGCAGGAATAATTTAAAACTCTTTATGTCTATTTTAGTTTCCTGATGATATTTCTGGTCCTGAGGAGCAGCCTGGATTTATTAATATACAAGTCCCAGGTCTGAAATTCTGTTACCTTATATCAAGGGCTGAGGCACGTGATTGTGTAGTTCATTACATTCATAAAGCTTAAAGAATATAACGTGTACCCTATGTGCAAGAAAGTAACTACTATAATACTGTCCCCTATGTACAAGAATATAACTACTATAATACTGCTCCTATGTACAAGAATATAACTACTATAATACTGCTCCTATGTGCAAGAATATAACTACTATAATACTGCTCCTATGTACAAGAATATAACTACTATAATACTGCTCTATGTACAAGAATATAACTACTATAATACTGCTCCTATGTACAAGAATATAACTACTATAATACTGCTCCTATGTACAAGAATATAACTACTATAATACTGCTCCTATGTACAAGAATATAACTACTATAATACTGCTCCTATGTACAAGAATATAACTACTATAATACTGCCTCCTATGTACAAGAATATAACTACTATAATACTGCTCCTATGTACAAGAATATAACTACTATAATACTGCTTCCTATGTACAAGAATATAACTATATAATACTGCTCCTATGTACAAGATATAACTACTATATACTGCATGTAACAAATATAACTACTATATACTGCTCCTATGTACAAGAATATAACTACTATAATACTGCTCCTATGTACAAGAATATAACTACTATAATACTGCCTCCTATGTACAAGATATAACTACTATAATACTGCTGCCTATGTACAAGAATATAACTACTATATACTACTGCCTAATGTAAAGAATATACTACTATAATACTGCTCCTATGTACAAGAATATAACTACTATAATACTGCTCCTATGTACAGAATATAACTACTATAATACTGCTCCTATGTACAAGAATATAACTACTATAATACTGCTCCTATGTACAAGAATATAACTACTATATACTGCTCCTATGTACAGAATATAACTACTATAATACTGCCTCCTATGTACAAGAATATAACTACTATAATACTGCTCTGTACAAGAATATAACTACTATAATACTGCTCTATGTACAAGAATATAACTACTATAATACTGCTCTATGTACTATGCTATGTAAGAATATAACTACTATAAATACTACTTAATATGTACATGATAAATATACTATAATCTGCTCCTATGTACAAGAATTAACTACTATATACTGCTCCTATATAACTACTGCTCCTATACAAGAATATAACTACTATAATACTGCTCCTATGTACAAGATATAACTACTATAATACTGCCTTATGTACAAGAATATAACTATATAATACTGCCTATGTACAAGAATATAACTATATAATACTGCTCCATGTATATAACTACTATAATACTGCTCCTATGTACAAGAATATAACTACTATAATACTGCTCCTATGTACAAGAATATAACTACTATAATACTGCTCATATGTACAAGAAATATAACTACTATAATACTGGCTTCTATGTACAAGAATAATACTACTATATACTGCTCCTATGTACAAGAATATAACTACTATAATTGCATGTAAAGAATATAACTACTATAATACTGCTCCTATGTACAAGAATATAACTACTATAATACTGCTCCTATGTACAAGAATATAACTACTATAATACTGCTCCTATGTACAAGAATATAACTACTATAATACTGCCTTCTATATACAAGAATATAACTACTTCTATAATACTGCTCATACCATGCACCTGTACTGTATTCACATAGTTTTAACCTTGTTTTATGCATTGTACTATAATTTATAGCCTTGGCCTTTTTCAGACTATTCTTCTAGGCCGTAGTGTAGCATGCAGCCAGCAGACGGTGTAATTAATAGAAGTGATACAATGTAATCTGGCGCTGCCTTCCTTCCTGTGCCATGCCAGCGATCATTCACAGTCATTGTGTACTTCTGATTGCGGTACATAGAAGGGTTTAACAGATAACAACTTATGTGCAGTAAAAGCTTCTGGGAAAGGAGAACAGGTCTGATGTGTCGGGATGTGAGCAAGATCCTGCCAGGAAAGGAGCAATGCAGAGAAAATGTCACAAACCACGAGCAACACTGCACATATTATAGATAGCGGTGTTATTACACTGCAAGTGTTTTTCGTTGATATATGATGGGAGGATTTCATGATGTATGCCGGCCATAGACTCCTATGTTAAAAAGGTGTATAACATATGGATGGTCCGAAGGTGTATCGGGAGGCTCTGTCCACTTTTGGCTTCAGTGGGTGTACCTTCAGTCAGCCCTGAGGTGCTAGGGCGCAGATCACTCCCATACAAAGGGGCGAACGCACCCTCTAAGGATGCACCAATGTGAAACAATAGCGGGAGACGTGTAGCTTTAAATCTCCTTCCTGAGGTCTTGCTTTGTAACAGAATATTTCTTGGCGCCATCCCCCGTATTCATTTTCCTCCGCTTATAAATGTGGTTTTTCTGACCTGCTCTGAACCTCTGTAACGCTGAACATCACATATAACGTCTATTATTACCACCGCTATCCCTGTCTGCAGACAGCGCATTAGTTCTGCACTCGATTTTACTTTCCAAATGATCTATCTACCTCTGAGTTGTACCAAATATTAGATAGATATGAGATAGAGATAGATAGATAGATAGATAGATATGAGATAGATAGATAGATAGATAGATAGATAGATAGATAGATATGAGATAGATAGATATAAGATAGATTAGATAGATAGATATAAGATAGATTAGATAGATATGAGATAGATAGATAGATGAGATAGATAGATAGATAGATAGATAGATAGATAGATAGATAGATAGGAGATAGATAGATAGATTAGATAGATATAAGATAGATTAGATAGATAGATATGAGATAGATAGATAGATATTAGATAGATAGATAGATAGATAGATAGATAGATAGATAGATAGATAGATAGATAGATATAAGATAGATAGATAGTTAGTATCTTCGGTATGGATGAGCAGGGACTGTGGTGACTCTGTGACTATAGTCTCTCTCCATAGCACCTAATCATGGCCGCCGCAGCCACGTTCTGGGCAGGCAGCACATACCCGGGGGAGTCCTTGTATAATACCGCTATCTGGGTAAAGATTTATATCCGCTATAATACGCGTACAGTCCCGGATTCCACTTGACAGTAGTGGATGTGATGTGACAGGGGGGTCTTTGTCTCCGTCTGGACCACACAAGGATGAATACAATCCTATATTGTGGAGGGAGCCGCGGCCATAGAAATCCTTTATACAACAAATATAAAACCGCCGCACTGTTTACCCGAGCTGAATAAACTCATTCATTTGTTGACAGACGAGCGGCGTCCGGGAACCGCTGCATCCATGTTTTCTGCCCCCTCCGCTTGTAAACAGAGCAGAAGGAGATTATCAGAGCCTGTCCGGGCCGTCATGTGCCGGATTGTCCTAAGAGCTCACCCCGCAGTAATGTAAATCCACAGAAGAAAGTCACTCCAGCTCCATAGAAGGATATGGAGAGACGGGGTCGAGGTGCCGCTGCCAAAACACCCAACGCTGATCACTCCGAGAAACTGCAAAGACCACAGGAAGGAGCACGGATGATAAAACTGCTCAGAGGCAGCCATCGGGGGCTAGAAGATCACTGGTGGTGGTGGTTGGGGGTCACATACTTAATGTGCTCTCTGATGTGTAAACTTATAGGATGAGGTCCTCCCTAGAGTTCTCCGCCTTTGTGAGAAGGATCAGTTTTGATCTCATTTATGAGCAGCAGAGATAAGTTTGTCCTTCATAATGGGAAGTAGGGATCAACTTACCTGATTTCATAAGTAGGGATTGATTTGTCCTATTGTTGAGACAAGAAGAGATCAACTTGTGCCATAGTTAAGAGATGTAGGGATCCACTTGTGCCATAGTTATGAGATGTAGAGATCCACTTGGCCCATAGTTATGAGATGTAGGGATCCACTTGGCCCATAGTTATGAGATGTAGGGATCCACTTGTGCCATAGTTATGAGATATAGGGATCCACTTGGCTCATAGTTATGAGATGTAGGGATCCACTTGGCCCATAGTTATGAGATGTAGAGATCCACTTGGCCCATAGTTATGAGATGTAGAGATCCACTTGTGTCATAGTTATGAGATGTAGGGAATCCACTTGTGCCATAGTTATGAGATGTAGGGATCCACTTGCCATAGTTATGAATGTAGGGATCCACTTCGCCGCATAGTTATGAGATGTAGGGATCCACTTGGCTCATAGTTATGAGATGTAGGGATCCACTTGGCCCATAGTTATGAGATGTAGGGATCCACTTGGCCATAGTTTATGAGATGTAGGATCCACTTGGGCCCATTGTTATGAGATGAAGGGATCCATTTGGCCATTTTATGAGAATGAAGGATCCACTTGACCCATTGTATGAGATACAGGGATCCACTTGACCCATGTTATGAGATGTAGGGATCCACTTGGCCCATAGTTATGAGATGTAGGGATCCACTTGGCCCATAGTTATGAGATGTAGGGATCCACTTGGCCCATTGTTATCAGATGAAGGGATCCATTTGGCCCATTTTATGAGATGAAGGATCACTTGACCCATTGTTATGAGATGTAGGGATCCACTTGGCCCATAGTTATGAGATGTAGGGATCCACTTGGCCCATAGTTATGAGATGTAGGGATCCACTTGGCCCATTGTTATCAGATGAAGGGATCCATTTGGCCCATTTTTATGAGATGAAAGGATCCACTTGACCCATTTTTATGAGATACGGGGATCCACTTGACCCATTTTTCTGAGATGCAGGGATCCACTTGGCCCATTGTTATGAGATGTAGGGATCCACATGGCTCATTTGTGTAAAACGTAGGCAAAGGGTCCTATGTTCAGGAGAAATAGGGATCCGCTTGTTCTATTTTTAGGAATAATCCTGTCTATCTTCATGGTCAGCATCTCCCACCTTTCTGAAAAGTAGAGATCAGTTGCTCCTATGTTCATGCAAACTTAGGGATCAGCTGGACCCACCTTTATTAGAAGAAAGGATCAGCATGTCAATTCTTTCTAAGAAGTAGGGATCACCTTGTCCCACCTCCAGAAGTAGGGATGTCTTACCTTCATAATATAAAAAGATCAGCGCCTTGTCCCGCTTCATGATAAGTAGAGATCAGCTTGTCTTACCTTCATGATAAGTAGGGATCAGCTTGTCTTACCTTCATGATAAGTAGAGATCAGCTTGTCTTACCTTCATGATAAGTAGGGATCAGCTTGTCTTACCTTCATGATAAGTAGGGATCAGCTTGTCTTACCTTCATGATAAGTAGGGATCAGCTTGTCTTACCTTCATAAGTAGGGATCAGCTTGTCTTACCTTCATGATAAGTAGAGACCAGCTTGTCCCACCTTCATGATAAGTAGGGATCAGCTTCTCTTACCTTCATAAGTAGGGATCAGCTTGTCTTACCTTCATGATAAGTAGAGACAGCAGCTTGTCCTTACCTTCATAAGTAGGGATCAGCTTGTCTTACCTTCATGATAAGTACGGGATCAGCTTGTCCCACCTTCATGATAAGTTAGGGATCAGCTTGTCTTACCTTCATGATAAGTAGGGATCAGCTTGTCTTACCTTCATGATAAGTAGAGATCAGCTTGTCTTACCTTCATGATAAGTAGAGATCAGCTTGTCCCACCTTCATGATAAGTAGGGATCAGCTTGTCTTACCTTCTACATATCTGAGGGTATATGAGATATATGACAGTATCTGAGGGTATATGAGATGTTGAAGAGTATCTGAGGGTATATGAGATGTATGAGAGTATCTGACGGTATATGAGATATATGAGAGTATCTGAGGGTATATGAGATATATGAGAGTATCTGAGGGTATATGAGATATATGAGAGTATCTGAGGGTATATGAGATGTATGAGAGTATCTGAGGGTATATGAGATGTATGAGAGTATCTGAGGGTATATGAGATATATGAGAGTATCTGAGGGTATATGAGATATATGAGAGTATCTGAGGGTATATGAGATGTATGAGTATCTGAGGGTATATGAGATGTATGAGAGTATCTGAGGGTATATGAGATATATGAGAGTATCTGAGGGTATATGAGATATATGAGAGTATCTGAGGGTATATGAGATGTATGAGAGTATCTGAGGGTATATGAGATGTATGACAGTATCTGAGGGTATATGAGATGTATGAGAGTATCTGAGGTATATGAGATATATGAGATGTATGAGAGTATCTGAGGGTATATGAGAGTATCTGATATATGGGTAGAGTATCTGAGGGTATATGAGATATATGAGAGTATCTGAGGGTATATGAGATGTATGAGAGTATCTGAGGGTATATGAGATGTATGAGAGTATCTGAGAGTATCTGAGGGTATATGAGATGTATGAGAGTATCTGAGGGTATATGAGATGTATAGAGTTATCTGGGGTATATGAGATGTATATGAGATATATGAGGGTATATGAGATATATGAGAGTATCTGAGGGTATATGAGATATATGAGAGTATCTGAGGGTATATGAGATGTATGAGTATATGAGGGTATATGAGATATATGAGAGTATCTGAGGGTATATGAGATATATGAGAGTATCTGAGGGTATATGAGATATATGAGAGTATCTGAGGGTATATGAGATGTATGAGAGTATCTGAGGGTATATGAGATATATGAGGGTATCTGAGATATATGAGAGTATCTGAGGGTATATGAGATGTATGAGAGTATCTGAGGGTAATATGAGATGTATGAGAGTATCTGAGGTATATGAGATGTATGTATCTGAGGGTATATGAGATGTATGAGAGTATCTGAGGGGTATATATGAGATATAGTGAGAGTATCTGAGGGTATATGAGATATATGAGAGTATCTGAGGGTATATGAGATGAGTATGAGAGTATCTGAGGGTATATGAGATATATGAGAGTATATATGAGGGTATATGAGATATATGAGAGTATCTGAGGGTATATGAGATGTATGAGAGTATCTGAGGGTATATGAGATATATGAGAGAGTATGAGGTGAGGGTATATGAGAATATGAGAGTATCTGAGGGTATATGAGATGTATGAGAGTATCTGAGGGTATATCTGAGGGTATATCTGAGGGTATATGAGATGTATGAGAGTATCTGAGGGTATTGGATTTGAGAAGTATCCTGAGGGTATTGAGATATGAGGTATCTGAGGGTATATGAGATGTATGAGAGTATCTGAGGGTATATGAGATGTATGAGAGTATCTGAGGGTATATGAGATGTATGAGAGTATCTGAGGGTATATGAGATATATGAGGGTATTTGAGGGTATATGAGGTATTGAGGTATATGAGATGTATGACAGTATCTGAGGGTATATGAGAGTATATATGAGTAATGATGGTATATGTAGGTAGTTAGGGTGTATGTGGTAATGAGGGTACATGGGGTTATATGAAAGTATATGAGGGTAATGAGGGTATATAAGGGTATACAGTATGTCGGTGATGAGGGTATGTGACCCTGGCATTTAGACTATATACGTGTTTTATTATTTTTTATATACTTTGCCCTTTAAATGTTTTCCCCCACAGTCGGTTCACTTTTATCCCCCCGGCTATAATATGTTGGCACTTTGTTCCTGCATTACTTAACCCAGTCACCAGTATCACAATGAACTCAGCTCCTAAACCAAACCGTCCCGGCACCCACCCTCCAGCCGGCAGTAACAAGAAGCTGGACCGCTGCCATGACAGACTTAGAGGGATGTCTAATTTTAAAGTATCTGCTCGGACTAGATTTACTTGCAGGATTAGCGGTGAGATTATCACTGTGTAAATTCTGAGGCCCGGCAGTGTCTGTACTGTAATAGCGAGATAATTAACGGGGCTATGTACTGCTGGGCTGGGGGTCAGTATCCAAGATTTTTTACAGATACATATATAGTGTATCCGAAGTGTCTTGGACCTTGCAGATCATGGGCATCAAATTTCAAGGTTCCTTTTGTAACTCCAAAAATCCTGGGACCTTAGATCCCAACATATCATGGAAGTTCAATTTCAAGGTTTCTATAGGGACCACAAAACATCTAGGACCTCAAAGATCCCATCAAATCACGGAGGTCCATCTTCAAGGTTCCTATAGGAACTATGAACCGTGTATGAACTTACAGACTGTCAGATCATGGCCCAAAAAGTTTAAGGTTCCTTATGAACTGTCAAGAAACTTTTACGACCCCAACAGATCATGGATGTCCAACTTCAAGCTTCCTGTAAGTGCTATAAATTGTCTGGGACCTTAATGGTGGCATCAGATCATGGATGTCGAATTTCAAGGTTCCCATTGGAACTACAAAATATCTGGGACCTTAAAGAAGAACTCCTGCGAAAAAATGTCTATTTCTCTATGTATTCCTATGGGAGCCTCACTCTCAGTCTCATAGGAATGAATAAAGCAGTAACTGGCTTCCTGTCCTGGGTCAGTTGGAGGTCAGGGAGTTGGTCACATGACCCAGCTACAATTAGAAGAGAGGGGATAACTCACAGATACAGTCACTGATGAAAAGATTACCTTCACTACAGATTACATCATGCACCTTTCTAACAGGTCAGAGAATAAAAATTTTTTGCGGGAGTTCTTCTTTAAGGAATGGAGCAGAGTTCTTATAAATACAACATTGTATATATGAGTTGGAAGACAACATAGGTGTCTTTTAGCATTTGAAACCTTCTGAGCAGAACCAGCAAGTCAATTAGGTCAATCGATGTCTTCTGTAGGATCTTCTGCCCATTAAGTGATGGAATGAGTCTAGTGGTGGTGGTAAAAGGTATGACCATCGTAGACTGTGTAAGCAGTGTCAGTTGGATGGTAAGTAGTGTTGAGCGAGCATGCTCAGCCGAATACTGTATTCGGTCGAGCATGGCGGTGCTCAGCACACCCGGTGTTCGGCCAAACACCGCGTGTGCTTGAGCTTGAGCGCCATGCTCGAGACCCCTCCCCGCACGTTTCTTGGCTGCTACGCAGCCAATCAGCATGCAGGGAGGTACTGGCTTTTACTGTAATGCTGTAGCCATGTTGGCTACTGGCATTACAGTGACTGGCTGGCCGAGAACGCGTCATCGGGTGCAATATAGCCTTAGTCAGGGAGAGCTGCTGCATGGAGGGACAGAGAGTGTAGGGAGAAAAATCTGTTAGGCAGGGTTAGTTTTTCATTTTAAAAGACCCAAAAGCCCTTTTAAGGACTATTGTTTCATCTGGTTGCAATATTGTTTTTGCGCAAGTTTTCCTGACCTAAACACCACCTGTGCAGCGTGTGCTGTATAACGTTTGTGTATCCTAAATACCTGACATCCAGTGTATTTTTTTCTGCTGCTAATCAAGGCGACATTACCTGCGCTGCATCTGCTGTATAACATTTGCACAAGGAGGGACAGATAGTGTAGGGATAGGATTTGGCTAGGCAAGGCTAGTTGTTCTGTCTAAAAGACCCAAAAGTCCTTTTAAGGACTATTGTTACAGTATATCTGGTTGCAATATTTTTTTTTTCTTTTGGGGCAAAAATTGTACAAGTTTGCCTGACCTTAACACCACCTGCACAGCGTGTGCATTATAACGTTTTTGTGTCCTAAATACCTGACAACCGATGTCATTTTTTCTGCCGCTAATCGAGGCGACATTACCTGCGCTACGTCTGCTGTATAACGTTTGAACAACCTAAATATCTGTGACATCCAGTGTAATTTTTTCTGCCGTTAGTGACGGCGATATTACCTGCGTTACGTCTGCTGTATAACGTTTGAAAATCCTAAATACTTGGGAGTCTAAGATGCATCCAGACATTCTCCCCATGCTGTTCCCAAACCATTTCAGTGGTGTTTCTCACCTTTCCCTATGAATCAGACACCCTCCCCTCTTCAGAGCAGGGGGTGCCTGGTTTAGTGCTCTGGTTAGTCCCATTGACTTCCATTGTGCTTGGGTGCTCGATAGAGCACTCGAGCACCACCTAGTGTTCTACCTGAGCACCCGAGCACTACGGTGCTTGATCAACACTAATGGTAAGTCTTTGTACCAGGGTGGTAGGAGACCACAGGAATGTGTGTACTGGACAGCTGAAGACACTGATAGGGAAGCAGGACTCTCTGCAAACATGAGTGCGAGTGAATGGGAATTCGGTGATGGCCACATCTTGTAACATCTCATCTCCATCAGCCGTCACAATTTTGGAGGTTTGTCGAATGTATGAAGGCACGCAGAGCTCCTCTGCCTTTGATAAAGCCCTGAACATGAATTCGAGATGAGGAACACATCCCACGTCTGCTTCTCTCCTACAAGAGTCCCGTTTCCTTTAGCCGAGAGCTTCGCAGTGTTGTGGTTTCGCTCAGTCGAATCCAAGCTTACTTTTCTTTGTTTTTATGGACTGACTCCCAGCTGAGTCCAGGCCTCTTTCCAGCTGCAGAGCTGGAATGAGAGCATGGAGACCAGGGAGGGATGATGAGAGTTAAGAGCAGTAGCCATGGTTATCTCCATATCTTTGATTTTTCTGTCAGTCACCATGGATGAGACAAATTCTGGGGGGCTTCCAATAAATCTTAAACTCATGTTAAGGGCCACAATGTCATCTGGAGGCACTATGGTTCTCCAGCTATTGTGAAACTACAATACCTAGCAAGTCCTGGCGGCCAAATACAAGCCTGGTGTAATAGTTTCGCAACAGCTAGAAAACCATAGGTTAAGAATACTGGCTTAAAGGATGACAACATCTTGTGTTCAATAGCGAAGTTTCAATGCTTCGGTTAATCTTGTTTACTACATTCTTCTGGAATTTCAGCTATTAATCCAGGCAGAGACATACTGGGAATGTTTTAGGCTATGATGCAATCATCATCGATTACACATGGTCTCCAGTTGTTTGACATTAGGTGATTAGCCTCCGTATACAAAACATGAAAAAACAAATAAAAAAATACAATACAGACAAAAAAACATGCACCAATAACCATGTACAGGAATATACCTACCTTATAAAGCTCCTACTGTAAGTACAAAAAGATAACTACTATAATACTGCTCCTATGTACAAGAATATAACTACTATAATACTGCTCCTATGTACAAGAATATAACTACTATAATATTGCCTCCTATGTATAAGAATATAACTACTATAATACTGCTCCTATGTACAAGAATATAACTACTATAATACTGCCTCCTATGTACAAGAATATAACTACTATAATACTCCTCCTATGTACTAGAATATAACTACTATAATACTGCTCCTATGTACAAGAATATAACTGCTATAATACTGCTCCTATGTACAAGAATATAACTACTATAATACTGCTCCTATGTACAAGAATATAACTACTATAATACCGCTCCTATGTACAAGAATATAACTACTATAATATTGCCTCCTATGTATAAGAATATAACTACTATAATACTGCTCCTATGTACAAGAATATAAGTACTATAATACTGCTCCTATGTACAAGGATATAACTACTATAATACTGCCTCCTATGTACAAGATTATAACTACTATAATACTGCTCCTATGTACAAGAATATAACTACTATAATACCGCTCCTATGTACAAGAATATAACTACTATAATATTGCCTCCTATGTATAAGAATATAACTACTATAATACTGCTCCTATGTACAAGAATATAAGTACTATAATACTGCTCCTATGTACAAGGATATAACTACTATAATACTGCCTCCTATGTACAAGATTATAACTACTATAATACTGCTCCTATGTACAAGAATATAACTACTATAATACTGCTCCTATGTACAAGAATATAACTACTATAATACTGCCTCCTGTGTACAAGAATATAACTACTATAATACTGCTCCTATGTACCAAGAATATAACTACTATAATATACTCCTATGTACAAGAATATAACTACTATAATACTGCTCCTATGTACAAGAATATAACTACTATAATACTGCTCCTATGTACAAGAATATAACTACTATAATACTTGCTCCTATGTACAAGAATATAACAACTATAATACTACTCCTATGTACAAGAATAAGTAGCTATATACTGCTCCTATGTACAAATAACTATAAACTGCCTCTAATACTGCTCCTATGTACAAGAATACTAACTACTATACTGCCCCCTATGTACAAGAATATAACTACTATAATACTGCTCCTATGTACAAGAATATAACTACTATAATACTGCTCCTATGTACAAGAATATAACTACTATAATACTGCCTCCTATGTACAAGAATATAAGTTACTACCTATAATACTGCTCCTATGTACAATATAACTACTAAATACTGCTCCTATGCTACAATATAACTACTATAATACTGCTCCTATGTACAAGAATATACTACTATAATACTGCTTCTATGTACAAGAATATAACTACTATAATACTGCTCCCTATGTACAAGAATAATAACTACTATAACTGTCCTATGAATAACTACTATGTACAGAATATAAATACTGCTCCTATGTACAAGAATATAAGTACTATAATACTGCTCCTATGTACAGAATATAACTACTACAAGAATATAATACTGCCTCCTATGTACAAGAATATAACTACCTATAATACTGCTCCTATGTACAAGAATATAACTACTATAATACTGCCCTATGTACAAGAATACAACTATATAACTACTAATACTGCTCCTATGTACAAGAATATATATAATATGCTCCTATGTACAAGAATATAAACTACTATAATACTGCTCCTATGTACAAGATATAACTACTATAATACTGCTCCTATGTACAAGAATATAACTACTATAATACTGCTCCTATGTACAAGAATATAAACTACTATAATACTGCTCCGTACACAAGAATATAACTAACTATAATACTGCTCCTATGTACAAGAATAACTACTAACATATAACTACTATAATACTGCTCTTATATACAAGAATATAACTACTATAATACTAGCTCCTATGTACAAAATATATACTATATAATACTGCCCCTATGTACAAGCTCTACTATAACTACTATAATACTGCTCCTATGTACAAGAACTATAACTACTATATACTGCTCCTATACAAGAATATAACTACTATATATTGCCCTATACTACAAAAAACATAAATGCTACATAAAATGCTACTCCTATGTACAAGAATATAACTACTATAATATAATACCTGCTCCTATGTACAGAAATAGCTATACAAGATTATAACTACTATATACTGCTCCTATGTACAAGAATAACTACTATAGTACTGCCCTATGTACAAGAATATAACTTAATAATATATAAAATACTACTATATACTGCTCCTTGTCAAAAAGTAAATTATACATACTATATACCTGCTCCTATGTACAAGAATATATACATTAAACTGCTCCTATGTACAAGAATAAACATACTATAATACTGCTCCTAGTACAAGAATATAAACTACTCCTATTAAAAAATACTGGCTCCTATGTACGAAGATAACTACTATAGTACTGCTCCTATATACAAGATAATACAACTATAATACATGCTCTTATGTACAAGAATATACTCTACTATAATACTGCTCCTATATACAAAAATATAACTACTATAAACTGTCCTATGTACAGGAATATAAACCTACCTATAATACTGCTCCTATGTAAAAAACAATAAACTACTATAACATACTGCTCCTATATAACAGAAATAAGCTACTATAATACGTGCTCCTTGTACAGATATAACTACTATAATTACTGCTCCTATGTAGGATTTTGTAGATGCTAGTCTTTTCTACGGAATATAAAGACCGTGATGACATAGGATAGATAGCCCCACAGACCTGTTCAGACTTCATCCGACATTCACAAACTGTAAGCGCATTCCAGAATCAGACGCTATACGCTGAGGACACCCCCCACAGTCGCTGTGTAGGGTGAGGGCACTTTCTTGGCTCCTGATAATTATTATTAAGCCGAGGTTAATCACTCATCCATAAGAAATGAAATAATTGTTTCCTCAACAAGACTATGGGCAGAATACATGTGTGAAGATGCTTATGTTACCATGCAATCTGCCATACTGTAACTAATATCCAGTACACCGCCTGAGCTTCCTGGGGAATGAATGAAATAAATATCCACATATCTCACAATAAATATGACGTCAACTGTCATCAAATACTTAGTAACACATGTGTAATACTGCAATAAGCCTTTAATGTACCTTCTTCAAGATAATGTGTATAGTAGTTATATTCTTGTACAAGGAGCAGTATTATAGTAGTTATTGTATTCTATTCTTGTACATGGAGGCAGTATTATAGTAGTTATATTCTTGTAGTGCATTAGACAGTTGTTATAGTATTATGTTTAGTTTAGTATCGTGTAAATATAGTAGGTAGCAGTATTATAGTATTTATATTCTATTAATAGGAAGCAAGTATTATAGTAGTTATATTCTTGTACATAGAGCAGCAGTATTTAACACAGTATTATAGCTATCTTGTACATGGAGAGGTATTTTAGTTTATATTCTTTGTACATAGGAAAGTACTAGTTATAATGTGTACTATCTCTACATAGCAGTATTTCTATGTACATAGGAGCAGTATTTATAGCAAGTTTGTTATTCTATTGTAGTTATATTTTGTAATAGGAGCCATTATAGTAGTTATATTCTTGACATAAGTATTATGTCACGTAACCAGTAAAGAGCAGTTATTATTTATAGTTTAAGAGTAGATATATTCTTGTAATAGGGGGCAGTATTATAGTAGTTCTATATTGGTTCATAGGATTAGTATGTATAGTATATATTCTTTTTGTATAGGAGCAGTATAAATAGTTATATTCTTGACATAGAGGCAGTATTATCAGTAGATATATTCTCTTGGTACATAGGGAGTATTATAGTAGTTATATTCTTTCATAGGAGCAGATTATAGTATTATAGTTATATTCTTGTCATTAGGTTAGGCAAATATCGTTATATATTACGATATCTTGTACATAGTGAGCATATAGTAGTATACATTCTTGTACATAGGAGAGTATTATAGGTTTTTTCTTGTACATAGGAGCAGTATTATAGTAGTTATATTCTTTACATAGGAGCAGTATTATAGTAGTTATATTACTCTGTAACATAGGAAGCAGTACGTAGTGAAAGATTATTGTTACAGAGGACGGCATATATGCTATATAGAATTCTTACATAGGAACAAAATTATAGTAGTTATATTCTCTGTACATCCGGAGAGTATTATATAGTTTATATTCCTTGGCATCAGGGAGAGCAGCATTATAGCATTTTATCCGTTACAAAGGAGCAGTATTGATAGTAGTTATATCTTGTACATAGGAGCAGTATTATCTAGTAGTTATATCTTGTTATACATTAGTAACCAATAGTTATACCTCATGTCTATATCCTTCTGTACAACAGACAGCAATTTAGTTAGTTATACTTCATTATGTACACTATTCTTATGTACATCAGGTAGTTATAACAGTGTTTTATAGTATATAGTAGTTATATTCTTGGGGAGCGTCTATTATTATAGTCCAAGTTTATATTCTAAATCCCGTATCGCAGAGTATGACATTCATGTACATAGGAGCAGAATATATAGCAAGCACTAAAATAATTCAATCAGTAATACAATAAGGGATTTATTAGTAGTTATATAATCTGTACATAGGAAGCTATATTACCAGTAGTGATATTTTGCACCACTTAGGGGCTATTAAGTAGTGACTCATTCTTGAACATAGGGGGAGTAATTATAGTAGTTATATTGTGCTAGCATAGGAAGAATAGCATTAACTCCACGCTAGTTAGTACTCATTTCTTGTACATAGGAGCAATATTGTACGTCCAATCTATAATCTTATGTAATCACATAGGCCGCCAGATTACCTATTAATGTTTTCAATTCTCATGCACAATAAGGAGCAGTCAAATTAATATAAGGTCAAGGTATGCTGTACACCTAAGATCAGTCGTATATTGGCTATCTAACACGTAGTCCTAATATAGGACCCTATTATATACTCCCAAAAATCTTTTTGTTAACTATTCTTGTATATAGTGCCGCGCAGATATCTCTCATATATTTATTAGTACCATAGGGCAGTATTATAGTAGTTTATTTCTTGTACATAGCAGGGCGGTATAGTATTTAGTACACTTAATTTCTGTTTACATATGAGAGCAGTATTGTAGTAGTTATATTCTTGTACATAGGGGGAGCATTGGTAGTTTATATTCTTGCGGCAGGTCAGCATCTGTAATTATATCTTGTACATAGGAGCTCTATTATGTAGTTATATCTTGGACAGTCACATAGGAGAGTATGACAGCTATTATATAGTTATATTTCATATGCTTTATGTGGCCAATTGGAATATTAGTATGTAGTAGCTAATTCTTGTATATTAGGAGTATTAAGTAGAGACAGACATCATAAGATTTTGCACGGAGGCAGCAGTATTTAGTAGTTATATTCTTGGACATAGGAGCAGTATTATATAGTATTATATTCTAGTACATAGGGCAGTATTAGTAGGATATAATTCTTGTAATAGGAGCAGTATATAGTTAATTTTCAGTACATAGGAGCAGATTATAGCTAGTTATATTCTTAATTAGGAGCAGTATTATAGTAGTTATATTCTTGTACATAGCGACGGCAGTATTAAAGTAGTTAATATTCTTGTACATAGGAGGCAGTATAATAGTAGTATACTACTAATAGGAGATATATTATAGTAGTTATATTCTTGTCATAGGAAGCATAGTATATATTTAGTAAGCTATATAATTATGGGATGTATTGCAGTAGATATTATTAGTGTACATAGGGGAGAATAGTATATACATAGTTATATAGTTTATATTCTTGTACATAGGAGCAGTATTATGTAGTTATATTTCTTGTACAAAGGCAGTATTATAGTAGGATTAGTATATATTTTGTACATGGAAGCAGTATTATAGTGTTATATTCTTGTTATGAAGCAGTATTATATTAGTTATATTCTTGTACATGGGCAGTTATAATAAGTCGATTAGTTATTCTTGTCACCAGAGGAGCAGTATCAGGCTAGTTATATTCTCTTGTACTTATTAGGAGCAGTATTATAGTTTATCTTCTATCTTAATAGGAGCAGTATTTAGTACTTATATTCGCATAGCTCCGCAGTATTCTTGTACTTAGGGCTCAGTATTATGAGTCAGACTATTGGTATGGTATTAGTAGGTATATTCTTGTTCATAGGGGCAGAGTATTATAGTACTTATATTCTTGTACATAGGAGCAGTATATAGTAGTTATATCTTTGTACATAGGAAGCAGTATTTATAGTAGTTACATTCTTGTACATAGGAAGCAGTATTATAGTAGTTATATTCTTGTTCATAGGAGGTATTATAGTACTTATATTCTTTTGCTAGGAGCAGTATTATAGTAGTTATTTCTTACATAGAATAGTATTATAGTAGTTATTCTTGTACTTACAGTAGGAGCAGTATTATAGTAGTTATATTCTTGTACATAGGAGCAGTATTATAGTAGTTATATTCTTGTACAGAGGCAGTATTATAGTAGTTATATTCTTGTACATAGGAGCAGTATATTATAGTAGGTTTATATTCCTGTACATAGGAGCAGTATTATAGCAGTTATATTCCTGTACATAGGAGCAGTATTATAGTAGTTATATTCTTGTATATAAGAGGCAGTATTATGGTAGTTATATGCTTGTACATAGGAGCAGTATTATAGTAGTTATATTCTTGTACATAGGAGCAGTATTATAGTAGTTATATTCTTGTACATAGGAGCAGTATTATTAGTAGTTATATTCTTGTACATAGGAGCAGTATTATAGTAGTTATATTCTTGTACATAGGAGCAGTATTTATAGTAGTTATTATTCTTGTACATAGGAGCAGTATTATAGTAGTTATATTCTTGTACATAGGAGCAGTATTATGTAGTTATATTCCTCTACATAGGAGCAGTATTATAGCAGTTATATTCCTGAACATAGGAGCAGTATTATAGTAGTTATATTCTTGTATATAAAAGGCAGTATTATGGTAGTTATATGCTTGTACATAGGAGCAGTATTATAGTAGTTATATTCTTGTACATAGGAGGCAGTATTATAGTAGTTATAGGTCTTGTACATAGGAGGCAGTATTATAGTAGTTATATTCTTGTACATAGGAGGCAGTATTATAGTAGTTATATTCTTATACATAAGAGCAGTATTATATTAGTTATATTCTTGTACATGGGAGCAGTATTATAGTAGTTATATTCTTGTACATAGGAGCAGTATTATAGTAGTTATATTCTTGTACATGGGAACAGTATTATAGTAGTTATATTCTTGTACATAGGAGGCAGTATTATAGTAGTTATATTCTTGTACATAGGAGGCAGTATTATAGTAGTTATATTCTTGTACATAGGAGTAGTATTATAGTAGTTATATTCTTGTACATAAGAGCAGTATTATATTAGTTATATTCTTGTACACGGGAACAGTATTATAGTAGTTATATTCTTGTACATAGGAGGCAGTATTATAGTAGTTATAGTCTTGTACATAGGAGGCAGTATTATAGTAGTTATATTCTTGTACATTAGGAGGCAGTATTATAGTAGTTATATTCTTATACATAAGAGCAGTATTATATTAGTTATATTCTTGTACATGGGAGCAGTATTATAGTAGTTATATTCTTGTACATAGGAGCAGTATTATAGTAGTTATATTCTTGTACATGGGAACAGTATTATAGTAGTTATATTCTGTACATAGGAGCAGTATTATAGTAGTTATATTCTTGTACATAGGAGGCAGTATTATAGTAGTTATATTCCTGTACATAGGAGTAGTATTATAGTAGTTATATTCTTGTACATAAGAGCACTATTATATTAGTTATATTCTTGTACACGGGAACAGTATTATAGTAGTTATATTCTTGTACATAGGAGGCAGTATTATAGTAGTTATATTATTTTTCACCATTGTGTGTATTGTCCATTGTATGATGAAGCACATCTCAGAGATATTCAGTAGATACATCCAAATATTGGAATATCTCCAGTAGATCATAGCTGTGGACTTCTGCATGTTGAGAACAGATGGTTTTCTCATGACGTTTCTTTTTATAATGAAGGAAAGCTTTCGATGATTAAAATGTGATGTCCAGATTTCGTTTTGTTTCCCTGGGGCTGATTATCTCCAGCAGATGCATGGACTGAACAGAGTCACTCTCAGAGAGGTTTGGAGGAATCAGGAGATGCACATCTGTGTAACATAAGACATTATCCTCCAGATGTCACTATTGACCCGGCCGGTGACCTACCCTTTATTGCTATCAAGTCATTCATTGAATGCTCCAATCTCTTCGATCCTGAAATCCTTTGACTCTTCTAGATATATTCTAGAACTGGAGAGTTCTTCATTGAAATCTCTACCAGCTACTGGTCTGGGCACCTCCCAGAGCCTCTAGATCCACTGTTGTCACTGGTAATTACTACTGAACTTTTGGAAGCTGATTTATTCTGGGTTCAAGGGTTCCAGTGGTTCTTGAAGATCTAACTTAGAAACTTGAATATCCATTAATGGTCCTGATTTGGACACTCGCTTGGCTGCCCCATGTCATTTAGAGGGGTCTAGAGTAGTTCTGAAGTCATAGCTTCCGGCTTCCTGCTATCAACCACTGGTTACACTGGATTTCCATGATGGCTGCCCTGTGTTTAGATCTTGACCTTAGATCTTTTTTAAGGATTTTGCTTACATCTGACCCTTATGGTTGTTGTCTGGTACTTATGGTTGGACATCCGCCTTGACTCCCGGTCTTGACTCCCGGTAATATCCTCAGATTTGTCGTATCTTCATCTGCCATCGTGGTGTTGACTCCTGGATTTGTCCAGACTCTGCTCCTGCTCCAGATGTTCATGTATTGCATTGGCCTCCAGTTGGTGACTACTCTAGGGTCCAGGCAATCTGATCTAGAAAGACTATACCTTCTAGCGCGTCACAAATTTATCCCATCCAACAACCCAAGACCCATTCGTTGAAGGTCCCCCGGAGATTCGCGGGCCTGACGAAAAGTTTCACTTACAATTCGGCTCTGGGGCTAAGTGGAAACTGATGTAATACCGTAATATGACACTTCGTCCCATTCAGAACTATTTTGACAGCTGAAAGGGCTGACGTCATTCCCCATCCAAAGATTTCCAGAGCTCATGGAGGACGTTGCGTGGGGATCTGACCTTGTATGTTATGAAGTGATGGATTTGAGAAAGGTATTGGCCCAGCCTTCATCCCGACCGTTGGCAACCTACCCTATACTTCCCAAATGTCTAGTTTTAAGACGAGACCCACAGACCAAACCTTAATTAGACCCCTTGAAGTTCTTAAGCCCTGTAGTAGCCGAACCTCATTGGCCTAATCCCCATGAGCATTTGGACTTCTACCCGACCACCGAATAGCTCATCAACCGCTACTGAAGAGCCTCACCCAACCAAGGTTAACTCATCCATCTCCCAGCAAATCAGCCTCTGACAACCTATCCGTAACTTGCCCTATGCAAGGATGAGATGTCCAGTGGTCACTTACACATCCTGATCTGTTGTTTCTTCCACCATCTTGGTGTCGATTGGCAACACTTACCGATCATGACCTATATGAGAGTGTCTCCATTCTCTTGCTGGAATGTGAAGCCAGGGACTCTGGGTTCGAATCTGAGTAGGGCAGGGGAGCATCAGCATGGCGCTTGTATACTGTATGTCCCACATGCCAAAAGCATAGGAGTGGTCAGAGGTCAACTAAACTTTTTGTGAAATTGGCCCTAGACCCTGTGGGGTCAAGGATTGTGGTCAGGTCACTCTCTGAGGTTACACATGGTGACAGATGTGTAAAGAGTTATTGCGAAAAGTAGAGGAACTCCAAAAATACCCAAAAGATTACCTGTGGACTGACACTGCTTGCTCGTTGGGGTCCGATCACCAAGGACCGCTCTCTGGTCCCTAGTGTAGTGAAATACCTGGGTCTCTCTCTGGCGTCGCTGCTGATTCTTCACATCTGTTGGTGCCGTCGCTCTCACAACTTCATATTCGTTCAATGTGGGCTGCGAAGTCAGACCAAGATGAACGACCTGGAAAAAGAGCGAGCGAGTTAAATATTAAATTGATTTCCATAGGGATACTATAAAATGTGCAAAAATTTGGAAACCATCAGCAAGCAGGTTATAGGGTCTTATTGGACAACACTTATGGCCTGAATGGGGGCCTCTGGCACCTGCCGTTCATCACAATGGAGGGGACAAGTTGGTATATGAGGAGTAAAGCTGCCTTTCACAGACCCGCACTGTGGTGACTGGTGGGGATCCCAGAGGTCGAAACGTTTCAATATGTCCTGGGGAACCCCTTTAACCACCTAACTGTTTTGCCCGAGTCTAGCTCGGGCAGACTGAAAAGTAGCTAACTGGAGGGGGGAGGGCTGCTTTAGATGGTGATATCTCCTCAATGGTAGCAGCTAGAAACATGCAACTGGTCTTGTCTGAAAGCTGACAGTCCAGGCTTTCATACAAGACCAAACGGCTAAAGTCCAAGCAACAGAGGAGAAATCACTGTTAGAAATAACATCGGGAATAATCACGAGTAAAACCTGTTTTTACTTTCATTTTCAGCTGCATTCACAGCATCCCGATTTCTATCAGTGATATCTTTCTTTGTCCTAAACATATTGCTGATATTTTGATATTGTCTGAAAGCTTGGAATGTCTGCTTTCAAACAAGATCAGTTGAATGTTTCTAGCTGCTGCCCTCCCCCCTCCAGTTAGCTACTTTTCCTACTGCTGGAGCTCCACTCTGACAAAACTGTTAGGGGGTTAATGCATGAAACCACATATATTACCGTTGATATGTTATTTACTGAAGAAGGCTCCAGAATCATGTTGATAGATCCGTCAACAGCACCTTGTTGACTGTTTCCAGGTAGCAACGAGAGTTTCTTTCTACAATATGGTAAATACCAACTTGCAAAAATGCTTGACGGGACCTTTTTTGACAATGGAGTCCATGTTAGTTAAAGATGTCGCTTTACTCCATTATACTCCCTTAAAGGGCATGTCCATCCATAGTGGTCTGGACGTAGATTCTTCAGGATTCACATTTCAATATGGTATTAGAGTGAAATTCTAACAGAATATCCCACATAATACATTTTCATGGTTTTAAAATTCGGGACCATGATGCTTTGCAGCAGTAGGTTCCTTCACCTGCGATAACTCCACCCTCTTCATACTGTGTACAAGGCAGGAGTAGTCTTAATACCACTGAGCATATTTACACTGGTGGTTGCCCCCTTTTTTAGTTGCACCTGTGAGTGTACCTATGGCACAGTATCCTACCCCTCCGCCATTTTGAAAACCGCCATCTAGAATGCAATTCCAATTGATGACGTCCAGAGGGCAGAATGGATGCAGAGAGGAGGCTGATATTATTTTCATTGCTTTCGGCTTCCCACATCTGGGCCATGATACAGCAATGACCTGATGTGGAGCTACGGCCTCTGCGTCCACCCTCTCCCCGGGCGATGATAACGCAGCACATTCCCCTCCGCCAGTTCCTCATCCCATACGGACTGTCCTTAATTCATGGAAATCTAGAACGGTCTGTGCAGTGACCAAAGATTTAAAGGGCCGGTACCCCTAAAGTCTTATTATAAGACGCATATATCTGAGCTGATCTATACCCTGGGATAATATTCTAATTTCTTTTTAATTAGGAATCCCCACATCTAAAGCATATAGTGAACATCTCAGCGGTACCAGGGCCACCCAAGAAGTCTCATCCTTATTCTGGACATGAGGGTCTGAGGAGACTTAAGGTAGGTACAGGATATGCCTTGTCCTAAAAATACTTTACATTTGTCAAACCAGCATCGGGGTCTGAATACTGCACGTAATTATGTAAGAGTGTAACCACCTCTGTCCACCTGTAAATACTGAGGTGGTCGCACATGCTCAGTTACATCTTTCGAACACCATCAGACATATATACTATTAGAAGCTGTGACTGTTACAGGGAGAGAGCTGCAGCAGAAAGGTCCCCTCCCCCTGAGCTGTGATAGGGAGAGAGCTGCAGCAGAAAGGTCCCCCCCCCCTGAGCTGTGATAGGGAGAGAGCTGCTGCAGAAAGGTCCCCCCCCCTGAGCTGTGATAGGGAGAGAGCTGCAGCAGAAAGGTCCCCTCCCCCTGAGCTGTGATAGGGAGAGAGCTGCAGCAGAAAGGTCCCCTCCCCCTGAGCTGTGATAGGGAGAGAGCTGCTGCAGAAAGGTCCCCCCCCTGAGCTGTGATAGGGAGAGAGCTGTAGCAGAAAGGGCATGCCCTCTGAGGTGTGATGGGAAGAGAGCTGAAGTAGAAAGAACATGCCCCTGAGTTGTGATAGGGAGAGGGTTGTAGCAGAAAGACATGCCCCCTGGATTTTGATAGGGAGAGAGCTGCAGCAGAAAGGACATGCCCTCTCAGCTGTCATAGGGAGAGAGCTGAAGCAGAAAGAACATGCACCTGAGCTGTGATAAGGAGAGGGATGTAATAGAAAGACACACCCCCTGGATTGTGATAGGGAGAGAGCTGCAGCAGAAAGGACATGCCCTCTGAGCTGTGATAGAGAGATATGGAGCAGAAAGAACATGCCCCTGAGCTGTGATAGGGAGAGGAATGTAGCAGAAAGACACACCCCCTGGATTGTGATAGGGAGAGAGCTGCAGCAGAAAGAACATGCCCTCTGAGCTGTGATAGGGAGAGAGCTGCAGCAGAAAGAACATGCCCTCTGAGCTGTGATAGGGAGAGAGCTGCAGCAGAAAGAACATGCCCTCTGAGCTGTGATAGGGAGAAAGCTGCAGCAGAAAGGACGTGCCCCCTGAGCTGTGATAGAGAGATATGGAGCTGAAAGAACATGCCCCTGAGCTGTGATAGGGATATAGCAGAAAGACACACCCCCTGGATTGTGATAGGGAGAGAGCTGCAGCAGAAAGGACATGCCCTCTCAGCTGTCATAGGGAGAGAGCTGAAGCAGAAAGGACATGCCCCTGAGCTGTTAAAAGGAGAGGGATGTAACAGAAAGGCACGCCCCCTGAACTGTGATTGTAAGGGAGCTGCATCACGAATGACATGCCCTCTGAGCTGTCATACGGAGAGAGCTGAAGCAGAAAGGACGTGCCCCCTTAACTGTGATAGAGAGAGATGCAGCAGAAAGAACATGCCCCTGAGCTGTGATAGGAAGAGGGATGTAACAGACAGGCACACCTCCTGAAATGTGATTGCGAGGGAGCTGCAGCACGAATGACATGCCCCCTGAGCTGTGATAAGGAGAGAGCTGCAGCAGACAGGGGACCCTCCCTCCGAACGGATACACCCCCTGGGCTGCCAGCTTTGTTAAAAAGAGTTTGTCATGTACTATGTGATGTGTGATTTTCACTTTTAACACATGGGCTGTCATCCAGCTTTGTATTGTTATACAGAGTCATATCTTACGGTGCCTGACATCCATGACCCCTCTTTGTCTGTGTGTCAGTCATTACTGTTGTTTTCCCAGCATTCCATTCACGAACCAGGAAGATCTGGATGAGCAGTGCTAGAAAACTGAATTGTTGGCTCTTTCCTTAGAGCTGATAAGGAAATAGACTTTGGCGATGATTAGACATAAGTGATTGCAGGCAGGGAATAGATGACTAAGTGCGCGCTCATGGTGATTTCATCGAAATGTTTACATCAGGGTTAAACAATGAATTACACGTCTGCCGCGCATTGTGTTATATTTGTGGGAACGGGGCCCGGTGCCAGCTGTATGTCTGCAGAACGTCCAGCACCCACCCTCCCCCCTACGCTTGGCTGCAATACCAGACACAGCCCATGCACAAGGGTGGCGCTATCTGTGAAAAAAGAAAATAACCTTTATATATAATCCAAAAAAGCAACTTTAAAGGGGTTGTCTCCTCCCACACATTGGTGGCATATCGCCGGGATATGCTACCAATGTCAGATAGATGTGGATCCCAACTGTGAAACTACAACTCCCATTATGCACACCTTTTCGGCTTTTCTGGCAGCTCCCATAGAAGTAAAAGGAGGATTCTGGGAGTTGTAGTTTTAGAACAGCTGCTGATCCCTGAGCTATGGGTTTTCTTCCTTCTGGAGGAGAGCTAATTTGCATGCTTTTCACATGACACATAGTGCATAATGGGGGTGATAGTCCATGATCTATGGGCTTCCTGCCTCATACTGTACATACTGGAACAAAAGAGGCTGAAGAAGAATAAAGGATGAGGGAGGTTCTCGCCTTGCACTAAGGGAGCAGCGACAAACCCAAAAGTTTCCATCCAGGCGCATAAAAGGCCCGGGGGCGTCCCAGGGATGGAGCAAAGGAGATTTTCTCCCCGATCCCTGCCCCCAAGTTGCGTGGTAATCAGCCACTCCAGGAATTTTCACTGGCAGTGAATGAATCCAGCTGGGCTCTCCGCCAAGCATGCATTTCATCTGGCCCAGAGAAGTTTCCGGAAAAAAAAAAAAGTTTAAGTGCAGTGGGGGAGGAGGTTAGAAAAACTCAGTGACGCAGAAGGGAGTTTAACCTCTCCAACACTATCACAACTATACCTTCACATTTAAAGGGCTACTCCGCCATTAAATATAGGGTATGGCGGGTGTAAACTGCCCCAAATGCCCTTCTACATTGAACACGGTAACGTGGCTTTTCCAGCCCTCTACCGCCAGATTGAGGACCGCTTTGACCGCAATCTACGTGGACAGTATGCCCCCCCTTCAGGGCAGGGCTAACACATCCAGGTTGTATGAAGGCGTCAAGTGAGCTACGAGGTTGTAGAGGGAACGCAGCTCGGCAGAAGATGGAGTCGCTGAGAATCGGACATCATGAGATTTGTGTCTTCTGCTGTTTCGTCACTGCAACAAAATGGCTTTCTGCCGCATGTTGTCATAGGTGGAGAGAAACATGCTCACATCTTTAATGTGTCTAGGATTATAATGCATAAGGTTGGATTGCGGCTTAGAGGAATTTATCTTTCAGTTCAAGCTAAAACTCAGTCCAACTCTGAGGAAATAATGTCCATGTAGTATACTCCAGAGCTGCACTCACTATTCTGCTGGTGCAGTCACTGTGTTCATACATTACTTATCCTGTACTGATCCTGAGTTACATCCTGTATTATACTCCAGAGCTGCACTCACTATTCTGCTGGTGCAGTCACTGTGTACATACATTACTTATCCTGTACTGATCCTGAGTTTCATCCTGTATTATACTCCAGAGCTGCACTCACTATTCTGCTGGTGCCAGTCTACTGTGTACATACATTACTTATCCTGTACTGATCCTGAGTTTACATCCTGTATTATACTCCAGAGCTGCACTCACTATTCTGCTGGTGCAGTCACTGTGTACATACATTACTTATCCTGTACTGATCCTGAGTTACATCCTGTATTATACTCCAGAGCTGCACTCACTATTCTGCTGAGGTGCAGTCACTGTGTACATACATTACTTATCCTGTACTGATCCTGAGTTATATCCTGTATTATACTCCAGAGCTGCACTCACTATTCTGCTGGTGCAGTCATTGTGTACATACATTACTTATCTGTACTGATCCTGAGTTATATCCTGTATTATACTCCAGAGCTGCACTCACTATTCTGCTGGTGCAGTCACTGTGTACATACATTACTTATCCTGTACTGATCCTGAGTTATATCCTGTATTATACTCCAGAGCTGCACTCACTATTCTGCTGGTGGAGTCACTGTGTACATACATTACTTATCCTGTACTGATCCTGAGTTACATCCTGTATTATACTCCAGAGCTGCACTCACTATTCTGCTGGTGCAGTCACTGTGTACATCTTTCACTGCCTGCACATCAAGGTCATGTTACTCTCAGACAGTTACAATCAGGGTTAGATTTATGCTCAGTGTTGCCAAACACATGGAGCTGGTACTAAATATAGAAAGTAATATGCGCTGTCCAGTATAGGATAACCTCTTGTTAAACTGTCAAGCAGGGCAGGTGCAATGGTTCTAATATAATCCCATCATTACCTATTATACTATATACTGTACATAAAGATACCCAGGTTATACCAGCTGTACATATATAATTATATACAGGAGATACCCAGGTTATACCAGCATGCTCCATATCACTATATACAAGAAGATGTATAACTTATACCAGCTGTACATATATAATTATATACAGGAGATACCCAGGTTATACCAGCATGCTCCATATCACTATATACAAGAAGATGTATAACTTATACCAGCTGTACATATATAATTATATACAGGAGATACCCAGGTTATACCAGCATGCTCCATATCACTATATACAGAAGATGTATAACTTATACCAGCTGTACATATATAATTATATACAGGAGATACCCAGGTTATACCAGCATGCTCCATATCACTATATACAGAAGATGTATAACTTATACCAGCTGTACATATATAATTATATACAGGAGATACCCAGGTTATACCAGCATGCTCCATATCACTATATACAAGAAGATGTATAACTATACCAGCTGTACATATATAATTATATACAGGAGATACCCAGGTTATACCAGCATGTCCATATCACTATATACAAGAAGATGTATAACTTATACCAGCTGTACATATATAATTATATACAGGAGATACCCAGGTATACCAGCATGCTCCATATCACTGTATACAAGAAGATGTATAACTTATACCAGCCGTACATATATAATACTATACAGGAGATACCCAGGTTATACCAGCATGCTCCATAATCACTATATACAGAAGATGTATAACTTTATACCAGCTGTACATATATAATTATATACAGGAGATACCCAGGTTATACCAGCATGCTCCATATCACTATATACAAGAAGATGTATAACTTATACCAGCTGTACATATATAATTATATACAGGAGATACCCAGGTTATACCAGCATGCTCCATATCACTATATACAGAAGATGTATAACTTATACCAGCTGTACATATATAATTATATACAGGAGATACCCAGGTTATACCAGCATGCTCCATATCACTATATACAGAAGATGTATAACTTTATACCAGCTGTACATATATAATTATATACAGGAGATACCCAGGTTATACCAGCATGCTCCATATCACTATATACAAGAAGATGTATAACTTATACCAGCTGTACATATATAATTATATACAGGAGATACCCAGGTTATACCAGCATGCTCCATATCACTATATACAAGAAGATGTATAACTTATACCAGCTGTACATATATAATTATATACAGGAGATACCCAGGTTATACCAGCATGCTCCATATCACTATATACAAGAAGATGTATAACTTATACCAGCTGTACATATATAATTATATACAGGAGATACCCAGGTTATACCAGCATGCTCCATATCACTATATACAGAAGATGTATAACTTATACCAGCTGTACATATATAAATTATATACAGGAGATACCCAGGTTATACCAGCATGCTCCATATCACTATATACAAGAAGATGTATAACTTATACCAGCTGTACATATATAATTATATACAGGAGATACCCAGGTTATACCAGCATGCTCCATATCACTATATACAGAAGATGTATAACTTATACCAGCTGTACATATATAATTATATACAGGAGATACCCAGGTTATACCAGCATGCTCCATATCACTATATACAAGAAGATGTATAACTTATACCAGCTGTACATATATAATTATATACAGGAGATACCCAGGTTATACCAGCATGGTCCATATCACTATATACAAGAAGATGTATAACTTATACCAGCTGTACATATATAATTATATACAGGAGATACCCAGGTTTATACAGCATGCTCCATATCACTGTATACAAGAAGATGTATAACTTATACCAGCCGTACATATATAATACTATACAGGAGATACCCAGGTTATACCAGCATGCTCCATATCACTATATAACAGAAGATGTATAACTTATACCAGCTGTACATATATAATACTATACAGGAGATACCCAGGTTATACAGCATGCTCCATATCACTATATACAAGAAGATGTATAACTTATACCAGCTGTACATATATAATTATATACAGGAGATACCCCAGGTTATACCAGCATGCTCCATATCACTATATACAGAAGATGTATAACTTATACCAGCTGTACATATATAATTATATACAGGAGATACCCAGGTTATACCAGCATGCTCCATATCACTATATACAGAAGATGTATAATTTATACCAGCTGTACATATATAATATATACAGAGATACCCAGGTTATACCAGCATGCTCCATATCACTATAACAAGAAGATGTATAACTTATACCAGCTGTACATATATAATTATATACAGGAGATGCCCAGGTTATACCAAGCATGCTCCATATCACTATATACAAGAAGATGTATAACTTATACCAGCTGTACATATATAATTATATACAGGAGATGCCCAGGTTATACCAGCATGCTCCATATCACTATATACAAGAAGATATATAACTTATACCAGCTGTACATATATAGTTATATACGGAGATACCCAGGTTATACCAGCATGCTCCATATCACTATATACAGAAGATGTATAACTTATACCAGCTGTACATATATAATTATATACAGGAGATACCCAGGTTATACCAGCCATGCTCCATATCACTATATACAGAAGATGTATAACTTATACCAGCTGTACATATATAATTATATACAGGAGATACCCAGGTTATACCAGCATGCTCCATATCACTGTATACAGAAGATGTATAACTTATACCAGCTGTACATATATAATTATATACAGGAGATGCCCAGGTTATACCAGCATGCTCCATATCACTATATACAAGAAGATGTATAACTTATACCAGCTGTACATATATAATACTATACAGGAGATACCCAGGTTATACCAGCATGCTCCATATCACTATATACAAGAAGATGTATAACTTATACCAGCTGTACATATATAATTATACACAGGAGATACCCAGGTTATACCAGCATGCTCCATATCACTATATACAAGAAGATGTATAACTTATACCAGCTGTACATATATAATTATACACAGGAGATACCCAGGTTATACCAGCATGGTCCATATCACTATATACAGAAGATGTATAACTTATACCAGCTGTACATATATAATTTATACACAGGGAGATACCCAGGTTATACCAGCATGCTCCATATCACTATATACAGAAGATGTATAACTTATACCAGCTGTACATATATAATTATATACAGGAGATACCCAGGTTATACCAGCTGTACATATATAATTATATACAGGAGATACCCAGGTTATACCAGCATGGTCCATATCACTATATACAAGAAGATATATAACTTATACCAGCTGTACATATATAATTATACACAGGAGATACCCAGGTTATACCAGCATGGTCCATATCACTATATACAGAAGATGTATAACTTATACCAGCTGTACATATATAATTATATACAGGAGATACCCAGGTTATACCAGCATGCTCCATATCACTATATACAAGAAGATGTATAACTTATACCAGCTGTACATATATAATTATATACAGGAGATACCCAGGTTATACCAGCATGCTCCATATCACTATATACAAGAAGATATCTATCTATCTATCTATCTATCTATCTATCTATCATATTTGTAAGGAATCCTCTGACAACACGTAGACTCCACACAGTTGTTGCTCTGACCCCCACACGTTGTCGGCCATGTTTCCTCTCTCACATCCCCTTACGGATGGATAATTGCCTGTAGTATCGTTGTTCTACATGACATCATGGCGCTCTCACGCGTTGCGTCCCCTGACACTACTTTCCGGCACTTTCTCTCACGGTCTGTGTGTACACTCTCCTCATGGAGTCTGCTGTAGACAGCTGTTAATAATCTGCAGGCGTTCCGCCATCTACGGTAACCCTTCAGTGCACAGACCGCAGGACGTTGGGCGCTGAATACGCATCGTTACCAACTAAATCGAGGACACGCCCAATTCTGAGTGGGGCCTGTACAACTTCTGCCCGTTTTTGGTTCAGGACAGCAGAAATTTTCCACGACTCTCTTTGGAAATCTATACGGCATAAGCCCTCGACCAGGCACTTTAGGGGAATATTTACATAAGCCCCACCCCCTTTAAGGCCTGGTTTCGCCAGACCATTGGAAGGCGTGGCCTAAACCTTAAAGGGATTGTCTATTTTAATGCAAAAAAACAGTTTTTTCATATATTAAAAATCTCCACAAAATATGTTGTACGCTAGAATTCCGACGCGTTTTTAGCCGTAAATCTGCCCCGCTACATTGCTTGCTTTCCTCTCTTCCATCTGGGGTGATCCAGTCCAAGTGCACGGTTCGGTACGTTTAAGGTGTATGCGGCCTTTAAATATCATCAT
>ONZH01008950.1:0-24109 GCA_900303285.1 Rhinella marina
ATGACTTAAAATAACATGGAAATACAGAAAATAAATAAAATTATAATCTTGAATCAGGAGGTCCAAATGGAGTAGGAAGTTGAGGAGGCAGTGGATTTGGCTGAGTAGGTGGAAGAGGTGGAGGAGGAAGCCAACACTGTTTTTCTGGGGGGTTATCTTTTTAAATTTTTTTTTTTTTTTAATTTGTCTGTTAATTCCGTGTGTGGCCTAATAGCCATTTTTTGGGGTACAGCCGGAATACTTCTCTACTCTGCCAATATACTGTAACAAATAATGATCTTGAACCAAGAGTTGGAGGTCTGAGTGGAGGAGGAGGCGGAAGAGGAAGACACTGTTTTTGTGTTTTGTTTTTTTATTCTACTTTTTTTTGGGTGGAAGGCCCCAAAACATAGGGAAATGGCTAGAGATGAGCAAATCTATTCGCTACTTCGTAGATTCATTACAAATCCTCCATTTTTCCTACTTCAAAACAAATCCGGATTTATTCAGATTCGCTTCGTATTATTCGTAAATGTTCTTAAAAGTTTGAACGCTAACGCTACGTACGCTACGTACGCATTCTTCTTGCCACCCCCTCCCCAGAGGCCAGAAGCAGGAAAATGACGATACGCCCCCTCAAGAGCGGGAAAGTAAAGATACTCTCCTCTCTAAAGCAGGAAAAAATAGCCCGGCCCACCGGGAACTAACTATTTGCACGTATATGGAGTGAAGACTCCTCCCTCATTACTCCGCCCTCCTCCCCAGATTAAGCCATGGTGTTTGGTAGAGAATTACCCGAACCACCGTCCAGTTCAAAGGGGATATCAGTGTCACAACTGGCCAAGAAAATCCCACTGACTCCTGACTCGATGTTCGTGCCGGTTGGTGCGGTGGCTGGAACGTCCACTCCACTGCCCAGGAGGAGAACAGCAACAACCACACCTTCCATGCGGCAGAATCCCATCATAATCGGAATCAGTGACGGCCCACGCCAAGACCCTATGGGACTACAAGAATGCAGTGGAGAACTGGTTCATCCAAGTACTGGACCATCCGATGCTGGGAGACCCTACACTGGAGCGGCGTAAGGGAACTGTCCTATGGTTTTCAGTGGAGCTCAACCGCTGCAGCCAGAAGTTCTTACCCCTGCTGTCCCGACAGGATTATCTGGAAAAGTGAAGGGGCAAGTGGCTGCAGCGCTCACCAGTGTGAACACCACTTGGACAAGTCCGACTTCTGGCAGAAGAGGGCAGTATAGCTCAACCACGGCAGCCAGCTTGGCCTACAGGAGGCAGAAGCGTCCTCTTATGTCATTCAGCAGCAGTTCCAGTGAGGAGGACTTCAGGTCCCTCATCTTAGGAACCCTTCTATTGGCTGTCAATCTGGCTGATTTAAAGGACACCTCTGGAGTCTGGACTTATGGAAGCCACAACATGGACTGCACCTGATGTGTGAGAGCTAGTTGGCACTTGTTTTTAGTTTTTTTTTTTTTATTGCCTCCTGTTTGACTCTCACCCAGATGGACATAGCTTGTCAGGACTCCCCCCCCATTCTGCAGAAAATTCCAAGTTGCACCTAAGCGCACCGATTTCCCTTCTCAGGTTATTTGGGAGCCCCCTTTGCATGTTCTATATTTGCTGCTATTTTATATTATCCATGTGGATTACGCGTTATCTGTTTGGATTACAAAATTTCCTCAAATGGATTACAATTGAATTTTGGACTGTGTTCCAGTGTTTTATGCCAAGCAGCCATGAGGAGAAACTCAAACGTATATCTGAGCCTATTATGCTTTCAAATGTGAAACTGATTGTACTAAAATGTTTACATAATTATATATTTTCTGTATTTTAGCATAGCAATAATGTTTTTACAGGTTCAGCAACGTTCAAGCACTTTAGCCCATTGTATGTATTCTTTTTCAGGTACTGCAATGTGTCCTATTGTGCACTTATTGTATGGTGTTTTTAGTAAATTATGTACTTAACCAGATAGCTAACATTGAGCACCTTACTTTTCTACCTCATATGGACTGTCTCTGAAGACTGTACGTTGCGGCCTAGCCTCATGCGTGAGTGCGTATGACGCAATTGCGAGTAAATAGTACGCTATGGATTTCTATGCACTTTTTACGCGAATGCTTACGCATTCAGTTCAGTAGCGTACTTTTAACAACGCTTAGACTGTATGTTCGACATTTGTGCAGTAATGTTCGCAAAACAACAATTATTTTTTAACGCAAATTCGACTGAATAAATTCACAATAAGAACAAATCTTGTCATAAATTCGTTGATTATTTGCCAAAGCAAATTTTTGATGATTCGCTCATTTCTAGAAATGGCAAACAGAATGCACAAACTGCGCTGGAGTATAACAATGGTTGGGTGCGGCCAATATACTTCTCTACTCTGGCCAAGGTAAGAACAAGTCCTGTGGGATCCATGCCTGGCTCCACTGGCGTAAATGGTGAAGTAAGGGCCCCATAGCAAGGAGAAAACCAGGCTCCCCACACAGGACAGAAGTGTTTCCACCTGAACCCATTTCCATTACCCTTAGGACATTTTTCCACTGCCTCATTTGCTAAAAGTTCTTCCTTTAGAGGGAAGAGTGCAGACCAAGTTTTCACCCCCAGTAAAAGAGGAGATGATCCCAACTGGGCCCCCTCTTGCCCTAGGCCCCCTCTTGCCCTAGGCCCCATAGCAGTCGCATGGCATGCCACTATTGTAGTTACGCTCCTGCCTGGCTCATTTTAATGAACGTGAGTTTGCCCATGTTTGCCATGGACAGGCAGATGTGTCTGTCCCTGATCACACCCCCTGCCATGCTAAACACATGTTCAGACCATACACTTGCGGCAGGGCAGGCCAGCACCTCCAAGGTATAAAGGACATGCTCAGACCATGTGTCCAATTTGGATACCCAGAAGTTAAATGGGGCAGACCCATCGGTCAGTATGTGCAGAAGTGTGCACATGTACTCTTCCACCATGTTGCTGAAACGCTGCCTCCTGCTAAGATGTTCCATATCAAATTGTGGTGCTGGTTGTTGTGGTGTGCTGACAAAGCTTTTCCACAGTTCAGCCATGCTAACCCTCCATTCTGAGGTGCTGGTGATGTCCCTGCTGCGTTGGTGACTTCCTACTCCTCCTCAGCCTCGTGCTTCCACTGATCCCCTGCTGTCAGGTGGGAACGCCGTCAGTAAGCGGGTTTACCAGTGTATGCTTGCATTTACGCATCTTCCGATCATGCTCCAGTAACAGAAGTAAGGACATTGCGTCCTTGTAGCGGGGATCCGGAGGGGTGGTCAATGAGTAATCAGCACTGGTAACAATCAGGGTCACTTATGTGTTCCAGGCTGCCCAGAGCCAGCAACAAGTTGTCCTTGGTGGGAGGTATTGTTGTGTCCTCTGTGTCCCCCAGCCACACTCCATTGATGCCTGCGAGCTGATTTGGGTGTCACTCTGCTGTGAACATGGTTCATCCTCCTCCTCATCATTATCCTCCAAAATTGTCCCTGGCTGGACATTTGTGTACCTGGCTGCTGTTGGTGCAGGAACCCACCCCTGGAGCCACGTGTGGATGACTGGCCTGATAACTGTGGGAATGATCCCTGTTCCTCCTCCTCTTCCTCCTGTGCCACATCCTCATCCATCATCACCTGAAACTTTTTTCAAGGAGGCACAGAAGTGGGATAGTAACTTTGATGACAGCGTCATGAGTGCTGGCCATGTTGGTGGAGTACTCGAAACAGCGCAACATGGCACACACGCCACACATTGAGGTCTACTCGTTAGTGGTGAAGTGGTGCTGTTCCGCAGAGCAACTTGTGCGTGCAGCAGCTAAAACTTCACTGTCGCCTGCTGCTGCTTGCACGGTTTCTCCAGAATGTGGAGTTCCACCTTGTGGGTACATCGCATATTGGGTAGTGAGTGGGAAGGCAGAAGTTATGCTGTAGCGCAGACAGGTGAGCAGTAGCAGGGTGAGAATGCCGAAAGCGTGCACAGATGGCCCACACTTTCTGCAGCAGCTCTGACCTATTGGGGTAATTTTTCAGGAATCTCTGTACCACCAAATTTAGCACATGCACCAGGCAAGGGATGTGTGTCAAACTGGCTTGGTCCAGAGCTGCTGAGATTTTGTCTGTAATTACATACCACCAGGCCAGGCTTGAGGCTCAGTGGCACCAACCACTCATCAGTCTGTTCTTCGATGCCTGTCCACAGCTCCTGCACAGTTTGTTTTTTTTCCCCCCATACAAAGGAGTTTCAGAACAGCCTGCTGTCGTTTCCCCCCAGCTGTGCTGAATTTGGAGGTGAAGTTGTTACGCTGACTGGGTGAGGAGGTGGTAGAGGAGGAACAGGAGGAGGAAGTGGAGTAGGAGAAGTTGACAACAGGAGGTAAGCCCAGCAGCCACTACATTTACCCAGTGGGCAGTTAGGGAGTGTTTGTGGGATGGACAGCTGAACACTTCCATGGGACTGTGTGGAGATGCTTGGTGATAGTTCTGGTGGTGCTGCTTTCACATCCTCTCTTTGTGGCGTGCCAGGTGGCCCTGTTGCTCCAGAGGGGGAGGAAGAGGCCAAGACCACAGAAGAAGAGGAAGCAGGAGAAGCCTCAGATCTTTTGTGGTTTTTCAGGTTTCTACTCCATTTTAGCTCATGCTTTGCATGTAGATACCTGGTCATGCAGGTGATGCTCAGGTTTAGCGCATTTATGCCTCTTTTCAGGCCGCCCGTTTCTTGTCGTCAGCATATTGCCTGAAAAACTACCATTCTAGGGGCCTCCTTTGAGCTGGCTTTGATGTGCTCTGTCCCTCTGTGTGGTTGATAGTAGCAGGCATACTGGCTAGGGACTGGCCGCTGTGGTTTTTGCTCCTGGTGCTGCGTGACCACCACCTCTACCTCCGAACTGGACACATCATTCTGATGACCTTGATTCCATGTGGGGTCTAGGACCTCATCATTCTCCACATCATCATCATCTTTATCATCATCAGAGACATGCTGCCGTGGTTCTCCCAAATCCTCATCCTCAAACATAAATGGTTGGGCATCTGTGCTCTCAATGTCTTCCACTTCTAGGAAAGGGTTATGGTGGATGGCAAATGGAAATCCCGCCAGCACAGTCATCAAAAAACATAAGTGACTGCTGTATGACTTGGGGCTCAGACTGCTTGGCTAATGTGCAAGGGGTTGAAGTGGAAGATAGATGCCCATAGGCCACCGATGCCAACTCTGTGCTTTCAGCAGGGGACTGGTTGGAAGACAATGTGCAGGAACTGGAGGCACTATCAGCCATCCAATCTAATACAACCTCTACTTGTTCTGGCCTCACCATTTGTACAGCAGTATTTGGGTCTACAAGATGACAATGAACATCATGTCGCCCTGTGTGCACCAGAGGAAGGTGTTTCATTTGGGCACGTAGCTGGCACAGATTGACAACGTCCTCTCCTTGCAGTAGGAGCTCCACCAACACCAGCAGCACCACAACCATGGCCACGTCCCTTATTTGATACTCTCCTCATTCTTTGAGGGCACCCACACAATTAACAGACTAATTATGATTAACTATTATATTTCTGTATGACAGATGCAAATGAGGTGTTTTGTGCCCCCAAAAATGTGATTATGTTGCTCACATGTTTGCCTTGGCTCTGCAAGGGAGAGAGAAGACGCCCACTTACCGTATATACATTAAGATGGTGCATGCTGAAATCAAACATGTTAATCCTATCTTTCCACCATCACATTAGATGGTCAGACGATCTTGACAAAACTGCAGATTTTACTTGACATTTATGGCAATGTTTATGGCTACCTCTACCCATAGTGGGCTATAATTTGCTTGATTGACCCATAGTAAGATGGGTGGTGGGTGGGGGTGGTAACTTGCTCCTAACCAGCCAATACAATTCCCAGACAGTCTCTGTACTTCTTTAAGTGGTAGCTTGATACACCAAGTGTCCTTGGCCTCAGCACTGGCACCCACTTCATTTTTGGCACCCATTCCACTTTTCCCCTCATCAGGTTCTATATTCTACTGTTACTGACTCAGGATTTCTCCTTTCAGATCTACACACGTTTGTTTCAGGGACACATTATCCATATGTGCCTGAGCAGGAACAGAACTTATCTGTCTAGACTTGAGGACCTACTCAGACTGGTCATGTGAATACAGGTCCTTCAGCATCCATTGTTTGGAACTGTAGGTTGGAGGAGTGTGCATAGAATAATAAAGCTACTCTGTTCTCTAGCATGCTTTCACTCCTTTAGAGTCTCGCTTTCAAAGAAAATTAGGGAAAGATGTGGTCAATAAGCCTTAAGTGAGTAACTTGAAACACCAGGTGCCCTTTTCCTCCGCACTGGGAATTTCTATCACCCACTCCACTTTGTCCCAGATAGACCTTGCATTCTCTTCATATAGTCTCAAGATCTCTCCCTTTCGGCTCTACACACACATTTCATTCAGGAACACGTTACCCATATATATATATTTGAACAGAAACAGCTCTTGTCTCTTGCTGTGATTTGAGGACCTGCTCATCTTAATCATGTAAAGACAGGTCATTCAGCAGGAGTATGCATAAAACAAGCTACTCTGTCCTCTAGCATGCTATCATGCTTCTTTGGATCCTCACTTTCAAAACAAAATGGAGAAAGGTGTGATGCTTATGCACTCCCTAAACTATGTTGGTTAACTTTTTTGATCACTAAGGAGAATGAACACTGCTAGCAGCAGTAGCACAAGCATGACCAGTAGCTAATGTGGCACTATAGAACTGACTGCCTTATATAATGGTCAACCTGTGAAAATATGTATGGCTGTGCTGGGGTAACAGCTTTTCACCAGACCATCGATGGTTCTTTTAAAGCAATTCAACCATCAACCTACTTTCATCTTCTATGCATGGCCACTATAAGACTGGACAGAACGGTCTACCTAACAAACCATGACCACCAGAATATAGGGAGTCAATCTTTTACAGTAAAGTTGTCCAAAAGCCAGTAAACAATATTCACACAGGAGACAGCTAATCAAGTTAGTGAAATAATGGCCGGTGTTTAATGAATACAATTATATCATCGAGACGGTCTTTTATAGATAAAGAGCAGATGAACATGAAACAGATGAGTTTTTAACTCACATACAACATGGAACAGATACAATATTTTTAAGGGCATGTGTGGTACATCAAACACTAGAAATGGTCCTTTCATGTAGCAGGGAAACTATTGAAAGGCTTTGCTTTACTTTAGATTTTAGTCATTTGGATAAATCAAATAATATTAAAGCAGTAGAATCAGCAGATATCATAGCAATGAATGTAGAAAGAGTCACTTATATTTGCAGCATATTTATGAAAAATTAAATAAGCTTGTGATTAATTTTTTCAAAATGGAAATTTCTACTTTTGACGCAAGACCTATCCATGAACTTCCTACTTCTTCAGGAACCTACTGTTTGAGGATTTTCCTATTACATCCTTTGATCATGTGGCAAGCAGAGATATCAGAATGGATAAGTCTTAATGGATGGATGCCCCTTTTCTCCACTGAATCCAATGAGAGCTTCCAGTTCCATGAGACCAAACCACCTTTGAAAACTCATGTATGTTATTTAACCCTTTCAGGACCAGGTGATTTTCTGTTTTTCACTTCCAGCCTTCCTGGAGCAAAAATCTTCATTAAGAATTATGGATAAGCAAATAAACAGGAGAAGGGAAACCTTCTCAAACAGAGGCATAATGTTAAGCTCATAGGCCCTACGGGATGGTGTTCTCCCATCTACCACATTAGGGCTATTGGCCCGTTATGCCCCAGAATTCAGATGTAACTGCTACGTCTGTACCTGCTTTGGTTATTATCCTTTTGAGATGTGGTCTACACCCCTGATTCTACATTAAGCATTTAGGAGATGAAAGTTGAATGAATTCAGTTCGTTGACTCAATTTGTTCTCTTAATACAAACATAAAAGCCCTTTCGGCTCTTCCCATTTACTCCTGTCTCCTCCAAATCTCACTGAGTGCTAATCAATGGAACGAGAGAATTTCCAACATTTTTAAATGCAAGTATTATACTATAAATTGTAAGTCTAAGTACGTCAAGGCATATCCTTTTATAAATGAAGATTAATTTAAGCCAAGGCATCAAGTAGGATTAATTATGGCTCTTTAACGATAAAGCTCGGTGAAAGCATTACATTAATTGTAAGGATTGGAAGACAAATTTAGGCTGCAAAGTATGCTATGATTGTAGGCGGAAGTCCCCAATTACCAGCTTATTTATACTTTTCTGATTTACAGGTAGAGCTGGTTTGTAGAACATTTTGTATTTGCCCACCTGCATCTCTAACTAAGGCTGCACTTTAATGTGACAACAAAGCTGGTTTCCTCGGATACTACAGTACCTATACATACAGAGGGTCATTTACTAATCTGAAATACGCCTAAATTAGGTAGATGGTGGCATGGCCCACTTCGCCCGGCTCACGCCAGGTCTAATATTGTGGGCGTAGCATGATCAGGGAAGGTGATGGGCCAGCAGGCCCGTCTCATTCATCATTTTCTACATCTGGTTTAGGTGTAGAAAATCGTCTAACGGTAAGACAGCTCGGAATCCCACAGCATGCCCACTTTCTTTTTTACCTTTTTTGACCAGGCTAGTTCTTCTAGTGAAGTGTGAGTCCCATCTTACCATCAGTCACCACATAAACCATACTTGAGCCAGAGACGTAACTAGACTTTTCTGCATCTGGTAAAAGGTTCAGTTCACCACCCTAACCCTGTATCAAAATACACTGTTTGAGACAAAGTGGTTTGCTAGCACCCTATGTGGCTTTCGGCACCTAAACACATGCCCATGTAGCCTCCTAGATATGTCCCTATGAAGCAAACACTATGCCCACTTTCTTTTTACCTTTTTTGACCAGAGGGCCAATTCTGGAAGCTTGAGTCCTATCTTGGCATCAGTCACCACGTAAACCAGCAGTAGAATAGCCTATTTAAATCTCCTTGCTGAAGCGTACCTGCGATATCCTGTTTGGAATTCAGTCCTACCTTTAAATCAACATCAGAGGATACAACGCAGCGTGTTCCAGAGCTTTGTTTAAACATCAAAGCGAGAACACAGGCAGACAGTTTGATAGATATATAACTAATCACTTGCAAATACATCTTTCCTGTCAGTAGGTGCTTAACCTTTTTGTTTAATGTTATTGTGGAAAAAAAGTCTCCGATTCCATGCTGCCGGTTTAGTTTAAAGCGACAAGGCCTCGGCTTTCCCTGGAAATGTATTGTGCCTGCGCCTATAAAGGTTTTATGACTTGTTTACAAAACATCAAACGGAATCCAGCCAATCAGAAAGGTTCCAAAAAGTTGATTCCTATTGTTGCAATTTTTTGTTTTTGTTTTGTCTATTTTTTGCTTTATTTTTTTATTTTGATGGCTGAAAAGTGCATAAAATTGATAGAACCCAGATGGACCCCATTATAAATCAAAGGGGTGCATCTGGTGCAGTTTAGATGCAGCATGTAATTGCGTCAGCACACAGCTGTGAACAGTTCTACTGAATTGGATTTCCATTACATGCTTCTAGTTTCACAACCCAGAAAATACAGTACCCAATCTGCCATATTTTTGTAATGGGTGGTACTGGGTTTATTAATCCCTTTTTTTACATTTGCACCCCAGCCAGGAATACCTGTGGAAAAATCCATACTCACCTGCTTCCCACCACTCCATTCCAGCACCCTACATCTCTTTACTGGTCTTCTGGTTACCATCTGTCAATTCCCATATTGACGGGGTCACGTGCACCACTGCAGCCAATTACTGGCCCCAGCAGTGACATGTCTTGAAAAGACACATGATCTAGCAGTGACATCACAACCAAGGACACATTATTGCTGTGGACATTCAGTGGCTGCTGACAGGCAGGAACATGAAGACTAGTGATGAGAGGCAGGGGGCTAGAATGGAGCAGTGAGGAACAGGTTCATATGGATTTTTACAAAAGTATGCCAGGCTTGAATAGAAGTTAAAAAAAAAAAAAGGAAAATCCATTTAAAGGGAATGCATTAATGGAAAATCAGCTATTGTTTAAATCACGTTTTTATTTTAAGCATATTTTTAAATAATTTTTAGTGATGTTATTTTTTATTTTCCATGTTAGTATCTATATTAAATAGAAAAAAACACTAAGCTTGATAATTGGTGCCACTTCTTAGTCTGTACAGATCACTTTATTGCAGTTATCTGCTTATCATTACAGGCAGTATTAGAATGGCAGATATCACTTCTATGTAGAAAACACAGGATCCACCGCTGATTGTCAAAACTGATCTGATCCCTCCTTACCCCAGCACAGGTCACAGAACATGCCTCCAAAACTCTCTCATAGAAGTCAAGAAGGACCCCTCCTGTGCATAGTGTCTATGACCCATGGTTACTGCTGTAAAGTGTATCTCTAAGTGCTGGCAAGAACCGCTCAAGTAAGATGGCCGTCCTCAAAATCAGGTTCAGGAAAAATCTGCAATCAGAAAATATAGAAGAAAAAAAAAAAGATAAAAATAGATTAGAAAAAAGGCTGTGTGTCGCTATCTGGTTTTAGCATCATCTGGACTGGATACAGGTTTACTGCCCCTGAATGGAAACAAAAAATCTCTCATTCGCTGGCAGTAAACAGGAATTGTGTAAAATATGAAGAATTCAAACATAACGTATATTGCAAAGTTGTAGAACAGGGGCCATATCCAAACAACACTTTACAAATACAGATCCCCCCCGTCCAAGTCCAAATGAAAAAAAAAACAGAATGCAAAATATTTTGTGTTGTTGGACAAGGGTTGTCCTCAGCTTTAATTATCTCTCAATCTTCAAGCAGTTGAAATATTGCTTAAAGGGATTATCCAACTTACCATTACCCCACCCAGCAGGATCCTTTTAATGAAGCAAACAGTACTTACCTGCACCCTGATACTTGAATCCAGCTTTGTGAATCCATTGTTGTCTTCACTGAGGTCATGTGCCTTTAGAGGGGACATGTCACTGCTGTGGTCAGTCATTGACTGCAGGGGTGCACATGATTCCCATCTGTGTTTTCATGCAAGGACCGAATCACAGTGGACCCAGAGAACTGGAACCAAGCATCTAAGTATGCTTCCCTCAACAAGTCCCACTGACGTCAGACAACTCCTTTATTATCAGAGGACCTGAAGCGAGATGCCCACCACTGGACTAATAGTGAGCTATTCAGCCTACAACTCCATCATTTTCTGAGAACTCCTGAGCACCAACTCTGGCAAAAAAAACAATTTTTAAGAATCACATCATACAATGATACATAGTAACAGTAATCATCTATAGAGCGGAAAGATGGTAGGGATCCATGGTGGCAGCCATAATAGAGACCTATCCCAATTACATAACTGCCCTAAATGGCTAAAGGGTACCATTAGTGTACAGAGGAAAGGTGGTGGTGGTGACTGCTGGGGCCCATGAGCCTGAATTAAAGTACTCAACTCCAGGGAAGGGGGAATAAAACTTTTAAAGTGGAAGCACGGAACTCTACCTTGAAACAGATTATAGGTAAGGAATGGTTCTGCCATACTCTAAGTCTCTGGTGTTATGGGATTGTAGGAGTAGTACATGCCATAGATCATGGTATAGCCCTAGTCTGGAATTATTTTATCTTGAGCCATTCCCTTATTCATTGGACAACAATAGTACGGTCTCTTTTCTTAAATTAGATTACCTGATCAAAATCTTTCTATGACCACGTTCAGATCACTGTGTCCATAGGCTTCATATGCACAATATGAAATAATTATGAACATCTATACTGGACTGTAGTGCCACACAGCACAGTATGGTATTGGATAAATATATATGCCATAGTGTAATGTAGAATAGTAATTGGATAAACTATAAGCCAGACTCTCATCCGCATAGAGCTGTTTTGGGGTGATTGCCAGTTATCCTCTAGGTCAAGATTCGGGGAATACAATATCTCAAAGTCATGTCTCAAGGTCTTTTAAAAGGTTAAACATTGACTTATAGAATAGCTATATTACATCTGGTAGCATTAGAGACAGAGTTTGTTAAGACTTCATTTGCATACCCTCTTCTCAGAATTCCAGTTGTCTGGCCTATAAGTCTCCTCATGCTCTCCATATTGAGATATTGTATTCTCCAAATACTGACCTAGACCTCTTACCCAGTTAACCCAGTACTCTTTGTTCTGTACTGATGATTGTGAATCACCCTGAAACAGCTGTCTGCAGATGAGACGTTGACTTAGTTATTATCCATGTCATGTCTCAAGGCCTTTTAAAAGGTTGAACATTAACTTGTGTGATAGTTACCTTACATCTGGAAGCATTAGAAGCAGAGCTTGTTTATAGCTCATTTGCATACCCTCTTCCCATTACTATTATTAATATTTTTGGGGGATTTAAGTTTGTACTTTTGTTCAAATTTCTTGACCACCAAGTAGGCATACATAGTCTCCAGGCCAGAAAATGTTCCCTGGGGAAAAAGGTAAACATGAGAGCTCACCTCCTGAAAGTAGGTAAACTGTCTCTCTAGTACCACCAACCACCAGCAGAGGATGGAAATGGGTGAGGGAGAGTATGGGTTATTTTATGGCTCCTTTGTGACCCATTAAAAAATCCCCAGAAAACACATGTAAATGCTTTAAAACAGGTCCAGATTAACGGTTGCAGAAATATGGAGCAGGATATTCACCACAAACTAGGGGACCTTTACTGAGACTCCACCAGGAGGAATTTTCAGTGCAGTGTGCACCATATTATAGCATGATTGCCAACATGGGCATGTAGGAGGAGCTTGATTGCAGCATATAAAACATAAAATATGCACTAGTACTAATAATGGTACAATATACATCACTTGAACCAAACTCATTACATAAATACAACAAAGAACCAACCTCATGACATTAATACAGCATCGGAACCAAGCTCATAACATAAATGCAGCACCAGAACCAAGCTCCTAACATAAGTAAAGCACTAAAACCAAGCTCATAACATAAATGCAATGCCAGAACCAAGATCATAACATGAATACATCTCCAGAACCAAGCTCATTAAAAAGATTTAGCACCAAAACTAATCTCACTACTTAAATGCCAAATCAGAACCAATATCAACAACATAAATGCAACACCAGAAACAAGTTCATTGCATAAATACTGCATCAGAACCAAGCAGATAAATTAGATACTATTATTACTGACTAGCTAACTATTATTACTAGTTTAGAATGAAGCAAAGCATTTGAAGAAGTATTTGGTCTGAAGTTTAAGAAAACTTCAATTTGCAACAACTCCAAATTTTCTCGCACTTCAGTTTTTTCTAAAATGACGACTGCATGTGTTTTATAGTGAAAGTAAGAAGCACGGAAATGTGAGATCACCCATAATGCAATGCAGCCAGCCAATCCGCAGGTAGCCACCCTCTGTGATGTCATAACCCTATAAAACCCTCATCCCACATGGTCTCCACTATTTTCCTGTGAGCTGAGCATAGGGAAAGACATGGCAAGTGCTCATGCGCTAGAGACAGTGTTGCTGAAAATGATTAATAGAAGAATATTGAAGAGGGAGAGTGTAGGGAGACTGCAGGGTGTGTGTAGGGAGACTTATTCTGTGTCAATTTTATGTCTTCCAACATCAGCTGGTTTTACTTCTTCCAAATCATCCTTCTTGGTCTCCATGTCCTACAAAAGTCAGGAAGATGCAGTGAGAGGAGGAGCTGGATGTTCCTGATGATATATTCTCATTGATATTAGATGATGTGGAAAAGGAGGAAAAGCAAATGGCAGAAGAAAGGCTCCACTTGTAGGGCATGAGAGTGCTAGGGTTGGAGAAGTGGGTATGCCAGAGATGATTAATATTCTGTGTTTACTGTCAAATAACCTGCAGAAGATTGCCGGCAGGATCAGCAATAATATACATATTGTCCACCTCACCAGCCAGCCCCCAGCCAAACCCCATACCAGCAACAGCCCCTGTTTAAAGGTGCCCCGCAGCCAATAACAATGAAGACTGACCATTTAGTGCAATCTTCATTATTACATCAAAGGCAGCTGAGGGCTAACTGGCTGCACAGTTCTTCACTGCAAACAGCTACTCCGTGTGGCCATACACTAAGGCAGAATATACCTGATTTGAAGCGATTCAAGACAAATTAATTTGCAACGAATTATATTTTTTGGCTAATTTTGGCGAAGCTGCCAAACACAATTTTCAAAACTTTCCTTATCTCTAATTGTTACTGATACTATTAAGAATACTATCAGAACTTTTCATATTTTACTTCTATATAACCACCGCTATTAATAATTCTAATATTTCTGCTATTACTATACCATCACTTTTACTATTACCGTATTTTTTGCCCTGTGAGATCCATTTTTTACCCCAAAAGTAGGGGAAAAATTTCTCTGTGTCTTATGGGGCAAATGCTAATGAGCGATTCCATTAAGGAAGCGCTCATTAGCACCGGAGCAGAAGGAAGCGGTGAAAACTCTATACTCACCGCTTCCTGGTCCACTCCACTCGGCTGTCGGCTGTGCAAGGCTGCACACAGGGTAAGGGCGCTCTGTGACCAGTTCACAGCACAGCCGACAGCAGGAGGAAGCAGAGCGCGGACAGTGAGGAGCGGCGGCGTCCAGGAGCAGGAGAGGTAAGTGGCTTTTTTATTTTATATGTTCTGCGGCTGAGGGCTGCTACTGGAGGCACTGGGGGCTGCTGTTGGAGGCACTGGGGGATGCTGTTGGAGGTACTGGGGCTGATGTTGGAGGCACTGTGAGCTGAGGTCTGCTGAAAAATATTGTTTCTATTGTCCTCCTGTAAAACCTAGGTGCGTCTTATGGGCTGGTGCGTTTTATAGGGTAAAAAATATGGCATTACTTTTCCTACTATACCTATTATTACCACCTCTATCACTATTGCTACAATGCCAGTATAATTAGTAATTTCTCTTTGACATTATTAAATTTAACCATATTAATGGGGGTGCCATCTGAGCTTTCCCAGCACATATGACAGGCAGACACTGAAAAAGCAGTGTGAAAACTTAGTAATACTTTAAAACAACCAATGTTAAAGAGAAGCACCTACACAGGCCCCCAAAAATGTATGTTTTTTATTCATATGGGAGCCTATAGGTGGTGCCACTACTGTATATGCCTCCACAGTGGAGGCAGTCAGTGATTAGGTAGGAAAATTTGTACTCTATAGTCCAGCAATTACCATAACAATTTCTACAATTGTTGTTTTATACATTATTTTTCTAACTTTTATATTATGGCTTTCATATTTAAACTTTTATATTATATCTATATTATTGTTTTTTTTTTTTTTATTATGGCTATTAAATTACTGCTTTTATATCTGACATTTATACTATAACTTTTATTCCTTTGCTTTTATATTATGGCTTTTATATCTGACTGTTTATATTATAGCTTTTACATTATGGCTTTTATATGATAGCTTTTTTATTATGACTTTTATAATATGACTTTTATAGTATGGCTTTTATTTCAAGACTTTCTTATTATAGTTGTATATTATGACTTTTATACTATAATGTTAATATTATTTCTTGTATATTATGACTTTTATATTGTGATATTTATATTGTGTTATATTTTATATTATACAATGGCTTTTATATTGTGATTTTTCATACTATAACTTTTATATTATTGCTTGTATATTATGACTTTTTATACTATAATGTTTGTATAATGGCTTGTATATTATGAATTTTATTTTATGACTTTTTGTACTATAACTTTTATATTATGGCTTTTATATAGTGAATTTTATATTATGACTTTTTATAGTTTAACATTTATACAATGGCTTGTGTATTATGACTTTTATATTATGATTTTTATTTACTATAACTTTTATATTATTGCTTGTATATCATGACTTTTATATTATGACTTTGCTTTCTTGTTGTTGTTGTTAGTGGGATTATTTTCACGAGCTGACAACAAGTTGAGGCTTTTTAAATGTGATATCCAATATGAAGCTGCTTTGTGAGTTAAATATAATGCTGTGATTATAAAAGCGGGGCTGGTGCTTTGAAATGATGCATTGTATACAGGCTTTGTGTGCTGTAATGTGTGCCGCATTGATTTCTGCCAGCGTTTCATTCCCCTCGCCAATTCACAGGAGAGTGAGAGAGACGTTAATTGGCACATACAGCAAATCCCACAATCTATATGTGATGCTTTTAATTTGGATAGAACAGATTACGGATGAAAGTTTGGTCACCTGCAAGGATCAGTGGGCTTTAAGACATCAAAGCCTATCAAAAAGCAGACGGCGGAGCCGCAACAACAAACAAAATGGATACAGAGGAGCATGTGATATGACAATGAGGCTCACGCCGTGCCAGCGACTGGGCCAGAGAAAGCAACAACATGTTTTATGGCCAAATGTATCATCTCAGGCTTCTTACTATAGTATGTAAATATATCATTAGTATATCATCAGTAGTATTAAGAATTAATAGATTTTCAATTCTGGGGCTACTAGTTCTCATTGAGGAGATCCAGCTTGTGTAGAGAGTCTTACAGGCAATGATCCATGGGATAGAAAGTATGCAAATTATCTCTCCTCCAGATGAAATTTCTCTCTCTAGTGCCACCAGGTACCTACCCATAAAAGAGCACTGAACCATGACTAGGGATGTCATCCAAACCCGGCACCTACCTGTAGACAGCATCGGGCTTCTTGTCTCTCATCAACAAAGGAGAATTTGGCTAAATTTTTGATAAAACTGTAGATGTAGTAGAGTTAAGCATGTCCTTGTAACATTTAAGGAAAGCAAATGAGTGGAGCATGGTTTGTCCATAACATAGGTTAGGTCCATAGTAAAATAGGAAGGATGGACATAAAGGGGTTAGTAAAATTCCAAACAATCCTACCGATCCCCTACCACTGCTGTTTGACTGCTTCTCTGGTCTCCCCTCCTCTCCACTTCCTGGTCTTGGCTTGACACACAGGAAATAGCTTGCAATTAGGGATGAGCGAACCCATGAAAGTTCGGGGTCACTGTGTTTAGCCAAACTTCAGGTTAAAGTTTGGGTTCGGGACCCGAACTTAAGCCCAAACTTCACCCCGAACCCAGACCCCATTAAAGTCAATGGGGACCCAAACTTCACTTTATTATTTTCCATTATAACATGGTTATAACGAAAAATAATAGCATTCTTAAGACAGAATGCTAAATAAAATAGCCATTCAGGGGTTAAAAGTAATTTAAAAAAAATCTCACCTCATCCACTTGATCATGCTGCCGGTATCCTCTTCTTTCTTCTTTCTGCAAGACCTGCAAAAGGACCTGCGATGACGTCACCTCGGTCACCATGTGGTAAGCGCAGTGAAGTCATCACAGGTCCTACTGAATGAAGATAGAAGGTCCTGATATAAAGACTACAGTCATGGCCAAAAGTTTTGAGAATGACACAAATATTATATTTTCACATGATCTGCTGCCCTCTGGTTTTTATGTGTGTTTGTCAGATGTTTTTATCACATACAGAAATATAATTGCAATCATATTATGAGTAACAAAAGCTTATATTGACAGTTAGAATGAGTTAATGCAGCAAGTCAATATTTGCAGTGTTGACCCTTCTTCTTCAGGACCTCTGCAATTCTCCCTGGCATGCTCTCAATCAACTTCTGGACCAAATCCTGACTGATAGCAGTCCATTCTTGCACAATCAATGCTTGCATTTTGTCAGAATTTGTAGGTTTTTGTTTGTCCACCCGTCTCTTGATGATTGACCACAAGTTCTCAATGGGATTAAGATCTGGGGAGTTTCCAGGCCATGGACCCAAAATCTCTATGTTTTGTTCCCTGAGCCATTTAGTTATCACCTTTGCTTTATGGCAAGGTGCTCCATCATGCTGGAAAAGGCATTGTTGATTGCCAAAGTGCTCTTGGACGGTTGGGAGAAGTTGCTCTCGGAGGACATTCTGGTACCATTCTTTATTCATGGCTGTGTTTTTAGGCAAGACTGTGAGAGAGCCGATTCCCTTGGCTGAGAAGCAACCCCACACATGAATGGTTTCAGGATGCTTTACAGTTGGCATGAGACAAGACTGGTGGTAGCGCTCACCTCGTCTTCTCCGAATAAGCTGTTTTCCAGATGTCCCAAACAATCGAAAAGGGGATTCATCAGAGAAAATTACTTTACCCCAGTCCTCAGCAGTCCACTCCCTGTACCTTTTGCAGAATATCAGTCTGTCCCTGATGTGTTTTCTGGAGAGAAGTGGCTTCTTTGCTGCCCTCCTTGAGACCAGGCCTTGCTCCAAGAGTCTCCGCCTCACAGTGCGTGCAGATGCACTCACACCTGCCTGCTGCCATTCCTGAGCAAGCTCTGCACTGCTGGTAGCCCGATCCCGCAGCTGAAACACTTTTAAGAGACTGTCCTGGCACTTGCTGGTCTTTCTTGGGCGCCCTGGAGCCTTTTTGGCAACAATGGAACCTCTCTCCTTGAAGTTCTTGATGATGCAATAGATTGTTGACTGAGGTGCAATCTTTCTAGCTGCGATACTCTTCCCTGTTAGGCCATTTTTGTGCAGTGCAATGATGACTGCATGTGTTTCTTTAGAGATAACCATGGTTAACAGAAGAGAAACAATGATGCCAAGCACCAGCCTCCTTTTAAAGTGTCCAGTGGTGTCATTCTTACTTAATCATGACAGATTGATCTCCAGCCCTGTCCTCATCAACACCCACACCTGTGTTAATGGAGCAATCACTGAAACGATGTTAGCTGGTCCTTTTAAGGCAGGGCTGCAATGATGTTGAAATGTGTTTTGGGGGATAAAGTTCATTTTCTAGGCAAATATTGACTTTGCAAGTAATTGCTGTTAAGCTGATCACTCTTTATAACATTCTGGAGTATATGCAAATTGCCATTATAAAAACTGAAGCAGTAGACTTTGTAAAAATTAATATTTGTATCATTCTCAAAACTTTTGGCCATGACTGTAGTGCAGTGCTCAGAATATACTTATTCTAATATAGTTATTAGTGATGTGCAAAGTATTCAAAAATTCGATTTGGCCTCTTCACTGAATTTTACAAAAAATTTTCTTCATGATGAATGACTTTGTCACAAAGCACATTTCGTTTTAAGTGTTGGGTGCAATGACAGGCAGTGGCCAGTGCGCTGATCCCCATCATTGTACACCTCAGATGCCGCGTTCATAGCTGATTGTTGCATCTGACAGTAATAACACAGTGTAGAATTAAAAAATAAATAAATTACATCATACTTAGGGCTCATTCAGACAGCTGTATGTTGTCCGCAAAAATGCAGATCTGTTTTTTTGCGGATTATATACTGACCCATTCACTTCTATGGGCCCTTTTTTTCCATTCCATGGCTCCGCAAAACAAATGAAACATGTTCTATACTTGTCAGTGAAAATCAGGACAAGTCTATGGGTCCACAAAAAAACCAAATGCTATCCGTTTTTTTTTGCGGACATGTTGAACTGTCCGCAAAAAATGGATCTGTATTTTTGTGGACATCATACGGCCTTCTAAATGACTCCTTACTCTCATAAATTTTCTCGCAGCGGGTCACCCACCTCCATCTTGATTGAAGATCTGGCGAGTAACCTCACATGGCCCATGATAACGTCATCATTAGTGATGATTGAGCACCCCAATGTTCAGGTGCTTGGGTGCTCTGGGCCAAGCTCGGCCGAGCACCCGAGTATAATTGGAGTCAATAGGAGAAGACCAGACACCCCCTGCTCTGCAGAGGGGAGGGTGTCTGGTCCATAGGGAAACGTCAGAAAATGGTGGAAACACCACAGAAATGGTTAGGGAACAGCATGGGGAGGATGTCTGGATGCATCTTGGACTCTGAAGTCGCTGATATTCATGATGATGGCCCACTATTACGCCACTTTTACGAAATTACAAAAATACCCCCCAAAAACCCAAGACAACATCGATTTTACAATAAATATTGTTAGGAAACATAGATTTACTTGTACGTTAAGCTCAAGTGCAGCCAAAAATTACACGGTAGAGGCACTCCCATACAACAGACATTCCAATACACCCTTTATTACACGTAAACCAGGGCATCATATACACCATTGAAAAATTATCACTGATGGCCTGCTGCTGACACTCAAAAACAATAAGGGTGACATCTGCTGCTGCGCAGACTGTCCAAAAAATTTAAGGGACACATGCTGCTGCCACTGCACCGGTAAGAGTAGCTGATGACTGTTTCTTTTTTTGCTATCCGCCATGGGAGGCCAGTGACCCCCTAGCGGCGTGTGCCACGTCAGATATTCCACTCTCGCTCTCAGCAGTAATTCAGTTTATCTAAACGTTGCATTTATCTAAGTTGCTGCACTTAAAAAGCTCGAAGTTTGATCTTAGGATCGAGTTGGCTGTCTGCAGGGAGGTGAACTAACACCTGTCGGAGCCCCTTCCTCTCGCCGCCTCCCTGATGCTCTTCGTTGAGTATCCCGGGGGCCGGAATCATTTACTTAAAAAATTCCAGTGTTCAAACCAGCCGGGTCGACTGAATACTTGAGCTCTGAATAATCGAATAGGACTCCATGCTGCTGCCGAGCTGACTGTCCCAAAAATGTAAGGGTGACCTGCAGATGCTGAGCTGACCGTAAAAAGAATGATATTCTTGATGTGAGATTCTGCTGAAGAGCAGACCGAAAAAAAAATTTAAGGCAGACATGCTGCTTAGCTGAACGTCTGAAACATTAGAAGTGACATGTAGCAGAGCAGAGCGTGTAAAACATTATGGTTGAGTGCCTGCTGGTGAGCTGAAAGGCCAGAAAATTATGTTGCAGGCCCAGCTGGTGAGCTGAGCGGCTAAAAAATTCGGGTGCAGGCCCAGCTGGTGGACTTCGAGGGCAGCCTAATAAGCAGTTTCATATGATAGAGGAAGAGGAGGAAGAGAACGAGAAGAGGAAGGGGTACATGATAATACAGTGTATTGAATACACCCTAAAAGCCAGAATTAAGCTTCCTTCATGTTAAGCCGCTTTCCTCTGGTGGAGTACAGAAGTCAGGGGCAATTCAGGCCTTGTTCATTTTGATAAGCGTCAACCTGTCAGCATTGTCAGTTCACAGGTGGATGCGCTTATCAGTAATTATGCCCCCAGTGGCACTAAATACCCGCTCAGACAAAACACTGGCGACAGGGCAGGCCAGCACCTCCAAGGCGTAGAGCGCCAGTTCGTGCCACGTGTCCAGCTTAGACACCCAATAATTATACGGCACAGAGGGATTGCTGAAGACACTGACACGGTCAGCTACGTACTCCTTTACCATCTTCAAAAACTTTTCCCTCCTTGTCACACTAGGCTGCTCTTCAGGTGAGGGTGCTGGCAAAGTGTCATAAAACTGTCCCAGGCCTTGGAGAGTGTCGCCTTGCCTTTGTTGGAACTGCTGTGTGTTCCCCTTATCTCCCCTCCTCGGGTGGCCAAGGAAGTACGTACTGTACTGTACCGCCAGAGTTGTCAGTTGGAAATTTGTGAAACAATTTTTCCACAAGGGCTTTCTGGTATTGCAACATTTTACTTGTCCTCTCCACCACTGGAATGAGAGATGGGAAGATCTCTTTGTAGTGGGGGTCGAGAAAGGTGAACAACCAGTAATCCGTGTTGCCTAATATGCATTTAACACGAGGGTCACGGGAAAGGCAGCCTAGCATGAAGTCAGCCATGTGTGCCAGAGTCCTAACAGACAAGGCTTCGCTCTCCTCACCAGGAGCATGACTCTCAATCTCCTCCTCGTTCTCTTCCTCCTCTTCAGCCCATCCATGCTGAAGAGATGGTGTAAACGTGGTATGCCTACCCCGTGTATCGGTGGCAACCGTCTCCTCCTCCTCCTCCAATTGGCGCTGAGAAGACGAATCGAGGGTGGTCTGGCTATCACCCTGTGTAGGGTCTTCCCCCATTTCCACCTCTTCCACACGCAGAGCATTGGCCTTTATTGTGAGCAGCGAGCTTTTTAGTAGACACAGAAGTGGGATGGTTACGCTGATAATGGCATTATCGCCGCTCACCATCTGTGTAGATTCATCAAAGTTGCGTAACACCTCACAGAGGTCAGACATCAATGCTCACTTGTCGCTTGTGAAAAGCGGAAGCTGAGTAGAAAGGCGCCGACCGTGTTGCAGCTGGTATTCTACTACTGCTCTCTGCTGCTCACAAAGCCTGCTCAACATGTGTAAGGTGAAATTCGATTGCGTGCTCAGGTCGCACAGCAGTCGGTGAGCCGGCAACCGCAAGCGCTGCTGCAGGGTTGCCAGGCCGGCTGAAGCTGTCGGTGACTTGCAAAAAAGGGCACACAGGCGACGCACCTTCACCAGTAGCTGAGACAAATTGGGGTAGGTTTTCAGAAACCAATGAACCACTAAGTTGAAGACATGGGCCAGGCATGGTATGTGTGGGAGGTAGGCTAGCTCCAAAGCCGCTACCAAGTTGCAGCCTTTATCGGATACAACCATGCCTGGCTGTAGGTTGACTGGCGAGAGCCACTGCTCAGCCTGGTCACTTATGCCCTGCCACAGCTCTGTGGCGGTGTGCGGTTTGTCACCCAGGCAAATAAGCTTCAGCGCGGCTTGTTGCCGCTTACCGACTGCTGTGCAACACTGCTTCCAGCTACTGACAGAAGTCTGAGTGGTGCTGCAAGATGGCAATTCTGCATGGGAAGAAGTGGAGGAGGAGGCGGAGGAAGAGAAGGAGGGGTTGCAGCCGCTACTGTAGGTGGCAGCGGAAATCCGGGTGGAAGTAGGGCCCGCAATCCCCTGCATGGGTAGCACCTGGGCCATCCCAGGGGACGACTCACTCCCAGCCTCCACAACGTTCACCCAGTGTGCCGTCAGGGAAATGTAGCATCCCTGGCCACAAGCGCTTGTCCATGTGTCAGTTGTTAAGTGGACCTTGCCAGTAACTGTGTTGGTCAGGGCCCGGGTTATGTTTCTGGACACATGCTGGTGTAAGGCAGGGACAGCACACCGGGAAAAATAGTGGCGGCTGGGGACTGTGTAACGAGGGACAGTCGCCGCCATCAGGCTGCGAAAGGCCTCGGTATCCACCAGCCTAAACAGCAACATTTCCAGGGCCAGCAATTTGGAAAGTTGCGCGTTTAGAGCTATGGCCTGTAGATGGGTGGCAGGGTATTTGCGCTTGCGTTCAAATGCCCGCGGTAAGGACATTTGAACGCTGCGCTGGGACATTGAAGTGGATGTGCTGGCTGATGTTTCCTGCGAAGGTCCAGGTGCAGGGCGGGAGGCATCTGGGCCTGCGTCTTGGACAGCATGTAACAGAGGGGAAGAGGAGGCAGTGGTATGACCTGCAGACACAGATCGTGGACCCAGGCATTCAGCCCACCTTTTAGGGTGCTTTGCTGACATGTGTCGGATCATGCTGGTGGTGGTCAGGTTGCTGGTGTTTACGCCCCTGCTCATCTTGGTACGGCACAGGTTACAAATTACAATCCGTTTATCGTCAGCACTTTCCTCAAAAAACCGCCAGACTACGGAACACCTAACCCTTGGCAAGGGAGCTGGCCGCAAGGGGCTTCTCCAGGGAACAGTTGTGGGCCTGGTTGGCGTGGCCTGCCTTCTCCCTTTTTCCACCCCTCTGCCTCTTCTAGCCTGTTGCGCTGCTGTGGATTCCTCCCCCTCTGTACTGCTGTCCTCGCTCGGCTTGTCACCTTCCCAGGTTGGATCAGCTATTTCGTCGTCCACCACCTCCTCTTCCACATCCTGACTCTGCTCCTCCTCCTGACATGGTGAACTAACAAGAACCTGACTTAACTGCGTCTCATCCTCATCCACAACCTCTTGAGACACTAATTGCCCTTGACTTATTGGCAACTGTGTCTCATCATCATACTTGTCGTTCCCCACCGTCATCTTCTTCAGACTGTGTTTGCTCAATAGGTTGGGAATCAGGGCACAATATCTCCTCATGTCCCACTTCAAGCGGCCTTGGCGAGAGGCCCGAGCCAAGGGACAGTGATGAAAAAACTCCTCGGAATATCCCAATGTGGGATCTCTTCTTTGCCCAG